>JAKWJD010001766.1:50782286-51375063 GCA_027705065.1 Solanum peruvianum | reverse complement strand
TGTATATTCAACTTCAAACACCTAAAATAAATATATCCCCACGAGATCTTTCCATGAATCATCAACAAGTCTACAATGTGGAGACACCTTTTGTGAAACTCAAGTTTTTGTGTCATTTCTAACATTCTCTCCTACGACCCATAAAATTGACCATGACATGTAGTTCCTTCTCATAGGCTCAAAGTTCTATTAAATTTTCTTTGTAAGTCTGGGATCCTTCTATGGGCACTTTCAACAGATAATAGATGTTTCCATGACTCGTCCTATCAACCTTTCAGACACATTACAAGACTCAATTTTTCCATGACCTATCTTGGTTCCTAGGATTCCCTTATCTCTCTTTACTAAAAGGTAATAAAATAGTGTTGTGGTTTTTCCCTTGAAAAAGGAAGGTTTCCATGATAAATATGTGTTTTATTGTCTTACGATTGTATATTTTCCTAAACTCACAAGAACCTGGTTCATGAATAGAGGGCAAAATTTCTTCTATTGGTATCAAAGAAGGTCTTCTCGTCTTAAGATTCACATCTTGAAAAATTTCAATGCCGGCACCACCTACACCACAAGAAGCAACTTCCCAAACGTGACCACTATTGTTCAATGGAAAGTATTATGGATTGTGAAAGAACCGCATAATGGATCACTTAGTAGGAGAAAATCCAGATACCTGAGGATTGTATTGGATGGTCCAACCATACCTATAAAAACGGAAATTGATGGAATCAATCATGTACCAAAGGAAAGGAAGGAATGGAATGATACGGGTAAACTGGAAATTCAGAACAATATTAAGGCTAATAAGATATTGATATGCGGTATAGGTCTAGATGAATACAATCGAATCTCATCATGTCAATATGCAAAATCAATATAGGAAACACTACAAAGTATTCACAACTGTACAACTCAGGTAAATAAGTCTAAAATTGACAATTTGATAGGCAATATTAGTTTCTTCAAATGGCGTACAAATTTCATTGCAACTATTAATGAAATCTACTCATTATGAGAAATAATTCCTAATGGAAAGTCTGTTAGATAACTTTGAAGTGTTGGTCAAGAATATTGGAGAGAAAGGTAGAAATTATCGTTGAACCACGTTAATTAGATAAGATAGTTATGGATGATATCATTGGAATCCATTTGACTTTTGAACTTAAGAAAAACAAGGAAGAGAAAATTAGAGGAAAGAGAAGTACCTGGTTCATAAAGCTACACCACCTAATGATTTCGAGGGTGAGAACATCACACTAATGCCCAAGTAATTCTTTAGAACTTTGAGAAGACGATAGGTTTTTCAGAAAAAGAACTTTCAAAAACCAACTGAGAAGGATCCAAAGGTACATGTATGTCATAAATGTGAAAGTCTACATGAATTTATTTTTTGTTTGTCCACTTTGAGCATTAGAGATATGATAAAATATCTTGAGAAAAAAAATCAAGAATGATAAGTATATTCCCAAAAATAAGAGGCTCACCAATCAAGAAGCTAATCTCTTAGTTAAAAGGGCCTTTGTATGTATGGGAAATCAATAGGCGGAAGAGTATGAAGATGGTGGACTCAAAAATCAGCCATTACTCGAAATTGGAGAGACAAACAAGTTTGAGTCTCTCGCACTTATACCTTTAGAACAAGCAAAAGAAATGCTTATCAATCTCAAGAAACAAGTTTAGCATAGATGGCAAGAACAGATTCTTAGAGAGATGAAGAAGATGTCAAACAGTCCAAAGTAATATTTAATCACATTAGAGGAAATCCTCATTCATACTCTAAGAGAAAACTAGAATCTCTATTGAACACTCTGGATGCATACCAGTCAATCAACTCTAAAAAGGAGCAAATGATTGACGACTATGCATCTCTAAGAAAAGAAAATGTGAATCTAGAGAAAAATGATCAATGTATTCAAAATATTTTGAAATAACTACGAAATGACCTATACTGAGTGAATAAAAAGAATGAAGCTCTCCACAAAGAACTTCGTATCACTAAGATGGAAGCAACACACAACATGATATGAACAAGATCCTCCATCATGCTCGACAAAATCCAAAAGGGTCAAATCTATACTACACATGTAATAAGGTTCATTCAAAAGTTTTTTGAATTTAGTAATCCAATCAAAGACTAAGGCTCATTCAAAATTTTCTTGAAATTAGTAATCCTATCAAAGACTATTATGTATTCAATGTGGACTAACCGAACATAAGAGTAATGCATGTCCTAAAAAGTTAAAAGCACATCAAAATATTCTAAGGTTTCTTAACCCAGGTGGGGCAAGAATCACAAAACTAGTTCCCAAACCTAAAATTTTTTCAAGATGAACTAAGAAAAATCTCATCCAATATTTTTCTAATAAACATGGACTAAGTGGATCTTGGTACCTAAAACTAACTTTTGAATATTGATGTAGGAATTGACGGAAGGACTTATTAAGTCATGGTATCTCGACAATGCATGCTCCAGATAGATGAATGTTCATAAAAATAACTTTCTTTAACATAGTAACTACAAGGGTAGAAATGTAACTTTTGGAAACAGAAAGAAAAGTGAAATTTAGGGAACCAGAAAATATTGCCCCAATCACACTCAAGCAATAGACAATGTGTACTAAGTAAGAGGATTACAACACAATCTGCTTAGTGTGTCCCAAATGCATGACAAAGGAATAATGTGATGTTCACTTCAAATGAATGTAGAGTATTCAATCCTATCTCTGGGAAATTTGTTCTTCAAGGAAAAGGCATAAGAATGTAGTTTAAGCAGTTATCATGAGTCCTAAAGAGAACTCACTACAATGTGTAAGTGCCATAACTAACATCTCTCATATTTAGTATAAGAGATTGTGACACATCAGTTTCTCAACAATGAATAAGGTCATATCAAGACACCTAGTCAAAGGCTTACCTACTAAGAGATTTAATGATGGTCAAGTGTGTGGAGCATGTGCTCAAGTAAAACATGTACAATCTTCATTCATACCAAAAGCAATGTTACAACCAAGCCTATGAAAGTACTTTATATGGACTTTCATCTTCGAGAATTTCACAACCAGGTATGTGGAATTTTACTAGCGGGTTCCTCTCATCAAATGGATCCCTAGAATTTAGTTTTTTCCTTGATCTCACATAGCTTGTTTAGAGCTAGGGTTGTAAAATATTGGGAATTTGTTGTGATTTCAGTTGCTATAATATCCGTAGTATAAGAAAACATATTTTCTTAGAAACTGTACTTAATTTCTTGTATAAAACTCAGAACCCTATTTTGTTTAAATTCTCTTAGTTTAGGAATTATACTTTCTAGATCAGTTAAACAAAAAATCCTGCTTCAAATTTCGAACGTCACATTCTTAAAATATTTGCATTGTCAGTTAGCATGTCACTATTTTGTGATATTCAGTATTTAGTGCATTTTAGCTTCGGATGTATTCATTTGGGATTATATTTAACAGGGAGTTGAATTAGGGTTCAACGCACCCTAAAAGTCCCAGAACTGCATGCCCGCCTAGGATTTTAAGTTCCCTATGTTAGGTATCATTATTAGTGATTACACCACAATCATGCCTTTATACCCTGGCAAGGTATGTTGAGTCCTCTCAATGGGGCGTATACATTAGACTCCACGCTTAGCTCGTGTGGTTTATGTCGATTAGTCGTAGCTCCGATAGTCAAACTTTTAGTGCTTTGACCAGGCTTTTAGTATATATATTTCAGTATTCAGTTTGACATATACATTTATGATTTGTAATTGGTCATTCCATTCAATTATTTATTTTCAGTTACACTTTAGTATATATCTATATCTTTGCTCAGATTGCATCATTGCTCATTTATGTATTGTTCAACTTGTATATCTTTTATTCAACTCAGTATTTATATTATTCATGTTTAGTACATTTCATGTACTTACACATACTTTGTGCTACATCATTTCATGATACAGGATCATGTTCTCAGCATCCAGATCATGCTTAGTGTTGAATCCATCCCATTGTTTTAGTCAACTTTAGCTATTCAATTGGTACAAGCAATTGTTAAGAAGGAATAGTAATTGAAGTTTAAAAGAAAAGATTTGGTAGTTGGCAAATTGGTAAGATTTACAACCATTTTTGACTTTGCTATGTTTACATATGTCATTAGTGACATAGGCATGGTTTTTTCCTTCTATAAATAGAGCATTCTTGCTCATTTGTAGAACACACCAAGTTAGAGAGAAAATACCATTTTGAGAGCAAAGTGAGGTATTCCATAGACTATATAAGAAAATAGTCTGTGAAGAAAAATAGAGTGTGAGCGATATTTTAGTAAGACGGAAACCAAAATAGTGTTGTTCCTTTTGAGTGTGTAGTAGTCACTTTGAGTATTGTATTCGTGACTACACAGTGTAAAATTCCTTACTATAGTAATATCAATTGCTCCTCTTGGTCTGTGGTTTTTCCCTTATTCAGAAGGGTTTCCACGTAAAATTCTTGGTGTCGTTATTTTCCCATTTTATTTCCATTACTTTTACAATATATACTTTTGTGCTTGTCCGCATTTTCCCAACAAACTGGTATCAGAGCCAAGGTTTTATCTGAGTATGCTCTGTGGTTGCAGCACAGTCTGAACTTCCACATCAGAAAAGATTTACTTTGATTTGCGATAACTATATTTTTTGGGGAAAACAATGGAAGCCAACACAAGTAGAATGGTTACTTTGAATGGCGTTAATTATGCCATTTGGAAGGGGAAAATGGAAGATCTGCTTTATGTCAAGACTTTTTATAAACCAGTATTTAACACTGTAAAGCCTGATAATATAACAGATGAAGAGTGGAATCTGTTGCATAGACAGGTTTGTGTATTCATTAGGCAATGGGTCGACGATAATGTGTTGAACCATATTTCTGGGGAAACACATGCTCGAACCCTATGGGAGCATCTTGAAAGTTTTTATGCTCGAAAGACTAGCAACAACAAAATATTCTTAATAAAGCAGATGTTGAGTTTGAAGTATCATGATGGTTCTCCGATGACAGACCATCTGAATAATTTTCAGGGGATTATGAACCAATTATCTGCTATGGGCATCAAATCTGATGAAGAAATTCAAGGCTTGCTTCTACTTGGTTCCCTACCAGATTCTTGGGAAACATTTAGAACGTCATTGTCAAATTCTGCTCCGGATGGTGTGATCTCTATGGATTCCGCCAAGAGTAGTGTCTTGAACGAAGAGATGAGAAGAAAAACTCAAGGTTCCTCTTCGTCGGATGTCCTGATAACTGGCCCCAGGGGGAGAAATAAAACTCGTGGTTCTCAGCATAGAGAACCAAATAGGAGCAAATCCAAAGGCAGACTTAAGGATATTGAGTGCTATCATTGTGGCATGAAAGGGCACACAAAGAAGTTCTGCAGGAAGTTGAAGAGGGAGAACAATAACAAAGAGGAAACTAAACAAGATGGCAATGAAAATTTCCTAGCCACCGTCACCACCGAAGATCTTGTTACCGTTCTTGATGCAAACATGATAAATATTGCTTGTGATGAGTCAAGCTGGGTTGTGGACACTGGTGCCGCATCTCATGTGACATCAAGGAAGGATTTTTTTCTCTTCCTACACTCCTAGTGATTTTGGAACCTTGAGTATGGGTAATGAGACTGTTTCTAGGGTGGTTGGTACTGGTACAATTTGTTTGGAAACTAGTGTTGGAACTAAACTAGTTTTGAACAATGTGAAACATGCTCCTGATGTTCATCTGCACCTAATTTCTGTTGGTGTTTTAGATGATGAAGGATATGTTAGTACCAACATTGATGGAAAATGGAATCTCATTAAGGGTTCCTTGGTTGTGGCTCGTGGTAACAAATGTCGTGGTCTATACTGGACTACGGCCTCTGCTTGTGTTGATATGGTGAATGCGGTTGAGAGCGATAGCTCTTCAATATTATGGCACAAGAGGCTTAGCCACATTAACGAGAAAGGACTTAATGTTCTAGCCAAGAAGAAATTATTATCAAATTTCCAAAGTGCTAAATTAGAAAAATGTGAGCACTGCTTGGCTGGTAAACAAAATAGAGTTTCCTTTAAGTCCTACCCTCCTTCGAGAAAGACAGAGTTGCTTGAGTTAGTGCACTCTGATTTATGTGGTCCAATGAAGACAAAGACATTGGGTGGTGCACTTTACTTTGTCACTTTCATTGATGATTGCTCGAGAAAACTGTGGATCTATGTCTTGAAGACTAAAGACCAACTGTTAGGTGTCTTTAAGCAATTTCAGGCTTCAGTTGAAAGAGAAACTGGAAAGAAATTGAAATGTATTCGTACTGATAATGGTGGTGAATATTGTGGACCATTTGACGAATACTGCAAGCATCAAGGTATTAGACACCAAAAGACTCCTCCCAAGACTCCTCAGCTTAATGGTTTGGCTGAGAGAATGAACAGGACCTTGATGGAAAGAGTTAGATGTTTGCTTTCTGAAGCAAAGTTGCCGAACTCATTTTGGGGTGAGGCTTTATTGACCGCTGCACATGTTATTAATCTATCTCCTGTTGTTGCTTTGCAAAGTGATGTACCAAATAGTGTTTGGTATGGAAAGGATGTTTCCTATGACCATTTGAGAGTATTTGGTTGCAAAGCTTTTGTACATGTGCCGAAAGATGAGAGGTCAAAATTAGATGCCAAGACAAGGCAATGCATCTTCATTGGATATGGCCTAGATGAATTTGGTTACAGGCTATATGATCCAATCGAAAAGAAACTTGTGAGAAGCCGTGATATTATTTTCATGGAGAATCAAACAATTGAAGATATTGACAAAGCGGAGAAGGTAGAATCTTCAAGTTTTGATGGTATAGTTCATCATGATGAAGTTCCTCACACAAGTGTGCATGATGTTGTTGGGTTTGATAATCATGGTGATGCCCAGAATCATGTATCGAATCAACATGTTGATGTTGATAATAACAATGATATTGTTATTGATGATCCTGTTGCTCATGAAGTTGTGGACGAATCAAATATTCCGCTTCGGAGGTCCACAAGACAGCGGTTTCCTTCCTCCCGTTATTCACCAATGAGTATGTGTTACTCACTGACGGGGGAGATCCTGAATGTTATAAGGAGGCCATGGAAGATGAGCACAAGAATCAATGGATTGAAGCCATGCAAGACGAGATGAAGTCTTTGCATGAGAACCACACTTATGAGTTGGTAAAATTGCCCAAGGGCATGAGAGCTTTGAAGAACAAGTGGGTGTTCAAAGTTAAAGTCGAAGAACACAACTTGAAGCCCAGGTACAAAGCTAGATTGGTTGTTAAGGGATTCAGTCAAAGGAAAGGTATTGACTTTGACAAAATATTTTCTCCTGTTGTGAAAATGTCCTCGATTCGCACAGTTCTAGGTTTGGCTGCTAGTCTTAATTTAGAGATTGAGCAGATGGATGTAAACATGGCTTTCCTTCACGGTGACCTAGAAGAAGAGATTTATATGGAACAACCTGAGGGCTTCAAAGTAGATGGTAAAGAAAATTTTGTATGCAAACTCAAAAAGAGTCTCTATGGCCTAAAACAAGCTCCCAGACAGTGGTACAAAAAGTTTAAATCTGTCATGGGGGAGCAAGGCTATAAGAAGACTTCTTCAGATCATTGCGTATTTGTACAAAAATTTTCTGACAATGATTTCATCATTCTTTTGTTGTATGTGGATGATATGTTGATTGTGGGCAAGAATACTTCCAAGATTGACGAGCTAAAGAAAGAGTTGTGTAAGTCTTTTTCTATGAAAGACTTGGGTCATGCCAAACAAATTTTGGGCATGAGAATTACTCGTCTTAGAGATGAAAGGAAGATTTATTTGTCCCAGAAGAAGTACATTGAACGCGTACAGGAGCGCTTCAATATGAAGAATGCGAATCCTGTGAGTATACCTCTTGCTGGTCATATGAAGTTGAGCAAGAAGATGTGTCCTACAGCTAGGGAGGAAAAGAGAACATGGCCAAAGTTCCATATTCCTCCTTCGTCGGAAGTCTAATGTATGCAATGGTGTGCACTAGACCTGATATTGCTCACGCAGTTGGTGTTGTCAGTAGATTTCTCGAAAATCCGGGAAAAGAGCACTGGGAAGCTGTGAAATGGATACTCAGGTATCTTAAAGGAAGCTCAGATGAATGCTTGTGTTTTGGAGCACCAAATCCAATCTTGAAAGGCTATACAGATTCTGATATGGCAGGTGACCTTGATAACAGAAAATCCAATACTGGATATTTGTTTACTTTTTCAGGGGGAGCTATATCATGGCAGTCAAAGTTGCAGAAGTGTGTTGCACTATCTACAACTGAAGCTGAGTATATTGCGGCTACTGAAGCCGGCAAGGAGATGATATGGCTAAAGCGATTTCTTCAAGAGCTTGGTTTGAATCAGATGGAGTATATTGTCTATTGTGACAGCCAGAGTGCAATAGACTTGAGCAAGAACTCCATGTACCATGCAAGAACAAAACACATTGACATCACATATCATTGGATTCGTGAGAAAGTGGAGAATGAATCATTTCACGTCAAAAAGATTCACACAAGTAAAAATCATGCAGATATGCTGACCAAGATGATACCGAAAGACAAGTTCGAGTTATGCAAAGAACTTGTGGTATGATCTCTCTCTAAAGAAGTTGAAGATACCTTCTTCTAGTAAATGGGACTGGTTGTTGAATCCATCCCATTGTTTTAGTCAACTTTAGCTATTCAATTGGTATAAGCAATTGTTAAAAAGGAATAGTAATTGGAGTTGAAAAGAAAAGATTTGGTAGTTGGCAAATTGGTAAGATTTGCAACCATTCTTGACTTTGCTATGTTTAAATATGTCATTAGTGACATAGGCATGGTTTTATCCTTCTATAAATAGAGCATTCTTGCTCATTTGTAGAACACACCAAGTTAGAGAGAAAAAACCATTTTGAGAGCAAAGTGAGGTATTCCATAGACTATATAAGAAAATAGTCTGTGAAGAAAAATAGAGTGTGAGCGATATTTAGTAAGACGGAAACCAAAATAGTGTTGTTCCTTTTGAGTGTGTAGTAGTCACTTTGAGTATTGTATTCGTGACTACACAGTGTAAAATTCCTTACTATAGTAATATCAATTGCTCCTCTTGGTCCGTGGTTTTTTTCCCTTATTCAGAAGGGTTTCCACGTAAAATTCTTGGTGTCGTTATTTTCCATTTTATTTCCATTACTTTTACCATATATACTTTTGTGCTTGTCCGCGTTTTTCCCAACACTTTACACTAATAAAAATCCTGACCATGCCCATTTTGACAACAGGTGCAAAAGTTTCATGATAATCTGACCTTGCATGTTAACTATAATCCTTGGCAGCCAACCTTGCTTTATATCTCTCAACTTCACAATTGGCTTTAAGTTTGAACTTGTACACCCATTTAGACCAATACCTCTTTTTCCTGGAGGCAAATACATAATTGACCGTGTCTTGTTGAGTTCCAATGCAGAAAGTTCTTCTTGCATTGCATTTACTAATCTAGACTTGTGGAGGCTTACTTGAATATATGAGACTCGAAAACATTTGAAAGGGAAGTCAAGAAGTACATGTAGGAACCATTCAATTTTGAATAAGCAACATAATCACTAATAGGATAAAGACATGAGTGGTGAGCCTGTTTGGAAGCTGCAGGCACCAGATAATCGTTATGCCAAATTGGAGGCTTAACAGACTTGCTTGGTCTTGTTTTAGGAGTACTAGAGATCACTGCAACAGTTGGGATTGGAGGAGAACTAACATCTGCATTAGTGCACTCTTCATCACCTAAAATTGTGTCCTCATAATCAGTCATAACCCTGTTGGCCTCCACTACTGAAGGAGGTGATGCATTAGAGGAACCCGGTGTCTCAATATTTTACAACTAACTTGAGGAACATAAGCAACATGAGTGGCTTGTAGAATAGAAGGATTGATCGCATTACAATCATTTGAATCTTGCGACACTGGTGGAATCTACAAAATCATTATTCTTGTAAGGAAAATATCTTTCTTCGAATGTGATATCCCTGCTAATATGAAAAGAGTTTGACTCTCAATCAAGAACCCTATATCCCTTTTGTGTTTCTGCATATTCCATAAATACACCTTTCTTGGCCCTTGCAACAAATTTATCAGTCATAGGTAGTAGAAATATGAAGCAAAGACTTCCAAAGACTCTCAAGTGAGCTGGTTGAGGTGTTATGGCATACAACATCTCATGTGGAGACTTCTCATTTAAGACTGCTGAGGCAATTTTGTGGATCAGATAGTTTGATGTCTTTACACAATGAACCAACCATGTTATGGGAACATAAGATTATAACCTTACATGTTCAATATGTGTCTATGTTGTCTCTCGACCCAAGCATGTTATAGGGTGTATATGTATACCATGTTTGAAGGACAATTCCAAGAGAAGCAAAGAATTCTCTACAATTAGGATTCATAAACTCAGATCTTAACATTTTCACTTTAACTTCAAATTGTGTGTTCACCATCAATAAAAATTTCTTCAATATAGTAAAATCCTCGACATTTGATGAGATCAAGAAAGCCCAAGTGAACCTGATGTAATCATCTACTATTGTAACAAAATAGTGTTTTCTATCATAGTTAGGAGTTCTATAGGAATCCATAAATCTATAAAAATAAAACTAGACTTTTGCAAGCTATTAGGAATACTCTGTTTGGCTTGTTGACATATATGACAAATAGTGTGATCTACAGGGTTCACATGAATATCAGTAATGTGTTTCATGGCATGAAAGGAAAGATTCTCAAGCCGCTAAGACCATAAAGTGGATAAATCATCATCTTTGACTACAAAACTGGCTACCACCTTGAATGTTTCTTTTAACAAGTACAATCCCTGATAATCATTACCAGTCCAAATCACCTTCCCATTAGAAGGTCCCTGCAACACACAAAATTTAGGGAAGAAATTGACACTGCATTGGAGTTCTTTTGTTAACTTGGCAACCGACAACAAGTTGAATTTGAAGTTTGATGCATGCAATACATCCTGCACTCCATGACTTCCCAACACAATAGAATTTCTTGTCCCTGTAATGTGGGACTTATTTCCTGTAGATAACTTAACAGTACTAGATTTTTTATTATACTCCTCAGCTAAGAGGTCCTTAGAAAACTCAACATGATGAGTAGCGCCTGAATCAATGATCCAAGTATGTGCAAAAAACGTAGGTGTTATTGACACATTAACAGCCAAATTTGCCTTGCATTTACCCACATCTCTGGTGTTAGAGGTGTAACATCTCACAAATTGAAATAGCTACGAAGAATTTTAGAAGTTGAAATAGTCAGTTTTGAAAAGAATTAAAATCTGAAAATTTTCTTAAGTTAGAAAAAAGTGAGTTTTTTGTCAATTTCAAATAGCCATTACTCCTAGCTAAAGATGAGTTAGGTGTAGTTCCAGATATGGTTGGAAATACCTTGAAAATATCTTTCCAACACTGCCGAGTTTGTAAAATTTTGAGTTTGGATGAGTGAGTTATGCCCTTTGGAAGTTGGGTTGTTGGATTAAGGAAATGCCCAATCCGAAAATTAAAAGGGTAATTTGGTCTTTTGCTTACCCAATAATTAAATTTGTTTTTGGTATTATTATTAAGGGTCTAAACTGAACTTTGGTCAACTTTACACTTTTGGAGAAAGGTTAGGGTTTTGGATAAAGAAAGCAAGAGAAGAAGAAATAAAAAAGGAGCCAAGATCATCGAGTTCGTCAAGAATAACTTGTGGATTTCGTCGAGGGTGATCCCTAAAAACGTATGTGAGTCTTACATAAAGTTGGGTTCTTTAACCCACGTGTCAAGCATGTTTGATTCAGCATGATTTCATCCTAAAGAGATTGAATTTTTGGATGTTCTTGAATATTGTTCATGAATTGCTTTCGTTCTTGAACATGAGTTGATATTTAGGAGTTCTTTGATAATCTAGGTGTTGTTCTTGAATTCATTGGGTTAGATCCTTGTATATATATGATGTGGAAACATGAATCTGAAGTGAATTTGAGAAAAAAATCTAATTAAAATGATTTAAGGTCAGAATACGAGAGGAAATTCGGCAGATTTTTGCCTAAGGAACAAGTTTGTGCGACGCAACCCCATAGCGCCAAGAGCACTGAAGTGGCACGCCAGAATGGTGCCTCGATAAGGAGAGGCTGGCGCGGCGCGCCCAGACGCACCCAAAACGTCATTTTCACCTAGTTTTGTTATTTCATCCGTTTAAGCTTTTCTAAAGTGCTTTAACAGTTCCCATTGATTCCAAGTACTATAAATTGCTTCTAAACATATACAAATCATCGAGAAACATGAATTACAACCTTGAATTCATAACTTCAAATTCAAGGAAAGTTTAGAGACAAGTCTAGAAAGTTCTTACTGTCCTTTCAAGAAGTTTTTTACAAATGCTTTTAACTTCGTCTTAAGACTTAAGGATAAAGTTGAGTGAAGAAATAATATGATTATATAGAAGTTCATTTCAAGTTTTAATAAGTCTTTATCAAACGTTTTAACTTCGTTTTTAAGGCTCAAGTTTCAAGTTAAGCTAAGAGTAGTAAAGAGTTGAGTTCACTTCTCAAAAATATATAAGAAATAAATATTCCCAAAAAATTTATGTATGTTTTCACATTAAGATAAGAGAATACTAAGATTTCCAAAAGAGTTTTGAGCAAGGGGAACATTGATTCCAAGAGTGCTTTTAAAGCTAAGTGTTGAGCACTTATCTCATCCCAAAGAAAGAAAGTTGTTTCAAAAGCATGAGCTAAAGTACATTTTTGGGAGTAGTAGTATTAAGCACCGATATGGGGATGAGAGTTCGTATTAGCTTAACTCTCCATGAAAACCTTGTAGTCATCATTGGTATTAATGGGTCACACTTTTCAGGTGATCACGTAAGTTAAGCTAGAGGATCCACTAAGTTAAGTTAGCTTCCGATATTGATGGCAAGGTATAGGTAAGTCCTTGGAGCGCGAGGTTGTCACGACCCAAACGAGTCATGAGTGGCACCCACACTTAACCTACTAGGTGAGCGAACAAACAAATCTAAATCCCAACATTTACCAATAGTTCAACTATAAATAACAAAATAATGCGGAAGATCCAAAAATTTATTTATGTAACCAATTAAATAGGCTTATAAAGTTTAATTAATTATTATCCCCAAAATCTGGAAGTCATCATATCAAGAAAATCTATCCTCAAATTACCAAGTCTACGAGTATTTAAGAAACCAAAATAAGTAAAAAGATGATCCATGTCCGAAAGTCAAAGACATCAAGACCACAATCCGGCACGAGCTAGAAATAATAGCTCACCCTGAACTCTGATGTTCTTGAGACTAACTAGAGCTGAGGGCGAGTCGAAATCGATGGTACACTTGCTGCACTCCACAAAAGAACAAAGAGAAAATACAAGTAGGGGTCAGTACAAGGAACACGTACTGAGTAGGTATCATCGGCCAACTCAAAATAGAAATCAATATATATTGAATAATAGTATAAAATCAAATACAATACTTTATAGGTGGCAAGCAACAAACACATGAACCATTGAAAAAAACACCATAATAGGTACACCATAAATCACAACATCAAGCACCCCTATGATGACTCATGCCTCCACACCATACTCATTTGGAAAATTGGCTCTTTGAGATTAAGTATATTAAGTTACTTCGAGATTCCTTTCCTTTAATGTTATTGTGTCGAAACGTGACCATCTGATCCCATATATCGTGTCGGAACGTGACACTCCGATCCATAATACCGTGTTGGAATGTGACACTCTCTGATCCAATTATCTCATTATTTTATTTCATCAAGCCTTCTTTATTCAAGGCGTCATCATTTTAATAGAGAGGGTTCAAGATTAGAAATTCAAACACTCTCATAAATTTTAGGCCAACCACAAACCACACAGTCAAGTACATAGGAGAGTTTACAATATCACTCAATACATTCAATCGCTATTTAGAGTTTATCTATCAAACAGAAATAAACCATAACCTACCTCCGCCGAAGAACCGAAGTCAAGCAACTACTTCTCCAATGCTTTTCCTTTCCTAAATGCCTCCAATCTATCAATTATGTGTGCATAATTATAAGTTGACGAGTCTAGGAATACTCATAGTATTCTTTATCTAGTCTAGACCCAAAAGTTCACCTAATTCTATAAATAATTTCATAAAGTTCAACCAAAGGGTAAGGGTAATTTAATTTCCCCATTTAGCATAATTTTAATGAAATTTAAATAATTCAATACACCTAATACTTAGCTACCTATCTCAATATGTTAAAAAATAGTTTATAAGGTAAGAAAACAATATCAATATGTAAAAATGAATGCCAATGGTCACAGAACTAGTGGATAGGGACCAACAGCAACTCAACTATATCATATGCAAACTATAGCATATGCGTACATTAGATTTTACAGAACTTAGTGCATCCAATTTTCCACTACTTTAACACCAAATTCTTTAGTATTATAATTATTATTAAAATATATAGTAGTTAAATAAGTATATATATATATATATACTTGCTATGCCCACATATAATAACAATAATAATTATAATTATAATAATCTAAGGAACATTAAAATCTTCCTACATTATGCAATCCACTACTTGCATATCAACGCATATCAACATGCAATTACCAGTAATTACACCTTCTAATGATTCACTCATAATTGCCCATTGTGGCCATTATTATTATTACTACTATATTCTTATTATTAACTGGATGGATGTATGGGTGTCCCTTGCCTTAATTGCATAACAAATTGCACTAATATGTGCACTTCCATAAAACCATAATTAATTAATAACTGTTAACTAGGAGGCATAAATTCGATTCACAACATAACTACTGCAACTTCCATTCTCTCCAATTAACTAAATTATAATAATATTTTAACTCCTCAACTAACCATGATTTCAATAGCCTTTAATAAATATTCTATACATATGCACCCTTTAACTTTATAATATAATATATATAATGTAATTGTTCCCTTAAAAACTCGTCCTATACGGCTAATGTCATTGCCATTATTAAATCTTAATCCTACAATCTATGTTCATACATATATAAATATACGAAGATTAATTCCTACCTTAAATTGTCGTCCTTCTTCGAGGCTGCTCTGCGGTGTCCCTTTTCTTATTTTCTTCCTTTTTCTAAAGACAAACTTCTACCCTAATTATCATATAATCAACTATACAATTTGATAAAAGTGACCCATTATTTATTTTTAATTATATTTCTTAACCACTAAATAAATAAATTAGTAAAAACTACCCTATTAATTTCATAGTTATAATTATGAATAGTCCAAAACACCTATTTAAAATATATCGTAAAGTATTTTCTAACATAAAAAGTTCTAGTACTCAAAACGACCAAAAGAGTCGTTACAATAGATACCAATTTACCCATCGTTCGTCCTCGAACGATCAAAAAGAAAGGCGAGGGCGAGAAAGAGTACCTGAATCTATAAAAAGATGCGGATATCTTTCTTGCATATCAACCTCACTCACCCAAGTAGACTCTTCAACTTGCCGATTCTTCCACTGAACCTTTATAGATGCAATCCCCTTTGATCCCAACTTGCGGACCTCCCTATCTAATATAGCAACAGGCTCCTCCTCATAAGACAGATTCTCATCAAGAAGTACTGAATCCCAACGAATAATGTAGTTTCCATCACCATGGTATTTTTTCAGCATAGACACATGATATACCGAGTGCACTCCTGCCAGTCCTGGAGCCAAGGCTAATTCATATGCCACCTCCCCCACGCGCTTAAGTACTTCAAATGGTCCAATATACCTCGGGCTTAGCTTACCTCTCTTACCAAATCTCATCACACCTTTCATAGGTGAAACCTTCAGCAAGACTTGTTCACCCTCCATAAAATCCAAGTCTCTAACCTTTCTATTGATATTTCTTCTGCCTATTCTGAGCTGCTAAAAGCTTTTCTTGAATAAATTTCACTTTCTTGCCTAATCAGTGCCCCAAGTCTAACCTCAAATGCATCAAACCAACCAATGGAGGACCTACATCTTCTCCCATACAATGCCTCAAATGGGGCCATATCAATACTCGAATGATAGCTATTATTGTACGAAAACTCTGCTAAGGGTAAGAATATATCCCAATGACCACCAGAATCTATCACACACGCACGAAGCATATCCTCCAGCACTTGAATTGTTCGCTCTGGCTGACCATCGGTCTGAGGTTGAAATGCAATACTAAGATCCAGTCTAGTACCTAATTCAGCATGTAATGTCCTCCAAACATATAAGTAAATTGCGTACCTCTATCTGATATAATGGAAAGTGGAACTCCATGCAATCTAACAATCTCAGAGACATAGAGTTTGGCTAACTTCTCGGCATTGTAAGTCATCTTAACCGGAATAAAGTGAGCAGACTTAGTTAACCTGTCAACAATTACCCAAATAGAATCAAATTTACCCAATGTCTTTGGAAGACCAACTACGAAATCCATTGCGATTATTTCCCACTTCCATTCAGGAATGGGCATTCTCTGAAGTGTCCCTCCAGGCCTCTGGTGTTCATACTTTACCTGATGACAATTCGAGCATTGGGCAACAAAATCAACAATGTCACGCTTCATTCTACTCCACCAAAAATGTTGCTTTAGATCACGATACATCTTGGTTGCACCAGGATGTATAGAATACCTTGAACTATGAGTCTCTGTAAGAATAGTGTGAATCAAATCATCCACACGGGGCACACATACCCTTCCCTTAATCCTCAAGACGCATTCTTCATCAATTGCTGCCTCTTTAGCCTCTCCTCGCAATACCATATCTCGAATTCAGGCTCAGCTTCTCATCAGCAAACTGATTTCCCTTAATCTGGTCAAGAAAAGAAGATCTTGCCTCCACACAGGCCAAAAATCCTCCTTTCTCCAGTACTTCCAGCCTCATAAAGACGTTAGCCAGATTCTGAACCACTCTAGCCAATGGGCGTCTAGAAACCTGTAAGTGGGCTAAACTACCCATGCTCCCTTCTTTTCTACTTAAAGCATCTGCCACAACATTAGCTTTTCTTAAGTGATACAAAATAGTAATATCATAGTCTTTCAATAGTTCCATCCACCTCCTCTACCTGAAATTCAAATCTTTTTGAGTAAATACATATTGTAAACTACGATGATCTGTATAAACTTCACACTAAACCCCATATAGATAATGTCTGCATTGCTTTAATGCAAACACAACTGTAGCCAACTCAAAATCATGGGTCGGATAGTTACGTTCATGTACTTTCAATTGCCTCGAATCATAAGCAATTACCTTCCTCTTCTGCATTAGAACTTCACCCAAACCAGAATAAGATGCATCACAATAAACAATAAAATTCTAACCTTCCACTGGCAAGGTAAGAATGGGTGCAGTAGTCAACAAGGTCTTGAGTTTGTGGAAACTTTCTTCACATTCATCCGACCATACAAATGGAACATTCTGCTTAGTCAAATTTGTCAACTGCGAAGCAATAGAAGAAAATCCCTTGACGAATCGACGGTAGTAGCTAGATAAACAAACAAAGATCCTTACCTCTGTAACATTAGTAGGTCTTACCCAACTCTTCACTACTTCAATCTTAGAAGGATCCACCATCACTCCATCAATAGAAACCACGTGCCCCCAAGAAGGACACTGAATCGAGCCAAAACTCACACTTGGAGAATTTAGCACAAAGCCTTTTCTCGCTTAACAACTCCAATATAATTCTCAAAGGCTCCTCATGGTCTTTCCTGCTCTTTGAGTATATCAGTATATCATCAATAAATACAATAACAAAGAGGTCCAGATATGGCTTAAAAATCCCGTTCATCAGGCCCATAAAAGCAGCAGGGGCATTCGTAAGCCCAAAAGACATTACTAGGAATTTATAATGCCCATACCTTGTTCGAAAAGCAGTCTTTGGAACATCTGTTGCCCGTATTTTTAATTGATGATAACCGGATCTCAAATCAATTTTATAGAAGACACAAGCACCTTGTAACTGATCGAACAAATCATCAGTGCGAGGAATGGGATACTTGTTCTTAATAGTTACCTTATTCAGATGCATGTAGTCTATGCACATCCAAAAACTTCCATCTTTCTTCTTCACAAATAAACAGGAGCACCCCAAGGGGATGCACTCGGTCTAATAAAACCTTTACTTAACAACTCCTGAAGTTGGGCCTTTAACTCCCTTAACTCAGCTGGAGCCATTCTATAAGGGGGAATGGAAATGGGGCGAGTACCCGGATCCATATCAATACAAAAATCAATATCCCTATCCAGTGGCAGACCAGGAAGGTCTGCAGGAAAACACATCCAAAAAATCACGGACTACCGAAACATACTCAATCGAAGGTACTTTGGAAGTATAATCCCTGAGTGTGCCAAGAAAGCTAAACAACCCTTACACACCATCCTCTTAGCACGAAGAAAAGAGATAATATGAACTTGAGTGGAAATATAGTCACCCTCCCACACTAGCGGATTTGTCCCAGGCTTGGCCAATGTCATAGTTTTAGCATTACAATCTAGGATTGCAATATTTAAAGAAAGCCAAGCCATACCCAGAATTACATCAAAATCAACCATCTCTAGAATAATCAAATCTACATAAGTATTGCTCCCCACAAAAGTCACAAGGCAAGACCTATACACCTTCTCAACTATCACAGACTCACCCACAGGAGTAGAGACACGAATAGTCATATCAAGCAAATGACAATATAAATCAAGACCAATAGCAAATGAGGAAGATACATATGAAAATGTGGATCCAGGATCAAACAATACAGAAAAAGCCATGCAATCACAGACCAAAAGTGTACCTGTGCTAACAGTATCAGATGTCTCTGCTTCAAACCTCCCGGGGAAAGCATAACAATGACCCTATCACTTGTCTGTCCATTGCCCTTACCAAGCTGCGCTGCAGTAGTTCCAACTTGCCCGCGACCCCGACTGAATTGGTGACCACCATTACCTAGGCCACCATGTCCTCAAAATGGCGGCCTCTACCATGACCACCTCTTCCTTTAACTACTGGGGGTCTGTAACTCTGTTTTGGACAATATTTCCTAATATGTCCAACCTCTCCACATCCATAACAATTCCTAGAGTCAAGTATAGGTCTTTATGAAAATGACGAAGTCTTGAGATAACCTCCTAACTCATAAAAAGGTTGACTGGTCTGCGACGGACCCCCAGCTGAAGCCTGCAATGAACACTGAATAGGACGGGCTGGATTACCTCCTGAACTCTGCCCTCTTGAATAATAACAACTAAACTCACCTCCCTTACGAAACTTATTAAATGTCTATGCTGTGGTGAAGTCGTCTGGCTTCACCCCCTCTACCTCTATCACAAAATCAACCACTTCCTGAAAGGATTTTGCTGCAGCAGCTACCTGTAAGGCTGGAATCTGCAAATCTGAACTCAATCCTTTCACAAAGGCTCTTGTGGACTGAAGCAAAGCTGAGTGGCATACCGGGATAGTGCACGAAATTTGGCCTCATAAGCAGCAACAGATATCCTTCCTTGCTCTAGGCTTAGGAACTCATCTCTCCTCCTATCCCTCAAAGTCCGGGGTATATACTTCTCCATAAATAAGCTAGAAAATGATGCCCAAGTCATAGGTGGTGCTCTTGCTGGTTGACACTCAACATACGACCGCCACCACATTTTGGCATCCCCCTGAAACTGGTAGGTCACAAACTTAACACCGAATCGCTCTACTATGTCCATCTTATGTAGCAGCTCATGACAATCAACCAGAAAATCATATGAATCTTCAGATTCAGCAGCCTTGAATACTGGAGTTTCAACTTTAAGAACTTAATGAAAAGTTCATACTGCTCACCTGTCATTATAGACCATGTAGTCAATCGAGGAAACGTGCCTAGTTCCAATGATGCATCCATGCGGGGAGCCACAACAGCTGCATGTTGTACTCCCTGAACCCGAGGTGCTGGTGCAGAAAACACAGGAGGTGTATGGCCCTGATTAGATAACCCACTAAGATAAGTAAGAACCTGATTAATCATCTCTGGGGTAAGCTGGGGTGGTACTTCCTTATGCTGAACCTGCTCATTTTCTCCTTCCTCACCATCTCTTACTACCTCATCAGTCGGTGGAGAAGTCAGTTCTCTATTCCTAGTTGGACCAGGTGATTGTCATCTGCCTGTAGTGGGCGTCCTCCTGCGACCCTACCACGGCCTCTTACCACTCCTCCTCCTCGAGTTACAGCCCCAATGGTTGGCTCAGACGCACCCTGTCTTGCCGGTGTTGGTGTTGGCACAATTGTTGCTCTAGTTCTAACCATCTGCGAAATAGAGTGAGAAGGTCACATACCAATTTGTATCACCTAGATACCAATTGGATCCAAGTAATAGCACGAAAGAAAGAAAGAATGGACTTTTCCTTAAGTCCTATAGCCTTTAAAAGAAAAGTAAAGGCGTCCCTATACCATTACTCAAGACTCTACTAGACTTGTCCTTGTGTGATGAGACAAACGAACCTAACGCTCTGATACCAAGTTTTTCACGACCCAAAACGAGTCGTGAGTGGCACCCACACTTAACCTACTATGTGAGCGAACTAACAAATCTAAACTCCAACATTTACCAATAGTTCAACTATAAATAACAAAAATAATGCGGAAGATCCAAAACATATTAATGTAATCAATCAAATAGGCTTCTAAAGTTTAACACTTATTATCCCCAAAATCTGGAAGTCATCACATCAAGAACATCTATCCTCAAATTACCAAGTCTAAGAGTATTTAAGAAACCAAAATAAGTAAAAAGATGGTCCATGTCCGAAATTCAAAGACATCAAGACGTGAATGAGAGAATCCAGCACAAGCTAGAAATAATAGCTCACCCTGAACTTTGATGTGCTGGAGACTGACTAGAGCTGAGGGCGAGTCAAAGTCAATGGTACACTTGCTGCACTCCACAAAAGAACAAAGAGTAAAATACAAGTAGGGGTCATTACAAGGAACACGTACTAAGTAGGTATCATCGGCCAACTCAAAATAAAAACCAATATATATTGAATAATAGTATAAAATCAACTACAATACTTAATAGGTGGCAAGCAACAAACACATGAACCATTGAAAAAAACACCATAATAGGTACACCATCAATCACAACAACAAGCACCCCTATGAGGACTCATGCCTCCCCACCATACTCATTTGAAAAATTGGTTCTTTGAGATTAAGTATATTAAGTTACTTCGAGATTCCTTTCCTTTAATGTTATTGTGTCGAAACGTGACACTCCGATCCCATATATCGTGTCGAAATGTGACACTTCGATCCCATAATACCGTGTCGCAATGTGACTCTCCGATCCAATTATCTCATTATTTTATTTCATCAAGCCTTCTTTATTCAAGGCGTCATTTTAATAGAGAGGGTTCAAGATTGGAAATTCAACACTCTCATAATTTTAGGCCAACCACAAACCACACAATCAAAACATACAACCACACAATCAAGTACATAAGAGACTTTACAATATCACTCAATACATATCAATCGCTATTTAGAGTTTATCTATCAAACAGAAATAAACCATAACCTACCTCCGCCGAAGAACCGAAGTCAAGCAACTACTTCTCCAATGCTTTTCCTTTCCTAAATGCCTCCGAACCCTTCCAATCTATCAATTATGTGTGCATAATTTATAAGTTGACGAGTCTAGGAATACTCATAGTATTCTTTATCTAGTCTAGACCCAAAAGTTCACCTAATTCTATAAATAATTTCATAAAGTTCAAACCAAAGGGTAATTTAATTTCCCCCATTTAGCATAACTTTAATGAAATTTAAATAATTCAATACACCTAATACTTAGCTACCTATCTCAATATATTAAAAAATAGTTTATAAGGTAAGAACACAATATCAATATGTAAAAATGAATGCCAATGGTCACATACGGCTAATGTCATTGCCATTATTAAATTCTTAATCCTACAATCTATGTTCATACATATAAAATATACGAAGATTAATTCCTTACCTGAAATTGTCGTCCTTCTTCGAGGCTGCTCTGCGGTCTCCCTTTTTTTTATTTTCTTCCTTTTTCTAAAGACGAAATTCTACCCTAATTATCATATAATCAACTATACAATTTGATAAAAGTGACCCATTATTTATTTTAATATTATTTTCTTAACCACTAACTAAATAAATTAGTAAAACTACCCCATTAATTTCATAGTTATAATTATGAATAGTCCAAAACACCCATTTAAATCTATCGGAAAGTATTTTCTAACATAAAAATTTCTAGTACTCAAAATGACCAAAAGAGTCATTACAGAGGTAAAGTCTTGTATCATCACTATAGCTCTTAAGTGATTGTTGTCGGTTACAGAAACCACCGCAACAGTAGTTGCATGGTTTCTTAAGAGGTTATGCTTAGTATAAATGAGGGTATGTGACTTTATTCATGTATTTTACAAGTAGAATTTGAGAGGAAGCATGATGTCTTTTATTATGATTATAAATTTACATCATGTTATTTTGTATTTTCATGTACATCTTAGAGTTATTTTGTATCTTTGCGTACACACACAGAGTTTACCACATTTTTTAAAATAGCTTTTCTTTATTATATTCTTGCTTTTAAATTGCTTAATATTGAAATAATTCTAGTTAAGTATACATGAGTTGAGAAGAGTTAAGGTAAGTGTTTCTTTCAGAATCTCCTACAAGCCTATGTTGTTAAGTACTCCAACTCGCATACTTGTACATTAAATGTACTGATGTCAGTTGGCCTGCATCGTATTATGATGCAGACATATGTAATTAGGATCGGAATTCGAGTGCACTGTTGATCTAGTGAGCAGTTAAGAGTCAGTTGGTAAGCCTCCTTGCTTTTCGGAGGATCCATTTTCATTGCGTTCTAGTTTAGTTCATTAGTATGTTGTGGGGTATGTTCCAACATCCATCTTTTAGTTATTAGAGGCTTCATAGATAGTCAGCCAAATGTTATTTCTTCCATCATAATTTTTTTATTAACTTATTTTCATATTTGAGTTGCCATTTTGGCTAAGGTAAATGTTTATCTCTAAAACATTTTGATTTGAGTTCCAGACAGTTGAGTTAGTTAGTATCTTAATCCTTGTATTAATGTTTTATGTCTTCCACTGAGTAAATAAGTTAGGCTAAGGGTTCACTTGGGGCCAGCAATGGTCTCCGAGTGTCGACCATGTCCAGGGTGTAGGATCCGGGCATGACAAGAGGGAGTTGAATTGAGTATGATATTATGCATGTGATTGTATTCCTCCTCAGTGAGTTGAATACCATGTCCATGTCCTTCATTAGTTGCATAGTTAGCATAGGGCATGATATTTGGACCAACATTTTGAGTGAGATTACTTGATCTGTAACCATTGTTGCCTCTTGGAGAAGCATTTTTCCCTCCCTTCCTTTTTCTTTTGAAATTTGCAGGGTAACCTATGATTATATAGGAATCCTTAGATCATTGATTTTTGTAACCACAATGTTCACAAGCAATATCCAGTAGCTTCTTTCCTCTAAATCCTTATCTTCTATTAACCAACATAGTAAGAGGCTCCCTGTTGATGTCTACTACACCTGGTAACCTCTGGCTCTACTCTTGTATCATTTTAGCATAAGCTTGATTGACAGTGGGAACAAGGGGTTTAAGCAGAATTCCACTCCTCACATGATTGTACAACACATTTAGCTCTATTAGAAACATTAACAACCTTTGCTGACATAGGTGTTCATTATAGGGCTTAGCCACATCATAATTATGCAAAGGAGCTGGTACAAACACATTTAATTCATCCCAAAAATCTCTCAATTTTCAATAATAGGTTAAGATAGAATCAATACCTTGTTTGAGACAAGATACGTCTGCCCACAGTTGATACACTCTCGTAAGATTAGATTTATCAAATCTCTCCTTGAAATCATCCCATACATGTTTGACATTTGAAGCATACTCAATTATGGTAATTAGTTTTTGTAACGACCCGCTAGGTCGTTTTGAGAACTAGGACTAGTTTGACTTCTTTTGAAAATTTTGAGGGGGTATTTTTAAACTATTCGGAAAAATATATATATATATATATATATCTAGTTGATGAGAAATTTTTTTAATAACTAATTTAATAAAATTTGCTAGTGGCTTGACCACTTTTAATATTTAAGTATTAAATTTTGTTAGTGGCTTGACCACTTTTAATATTTAAGTATTAATTTTTGTTAGTGGCTAAACCACTTTCTATACTTTAATTATAGATATATGAGGGATTAGCATAACCCATTTACATATTCTTGCAAGAAAAAAAAACGTATAGGGAAAAGAAATTTGTCAACTTCAGGTAAAACAACTTATTCTCAAACTTTTCAATTCTTCATTTGAGTATATTGTCAAAGTGAATTAAAGTGTTAATTTAAATTATTTGTTGGTGTGTGTATGAGAAAATAAAGTATTTTTGGATCTATTCAAATCCTTTGTAAAGGAACGAAAATAAATTCTTTTTATTATGTGAAATTTTATCAACCTAAGGAGGGGAGTATTGAATGCCCACAAATTTGTTTTTGTTTTGTTTTGTTCACATCGTTGATCTTGTGTACAAATTAAATTAATATTATGTATTTAGAGGAATTAAGATTTAACTTTAGATTTGAGATCAAGAAATTGGTTATATATATACATATTTGGGTGAGTTTTGAGTATAGAAAAAAAAAAAAAAACGCAGAATAAGATTTTGTACATAAATGGGTTTCTATGTATTTTCTGTTTGTTTATTTCTATTATTATTGTTATTTTTTTCTTTTGGTCATGGTTAAGGCTACAAGTTCTATAACTAGTGGGTTAAAATTCTGGAAATTTCTTATAGTCATTACTTAGTGTTGTAGTGTTAATATAGCTAGTCAATTTGATTATTTATTTGTATTATATAAACATCATGGTAAATTGAGATTAATCCTAGGCTTAAAATTTAGGAATATGAGACTTGGCATAAACTAGAGGACACTAAATTTATGAATTTAATTATTTAATATGGATGTTAGTTTTTGGTATCATTAGATTGAATGAGTTTTGGGGTTCGGAATAGAGGTATAGCTCTATGGATGTCTATAGATTTATTGCTTACGAATATTGCATAAATTGGTAGATTGGGAACGTTTGGAAACTTTGCAAAAAGGGAAGGAACTATCTTGAAGATTCGTGACACGAATTCAACATTTGAGGTATGTTAAGACTTTTAGACTTGTTGAAGGACGTTTTTCTAATTAAAGATTAAAAATGAAAATAGACAAAGGGGTAAGGGGGAAAGATGGTGGTCTCGTATCAATAGTGTGACGGGCATTGGTATGAGTACCGGTGTTATAAAAAGGAAAATTACTATTATAGAATGTGGATTGAAATTTGAGAATGCCAAAGCATATGGGCATTAGCTGATATATTATTGATTTGAATTTTCTTGTGTGATTGTGTTTTATTTATTTCACCCATATAGTTGTGATAATTGAGGTGGTTATGTATTATGTTCATATTGATTGATTGAGATGTATTATCATCCCCTCTATTGAAATAATATTGTGCACATGCATAGACATGAGACTGAGTATAAGTTGGGCACGTGGAGATCGTCCGTGCTGGGGATGGTGAGATGTTAATATTGTAATTTGGGCACGTGGAGATCGTCCGTGCGAAAATTGTTGGTATTATGATAGTGCGTTGAGATCGTCCGCACAGACACGTGGAGATCGTCCGTGTCGGTATATGGACCTCGCGAGTCCCCCATGGGTCATGAACTCTCGATGTATTTCCGAGGAGTATCATGTATATACGGTTGAGTGTGTACTGGGTATTTTGAGACAATTCATTACATGGTGTTATATTGCATTGCATTTCATCACATCATTTATTTTGATGATTATGTGTTTCGTTGGTGTTTGGAAAATACTTGATGCCTGATTTCCTTATTGATGGAACCTAAGTTGTAAGTGTAATATATGTATATATATACTTGTATAATTTAATAATTTATTTTCTTATATAACTCCCGTCACTACTTCTTCGTTGTCGGTCAATGAGACATACTGAGTACACGTGGTTTCGTACTCATACTACGCTTGTTGCACTCTTTGTGGTGCAGATTCGATTCCGAGTAGGAGCACATCTCGTGGAGCAAATTGAGTCCGGCTTGAAGTTCTTGGAGTTGTGGTGAGCTGCTTGGCTGTTCCGTGGCCCACACCTCCCTCTATCTTTACGTATTCTGTTATTCAGTATTCAGACAGGATATCCCTTAAGTTAGATTTGTCATTTTAGTTTCAGACTTGCATCGTATTCTAGAAGCTCTTGTATTTAAGACACCAATTCTTGGGGTGATATATTTTATCTTCCGCATTTCGTACTTATAAGGAATCCAATGTTGGAGATTCTTGCTAAGTGTTAATCTTTTTACTCATTTGTTGGTCTAGTTGGGTTAATATGTTGGGTTGGCTTACCTATTGGTTGGGAACATAGGTGCCATCACGACTTGAAAATTTGGGTCGTGACAAATTTGGTATCAGAGCCCTAGGTTCATCGGTCTCATGAGTACAAGAGCAATGTCTAGTAGAGTCTTGCGGATCGGTATGAAGACGTCCATACCTATCTTCGAGAGGCTATAGGACATTTAGGAAATATTCTTTTCTTTTATTCATTATCGTGCACACTTGACCTTGTAGAAATTCTAATCTTGATATTTCATTCTCTCTCAGATGGCGAGGAATCGTACATCGGTAAGTGGTGGTCAGGATCCTATTCCTGCGCCTGCTTCTGGGAACACTATCCGAGGTAGAGGTAGGGGACGAGCTCGAGGTCGGGGTAGGGGCCGTGTTGCAGCACCGGTGGATGGTAAAGTACCAGTAGCTACCCAGGGTCGTGATAGGACCGTACCTCCTGATGCAGAGGTTATTCATGGGAATGTGCAAGATCGTGTCGAGGGGGATGGGCTAACTCAGGCTCCACCCAGTACTATTGTCCCCCCAGTGCTTCAAGATACCTTGGCTCGTATGTTAGGAATCCTAGAGAGGATGGCCCAGGCAGGAGCTTTGCCTGTCACTTCTGATGGCTCACAGACTCGTGTTGGAGGTCAAATTCCAGACCCGATAGTTGCTCCAGATTCTCAGACTCCCAGGACTCAGCCAGCTGCCGCTGTAGCTCCTCGTTTGGATAGTATGGAGTTTCCAGATATGACATCACATTTGGTGAACAGGCCTTCTATGACTACTGATGAGCAAAAGATGTTTGGGAGGTTCAGACTAATGAATCCTCCTACTTATACTGGTGACTTAGCTGAGGATGCATATGAGTTTATAGTTAGTTGTCATGAGAGGTTGCATAATCTTGGATTAGTGGAGTCTCATGGAGTTGACTACACAACGTTTCAGATGACTGGCTCTGCTAAACAGTGGTGGAGGGATTATATTGGTAGTAGGCCAGCTGGATCTCATCCACTATCCTGGACTGAGTTT
This sequence comes from Solanum peruvianum, assembly GCA_027705065.1. Classification (NCBI taxonomy): domain Eukaryota; kingdom Viridiplantae; phylum Streptophyta; class Magnoliopsida; order Solanales; family Solanaceae; genus Solanum; species Solanum peruvianum. Next base: position 51,347,463 of record JAKWJD010001766.1, on the reverse strand, counting down.
ACTCAGGTATTTCTATCCAAATTTGTTCCACGTAGTGAGAGGGAGCGCAAGAGGGCCGAGTTTGAGGGTTTGCAGCAAAATGGTATGTCAGTTGCAGAGTATGAGGGTAAATTTCATGTCTTGGCTAGGCATGCTTCGATGATACTTCCCACAGAGGCTGAGAGAGTGAGGAGGTTTGTTAAGGGGCTGATTATTCCAATTCGTCTAGGAGTTTCTCAGGTTGCTGCTTCTGGTGTTCCATTCCAGAAAGTGGTAGATGCTGCTAAGGAGTTGGAGATGATTCGACGTGAGGGATTTGAGCAGCGAGAGGGCAAAAGGACTCGTTATTCAGGTGATTATGGTGGTGCTCCGCCTAGGAGTCGGGGTTACTTAGGCAGAGGTTATCACCCTCAGTCCAGCAGACCCATTCATGCTGCTATACCAGCGTCTGAGCCTGGATACGCTGGGCATAACTCTTCGAGCTTGGTGCATACTTCACAGGGTTCATCTTCTAGACCTGTAGTTCGTGGAGGGCATTCTGGTCATTCAGGTTCCTCTCATCAGCCTGCGTCTCGTAGGGGCTGTTTTGAGTGTGGTGATATGGGACACTTTGTGAGAGACTGCCCTAGGACCAGACGTGGTGGCTTACATCAGGGTTCTCAGGCTTCGACTTCCAGGGCTGCACAACCTCCAGCTAGGGGTGGTGCACAGAATGGTAGAGGTGGTTCTCATTTAGGTAGAGGTGGTTCTCCTTCTGGTCGAGGTGGGGGTCGTGGAGGTTCACAATCTGATGGAGGTCGTTCTCACTGTTATGCTTTTCCAGGTAGGCCAGAGGCTGAAGCCTCAGATGCTGTTATCACAGGTATTATTCCGGTTTGTCATCGACCAGCTACTGTATTATTTGATCCAGGCTCTACTTATTCTTATGTGTCCACATATTTTGCTCCTAGTCTGGATATATTGTGTGAGTCTCTTGATTTGCCAATAAGTGTTTCTACTCCTGTCGGGGATTCTGTAGTTGTAGATCGGGTGTATCGTTTATGTACTGTTACTTTCATGGGGTATGACACTCATGCAGATTTAAAGGTCTTAGATATGATAGATTTTGATGTGATTCTTGGTATGGATTGGTTATCTTCTTACCATGCAATTTTAAATTGTCATGCCAAGACCATCACTTTAGCTATGCCTGGAATTCCTATAGTAGAATGGAGAGGTACTCTTAGTCATCTTTCTAAGGGTGTGATATCATTCCTTAAGGCTCGTCAGTTGGTACAGAGAGGATGTTTGGCTTACTTGGCCCATATTCGAGATACTAGTATTGAGACTCCTATGCTTGAGTCTATTCCAGTAGTGAGTGAATTTTCAGAGGTATTCCCGACTGATTTGCCAGGTCTTCCACCAGATCGTGATATTGATTTTTGTATTGATGTGGAGCCAGGCACTCGGCCTATTTCCATTCCTCCTTATCGTATGGCACCGGCTGAATTGAAAGAGTTGAAGGAGCAGCTGCAGGATTTGTTGAGCAAAGGTTTTATAAGACCAAGTGTATCTCCTTGGGGTGCTCCAGTGTTATTTGTAAAGAAGAAGGATGGATCTATGCGTATGTGTATTGACTATCGGCAGTTGAACAAGGTAACCATCAGAAATAAGTATCCGATACCTCGTATTGATGATTTATTTGATCAGTTACAGGGTGCTTCAGTTTTCTCCAAAATTGACTTGAGATCTGGCTATCATCAGCTGAAAGTTAGGGCGGAGGATATCCCTAAGACGGCTTTTCGAACACGTTATGGTCATTACGAGTTTTTGGTGATGTCTTTCGGATTGACTAATGCCCCAGCAGCTTTTATGGACTTGATGAATGGAGTGTTCAGACCGTATTTAGATTCCTTTGTTATTGTTTTCATAGATGATATATTGATATACTCACGCACTAAGGAGGAACATGAGCATCATTTGAGGATTGTTCTTGGGATTCTAAAGGAGAAGAAGCTTTATGCAAAGTTTTCAAAGTGTGAGTTTTGGCTTAGTTCGGTAGCATTCTTGGGACATGTAGTGTCCAAGGAGGGTATCATGGTGGATCCTAAGAAGATTGAGGCGGTTAGAGATTGGGTCAGACCTACTTCAGTTACTGAGATTCGGAGTTTCTTGGGCCTTGCAGGTTATTATCGACGGTTTGTTGAGGGTTTCTCATCCATTGCATCTCCATTAACTAGATTGACACAGAAGGAGGTGACTTTTCAGTGGTCTGACGAATGTGAGGTTAGTTTCCAAAAGCTCAAGACTTTATTGACTACTGCTCCGATTTTAACCCTACCCGTGGAGGGAGAGGGTTTTGTCGTATATTGTGATGCTTCTCGGGTTGGTCTTGGTTGTGTGTTGATGCAGAAGGGAAGGGTGATAGCTTATGCTTCGAGGCAGTTAAAGGTTCATGAGAAGAACTACCCTATTCATGATTTAGAGTTGGCGGCTGTTGTGTTTGCATTAAAGATTTGGAGGCATTATCTTTATGGCGTGCATTGTGAGGTGTTCACGGACCATCGTAGCCTCCAATATATATTCAATCAAAGAGATCTGAATTTGAGGCAGCGGAGATGGTTGGAGTTGCTCAAGGACTACGACATGACTATTCTTTATCATCCAGGCAAGGCAAATGTTGTAGCAGATGCCTTGAGTCGAAAGGCGGTAAGTATGGGTAGTCTAGCCATGTTACAGGTCGACGAGCGTCCTTTAGCTAGGGATGTCCAATCCTTGGCCCATAGCTTTGTGAGACTTGATATTTCAGAACCTGGTAAGGTGTTGGCTTATATGGAGGCTAGGTCATCCTTATTGGAGCAGATTCGGGCTCAACAGTTTGATGATGGTGATTTATGTAAGATTAAGGACAAGGTGTTAAAAGGAGAAGCCAAGGCTGCAATTCTTGATAGTGAAGGAGTTTTGAGGATTAAAGGTCGTATCTGTGTTCCTCGTACAGGTGATTTGACTAGATTAATCATGGAGGAGGCCCATAGTTCGAGGTACTCTATTCATCCAGGGGCTACTAAGATGTATCGTGATTTGAAGCAACACTATTGGTGGTGTCGTATGAAGAGGGACATAGTAGATTTTGTATCTCGATGTTTGAATTGTCAGCAAGTGAAGTATGAACACCAAAAGCCTGGAGGTGTGACTCAGAGGATGCCCATACCTGAGTGGAAGTGGGAGCGCATTGCTATGGACTTTGTGGTAGGGTTGCCACGTACCTTGGGTAAGTTTGATGCTATATGGGTCATCGTGGATCGACTGACTAAGTCTGCACACTTTGTACCAGTTCAGACTACCTATAACTCACAGAAGTTAGCCAAGATTTATATTCAAGAGATAGTTCGTTTGCATGGGGTTCCTATATCTATTATTTCAGATCGTGGCACCCAATTTACATCTCATTTCTGGCGGTATATGCAGAAGGAGTTGGGTACTCGGGTGGATCTTAGTACAGCTTTCCACCCTCAGACTGATGGTCAGTCTGAGCGGACTATTCAGGTTCTTGAGGACATGTTGCGAGCATGTGTGATTGACTTTGGTGGTAACTGGGACCAGTTCTTGCCATTAGCGGAATTTGCTTACAATAATAGTTATCATTCGAGCATCGAGATGGCACCATTTGAGGCTCTATACGGTAGGAGATGTCGATCTCCAATTGGCTGGTTTGATGCATTTGAGGTTAGACCATGGGGTACAGATTTGTTGAGGGAGTCTTTGGACAAGGTCAAGTTGATCCAAGATAGACTTATCATGGCTCAAAGCAGGCAAAAGAGTTACGCAGATAGGAAGGTTCGTGATTTGGAGTTTATGGTTGGAGAGAGGGTTCTACTTAAGGTTTCACCCATGAAGGGTGTGATGAGATTTGGAAAGAAGGGCAAGTTGAGTCCAAGGTATATTGGTCCTTTCGAGATTGTTGAGCGTATTGGTGAGGTGGCGTATCAGTTGGCTTTGCCACCTGGTTTGTCAGGTGTTCATCCTGTTTTTCATATTTCAATGCTTAAGAAGTATCATCAAGGTGGTGATCATGTGATTCAATGGGATTCAGTGTTACTTGATCAGAATTTGACTTTTGAGGAAGAGCCGATCATCATTTTGGATAGGCAAATTCGGAAGCTAAGGTCCAAGAAGATTGCTTCAGTAAAGGTTCAGTGGAAGCATCGTCCAGTGGAGGAGGCTACATGGGAGACAGAGTCAGACATGAGGAGTAAATATCCTCATCTTTTTGAGCGTTCAGGTTAGCTCTTTTCTTTCCCGTTCGAGGACGAACTTTTGTTTAAGTGGTAGGTGATGTAACGACCCGCTAGGTCGTTTTGAGAACTAGGACTAGTTTGACTTCTTTTGAAAATTTTGAGGGGGTATTTTTAAACTATTCGGAAAAATATATATATATATATATATCTAGTTGATGAGAAATTTTTTTAATAACTAATTTAATAAAATTTGCTAGTGGCTTGACCACTTTTAATATTTAAGTATTAAATTTTGTTAGTGGCTTGACCACTTTTAATATTTAAGTATTAATTTTTGTTAGTGGCTAAACCACTTTCTATACTTTAATTATAGATATATGAGGGATTAGCATAACCCATTTACATATTCTTGCAAGAAAAAAAAAACGTATAGGGAAAAGAAATTTGTCAACTTCAGGTAAAACAACTTATTCTCAAACTTTTCAATTCTTCATTTGAGTATATTGTCAAAGTGAATTAAAGTGTTAATTTAAATTATTTGTTGGTGTGTGTATGAGAAAATAAAGTATTTTTGGATCTATTCAAATCCTTTGTAAAGGAACGAAAATAAATTCTTTTTATTATGTGAAATTTTATCAACCTAAGGAGGGGAGTATTGAATGCCCACAAATTTGTTTTTGTTTTGTTTTGTTCACATCGTTGATCTTGTGTACAAATTAAATTAATATTATGTATTTAGAGGAATTAAGATTTAACTTTAGATTTGAGATCAAGAAATTGGTTATATATATACATATTTGGGTGAGTTTTGAGTATAGAAAAAAAAAAAAAAACGCAGAATAAGATTTTGTACATAAATGGGTTTCTATGTATTTTCTGTTTGTTTATTTCTATTATTATTGTTATTTTTTTCTTTTGGTCATGGTTAAGGCTACAAGTTCTATAACTAGTGGGTTAAAATTCTGGAAATTTCTTATAGTCATTACTTAGTGTTGTAGTGTTAATATAGCTAGTCAATTTGATTATTTATTTGTATTATATAAACATCATGGTAAATTGAGATTAATCCTAGGCTTAAAATTTAGGAATATGAGACTTGGCATAAACTAGAGGACACTAAATTTATGAATTTAATTATTTAATATGGATGTTAGTTTTTGGTATCATTAGATTGAATGAGTTTTGGGGTTCGGAATAGAGGTATAGCTCTATGGATGTCTATAGATTTATTGCTTACGAATATTGCATAAATTGGTAGATTGGGAACGTTTGGAAACTTTGCAAAAAGGGAAGGAACTATCTTGAAGATTCGTGACACGAATTCAACATTTGAGGTATGTTAAGACTTTTAGACTTGTTGAAGGACGTTTTTCTAATTAAAGATTAAAAATGAAAATAGACAAAGGGGTAAGGGGGAAAGATGGTGGTCTCGTATCAATAGTGTGACGGGCATTGGTATGAGTACCGGTGTTATAAAAAGGAAAATTACTATTATAGAATGTGGATTGAAATTTGAGAATGCCAAAGCATATGGGCATTAGCTGATATATTATTGATTTGAATTTTCTTGTGTGATTGTGTTTTATTTATTTCACCCATATAGTTGTGATAATTGAGGTGGTTATGTATTATGTTCATATTGATTGATTGAGATGTATTATCATCCCCTCTATTGAAATAATATTGTGCACATGCATAGACATGAGACTGAGTATAAGTTGGGCACGTGGAGATCGTCCGTGCTGGGGATGGTGAGATGTTAATATTGTAATTTGGGCACGTGGAGATCGTCCGTGCGAAAATTGTTGGTATTATGATAGTGCGTTGAGATCGTCCGCACAGACACGTGGAGATCGTCCGTGTCGGTATATGGACCTCGCGAGTCCCCCATGGGTCATGAACTCTCGATGTATTTCCGAGGAGTATCATGTATATACGGTTGAGTGTGTACTGGGTATTTTGAGACAATTCATTACATGGTGTTATATTGCATTGCATTTCATCACATCATTTATTTTGATGATTATGTGTTTCGTTGGTGTTTGGAAAATACTTGATGCCTGATTTCCTTATTGATGGAACCTAAGTTGTAAGTGTAATATATGTATATATATACTTGTATAATTTAATAATTTATTTTCTTATATAACTCCCGTCACTACTTCTTCGTTGTCGGTCAATGAGACATACTGAGTACACGTGGTTTCGTACTCATACTACGCTTGTTGCACTCTTTGTGGTGCAGATTCGATTCCGAGTAGGAGCACATCTCGTGGAGCAAATTGAGTCCGGCTTGAAGTTCTTGGAGTTGTGGTGAGCTGCTTGGCTGTTCCGTGGCCCACACCTCCCTCTATCTTTACGTATTCTGTTATTCAGTATTCAGACAGGATATCCCTTAAGTTAGATTTGTCATTTTAGTTTCAGACTTGCATCGTATTCTAGAAGCTCTTGTATTTAAGACACCAATTCTTGGGGTGATATATTTTATCTTCCGCATTTCGTACTTATAAGGAATCCAATGTTGGAGATTCTTGCTAAGTGTTAATCTTTTTACTCATTTGTTGGTCTAGTTGGGTTAATATGTTGGGTTGGCTTACCTATTGGTTGGGAACATAGGTGCCATCACGACTTGAAAATTTGGGTCGTGACAGTTTTGGAGCTACAGTGTTGCTAATCCCTCAAAGCATCATAACATTACACCTTTCTCATTGAGTAGATAAGTAACCTTTGAAAGTACATTTTAAGTAAGTTCCATCCACAAAACCTAACTTGTTTTTCACCAATAATGTCAGCCTTAGATATTTACTCCATAGTCACCTGTAAGCTCTGTCGCAATTAGAACTGCATGTGGCATATATGAAGCTTGAAGGTAGAGTGGATGTTTGTTCTCTAGTTTGATATAGTTAATTCCTCCATAACTGAGGATTCAGTTTCAACTTACTTGCAGCTGATGAATTCGTACCAATCCCGCTGCTATGATACCATGAGAAGTTTGTAATTATGTAGTAAGCTTCCATGGATGATAGTGCAAATAGAGTTTTAGATACAGAAAGAGTAGGTTTTATCTCTATCAGAAAATTGAATACGATGTAGGAGAGATGTCCTTTATATAGCACATCATTATGTTAAATGCATTTTCTAACTAATTTTGTTTTCATTAACAGATTTGTAACTAACTTCTAACAACCTTCTCCAACTCACTTTACTACTAATACTTAGCTCTTAGCTATTCCTCAATAGGTTGGTCAGCTACCATTTGCACCAATCGTGTACAATTTTTAACAGAGGGGGCGAGGGGAAGACGACACACACAATTGAATCGATTTTGGTGGATTGTTGTGTCAAATTTATTGTTGGGTTCACGAGAAGCTACGTTGTACAGGGGTCGGGTGATGCTTGTTGTTGTTATTGAATCTTTTGGTATTGTACGATGTTGTATTGGTGGGTTGAGGTTGGGCCGAGAAATGAAAGGAAATGGGAGTGGGCTGGGTTTCTGGAATGGCCGAAAGAAAAGGACTTAAGACTTGGCCACACGGATTCTGATTATGGTCATTCGAAATTTCAAACGTAGCCTAATTGAATCCATTCACTAGATTCCGCTAATAATTAAATAAGATGAATTAATATAATTAAACTATTGAGATCTTTAATCTTAATGAAATAAAATATTTAACTTAACTATGAGCTAATTAATTTAAAAATATAACTAAACTAATTAACCAATAATTTAGTTAAAACAAAATCTTTAGAGATGATTTATATTTATATATTTATATATATACACACACAAACACACGCACACACACACTTTATTTAGAAATTATTAAAATATATATACACACACACATGAATTAGAAATTATTAAAATGATAAAATTAATTAAAATTAACTTGAAAAATATTTTGAACTTTATAAAAATTTAATTATTTCAAATTGTTTGAATTTTAAAAAGCTCGATAATTGATTTATATTGTGGATGTACAAAATTGAGTGTCAACATCTATTTATTAGTATTCAAGCGTACTAAGGAATTAATCCGATATTATAAGTAAATATCTAATCGAATATGTATTATTGATAATTTTGGTCTTATAATATATTTTCTACGTAACTTTTCCATTCAAAAAGTCCTATGTCATTTTGGGCATGATTTACCCCAGTATATATTAGTCATCTCTACGCATTGAATGAACAGAGGAAATTTAGGAATTCGTAGGTGTAAAAGCAGAGCTCTTGCATGAAACGAACCCATGAAGGTTCATCCTTTGAATTTAGAGATTTTCTAATTTTGTCCATGGACAACGATGTTAGAAGAATTTCAGGTCGCCGTCCTAGTTCCTGCTTTACAAGAGGTAATTGCCTCCTCCCGCTCTTATTTTCTTTTAGTTTATATTGCTTAGAGTAGATTCATTTTTTTAATTGAGTTTTAATTTTTGCATTTATGTATTTGTTGTGTAAATTCTTTTTAGAAAAGAGCCTAAAATACCCTTGAAGTATTAGAAATGGTAAAAAATTATTCTCCATCCACTTATTAGCTCCAAAATGTCATTCTCACCAACCTATTGACTCCAAAATATCCTTGTCATCCACCTTTGAGTTCAAAATTGACCACTTATTTAACGGTTTTAAATTTAAAGTATTTAAAAACGTGACCCTCAACTTTTTTATAATTTAACTTATTAATATAGTTTATAAAAAAATCCATTACCCACTCATTACTAATTAAACCCACCCCAATTAATAAACCTGATCAGTTACTAATGCAACATTAGTAAATCTACTGCCAATGAGTGTTTATAAAATTTTGAGGCGAAAATGTCTATAGAAGCACATTATGATACATTCAAGTTCTCAATCAAAACATATTATAATTCAAATGTCTAAATAATATTTACCAATAAACATAAAAGTCTGACTATGTTCATCTCCATTATGTGATATTACTTATAGATAACTTTTTAAAAAAATGATACATTATAGTTTTAATATTTAAAATAAATCATATATATTTATATAACTATATTTAAAAAGTGTGCGGATTAATTCAGGGTGTATTACTTCTTTACCTTTGATAATAAATTTTGAATTCAAGCTTGATAGAGAATCCAATTGAAAGTATCCTCCTAAATAAAAGGCTAAACCTAAATTTCATTGGGGCTTCAATTCAGACTCGAATATAATTTTAGGTGTTATTTTCAAGAATATGTGATTTCGCTGTGTCTTAGTAGTGTTTATGACGATTTCGATATTAGAATTGGTTTATTAATTGGGTTAGTTTAATTAGTAATGGGTGGGTAGTGAGTTGGTTTATTAAAAAAAAAATTATAACCAATATTTGAACGCCAAATATTTAAAAAAAAATATCTAAATAGTAAAAATTTAAAATCATTAAATAAGTGGTCAATTTTGAACCTAAAGGTGGATGAAAAGGGTATTTTGGAGCCAATAGATGGATGAGAAGGACATTTTGGATCCAATAGGTTGATGGAGGGTAGTTTTGTACCATTTACAATACTTCGAGGGTATTTTAGGCCCTTTTCCAAATTCTTTTTTTTTTTTGTGCTTCAATAGATTCATTTCTTTATATGAGTTTCAATTTTGCATTTCTATTTTAATCTAGTTGTTTGTGCTTAGGGTAAATTTTAGAATTGGTTCATTCTTTTTTTTCTTTTACTTTCAAGAAGTTCACATTTTTCTTTATCTTTGGCTATTTCAACTATTGTATTTGCTGATATATGAATTCTATAGCATGATTTGAAGAGCTAACATCCTTCCTCATTAGATTTCATGTGTCATGATAAAAAGTAACTCTTATTTTTGAGTTCAAATTGTACTATATTAAGACATGTTTCATCCAAAATTTGCTTCTTTCATGTTTTAATTAGATTTTTTAATCAATATTTATAGTTAGACTTCTCCCAAACAAATGAAAGAGTTATCCCTTTCTATTTCTCTTTCATTGATTAAATTTATATTTATTATTTGAGAATATTTCTGATTCATATAGCTATATATGACTTGTAATTGAAGTATTTCTGATTCATATAGCTATATATGACTTGTAATTGAAGTATTTCTGATTCATATAGCTATATATGACTTGTAATTGAAGATCTATGAATTTTTAAATGATATCAAATATGAAAAACGACCTCAACTAATTCTTATAAATTCTAAACACTTATACATTTGGTACTTCTTAAGATTTGGGCTCCCTAACTTACCATATATGTAGAGATAACGATGTGAGTTGTCTTGTCATATTTTCATTGCCAATGTTTGTTTGACACTATCTAAGAAGTAGATGAAGTGTCTTCGTACATATTGATTGCCCCCTCTTTCTTTTAAAGAGTTTGTTCGTCTATAATAGTTAGTTAGAACTCTTTCACATTAAGTGAAAATAAAAAATTTAGCAGAATAAAAAGGAAACAATTATATAACATATTTTTGTAATTTTATATAAATATAAATGACTATCTTTATCAGGATTTCATTTCTTACTTTTGGATAAAATATTTAAAACAAAAGTTTAGCAAGTCTCATCATTTTATACAAATAATTCTTTTTTCTAAAAAGTGAAGTTCTAGCATTGTTTTCTATATAGAAAATAATGTACAATTGTTTTTGAAAAAAAATATCCTAAAAAAATGTCACATGACTAAAAAAGTCTATGTGAGTGTATCTCACTAACTAATGATGATATCATGTAAGAGTAAAGATTATCAAATAGTCAAAGTCAGACAGGTAAGTAATATTTCTACTAATTTAGGGGGTTCTGAATAAATCACACTAAGTTTAGGAATATTTTTTCAAATTAAATATCAAAACAATGATTAAAATTTACGTTCAGATAAGTTATTGATCTACTCATTTCCTTTTCTTTTCTTTTTGAGAAATAAAATAATTGTACTAGTGAAAAATAAAAAAAAAAAGTAAAATAGTCATCATAATTTTTATATATCTAAAATAATAAATAAAAGTTAACATGTCTCCAATTTCAATGCCCCTTGCCTTTTTTATTTTTCTCTCTCTTTGTTCTACCCCTCAATCCTCATTCTCTCTATAAGACGATGAACATTGAACCAACAAATTAAATTTGTTGGGGAAAAAAGAAAGCATGGTATGTTGATTGACCAATACATATGTTATCAAATAATATTTTGGTTAACCCAATGAATAGCAACACATACTAGGAGTGAGTTCAAGAATTTTTTTTAAAAAAAAAACACTAAGAAAAGTTGTTTTTGTTACTTTCAAGTCAAGAATATCAATAGGTTTCTACAATTCTACTATTAACTCAGCAGTTCTCAGCAACATCAACAATAGTTTTTTTCGCAACAACATCAAATGTTGATTGAATAAATGTTCATCAATTGTCGGTCTCCCATTTTTTCTAACAAATGTTTACCATAGCGCCTAGGCATCATTTGAGGATTTGTTATATGAAGACTTTATCTAGGCTCGAGATTTATCAATGATGAAGAAATAATTTTTCATATCAAGAAGACTCAAATTGACATTTTCCTCAACTTCAGTAAAATTAGCCTTGAGCCAAGCTAGAATATTTATATCACAAAGCCTCGAATCATTTATAGGGGTCATGGTTGAAATCTGCCCTACAAAGTTGAGAAGGAAGAAATTGATAAACATTTTTTTGAATCAGCGTCTAATGTCTACTAAAATTTGTTGTAGCTGTTGTTTGGACTTGATTAGTTGTAGTAAAATCCTTCTTTGCTATGAAAAATTAAAAAATTTATCCCAAAAACTTTTCTTTCGCGGGCTTCTTTTAACCAAGTCATCCTTGAAGTGACTTCTTGTATGATCTATTATGCCTTGGCTCAAAGAAAAGTTCTTTCACCACAAATTCCAAGCTACATCAACATACCATATTGCCCATTTTGTCCCGACGTTTTTGTCGCTTTCATTATCATCATTTTAAAGACGGGAGAAGAAGTTTATATATAATGAGAAAAAACAAATAGAAAAAAAGTTGTGTTTAGAGACATCTTTTATTCAAATTATAAATATATAAGAAAATATATTGTCTGTTCTAGCTTTTTTTTATTCCAAATATATTCAAAATTTGAATAAAAGCTTAATTGTCTATGGACCCAATTCTTCAGACATCTTCTATTTTTCCCCTTTTATATATACTCCTCATCCTCTTTCTAAAATGATTAATATGGAAATAAAAGAAGTGTTGAAAAAGAATAGGAATATATATTAATGTACCAATGCATGTGTTGTAAATGAAACCTTTCTTCGAGTCAATAAATAACGGCACACGCAATGAGTCAATTTAAGAATGGTTGGGATTAAGGAAATCTCAAAAAAAAAAATATTTCTTAATAAATATTATAAAAAAATTGATTTATTTTTTTAATAAATATTTTTTAATTAAATTAATTATAAAATTAAAAGTATAAAATTTCTATGAACATCATGAATACGTGTTTGACAAAAAAATTAATACTATAAATATAACATCATAAAATTATAAAATATTTAATAAAAATATAATCTATCAAGCATAATTTATAAAAATAACTTGCAATGCAAAACTGTAACGATCAATTTGGTCGTTTTGACTACTAGAGTTTTTCATTGCATAGAAGACTTTCTATAGATCCTAAATAGGTATTTCAGACTATTCTTAACCATAATTATACAAGTATGGGGTAATTTAAATAATTAAGATTAGTAGTGGATCACTTTCATCACTTTTATATCTAATCCTTTTAATATTTAGGTTAGTAAATAATCCATAGGATATAAACTAATAATAAAAAGAAGAGAAAGAGGAAGCCGCACATCGAAGGCAGCAACCCCAGGTACCAAATCGGTATGTATTTTTGGATTTAGCAATTAATAGTGGTTTACTTATGGATATTAAATCAATAATTAGTTAATCATAGTAGATAATGAGTAATGATTTCTAAATCATTAAGGTGGTATGCTTAATGGAAAAATTAAAAAATTGATCTGTAGTTTACTTTTCTTATTCTGTGAAGTCTTCATTAGCATACGCAGGGAATTGGAGAATTATGGATCGTGCATATTTATAAATTTTTTTAGCTTTGAAAGTGATTAGTTCACAATTTGTTTTTTCTTATAATGTTAAATGGGTTTTTAAATTGTTTTGATGGCCTAAAAATATTTATACATATTAGAATATATATTACTGCTGTCAACATGGTGCTTGCAATCATTGATAATGATTTCCAAATGATTGAGGCATTTTATTGATTTTTGACGTTAAGAATTAGAATATAAACTTATATGGTTGAGGTGTAGGTTGTCACTAGTTTCCAAACCAGTGATTTTAATTTCTAAACTTTATAATTATGTTATCATATTATAACTTAAATTTTATATATATTGAGATAGGTAATTAAATATTAGTTGTATTGAATTAGTCAAATTTTATTAAATTTTATGAAAGTTATGCTAATTAGAGGAGTTAAGATTTACCTTAGATTTGAACTTTAGGAAGTGGATTGTAAAATTAGGTGGGTTTTTGGGTCTAGGCTAGACATAGAATAACATGAGTGTTTATAGACTCGTTAACTTACAAATTATGCATATATACTTGATAGATTAGAAAGGTTCAAAGGCACTGAGGAAAGGAAAAGTATTGAAAAAGTAATTTGCTTGACTTCGATTCTTTGGTGGAGGTAGGTTATGGTTTATGCTATTTGATAGTAAACTCTTAATAGTGATTGATATGCATTGAATGATATTATGAAGTTTTCTTTGTACTTGATTTTGTGGTTGTGTGGCTTGCTCGTGTGTTTTGTGATTGGTCTAAAATCCTAAGACCGTGGAATTTATATTCTTGAACCCTCTCGAAGTGATGCCTTGAATGAAGAAGGTTTGATGAAATAATATAACAATGAATTGAAAGTGGTGATAATAAAGGATAAATTAACGGTATTTTTGGATCGGAGTGTCACGTTCCGACACGGTATTCTTGAATCGAAGTGTCACATTTCGACACAGTATTCTTGGATAAGAGTGTCACGTTTTGGTACGGTATAATTGGATCGGAGTGTCACATTCCGACACGATATTCTTGGATCGATGTGTCACGTTTCGACACGGTATTCTTGGATCGGAGTGTCACGTTCTGACACAGTAACATTAAAGAAAAAAGATATTGAATTAATGGAATATACTCAATCTCAAAGAACTCAATTCCCCAAATGGTTTGGTTGAAGGCATGAGTCCTCATGAATGATCTTGATATTGTTGTCTTATTACATACTTACTTTAGTGTTGTTGACACTTGTTCATTTTATTTTGTTTCTTATCACCTATTAAGTGTTGTGGTTGAGTTCATACTATTATTCATTGTATATTAGTTTCTATTTTCGATTGACCGATGATACCTACTCAGTACATGTTGCCTCCCTACTTGTGTTTCCGTTTTCCTCTTATGGAGTGCAGTGGGTGTACAATGACTTTGACTCGCCTTCAGCTTTAGACAGTCTCGGCATATCATGCTTAAAGATGAGTTATTCATTCGAGCTTGGGTTGGATTCTCTCAGTCATTACCTGATGCCTTAGTTTTTTGGACACAAATTACTTTATTTCATTTATTTTGGTGTCTTTGATACTCTTAGACTTAGTAATTGGAGATTAGATGTACTTGTTGTGATGACTTTCAGGTTTTGGGAAAAGAAATCTAGTAAGTTTGAGCTTCTGTATTATGATTGTAGTTTGTAAGTTGGGGTTAAATTCGTTGGTTCTCCCACCTAGGGGGTTTAGTGTAGGTGTCACTTATGACTCGTTTTGGGCCGTGACAAAAACAACGAGTTAATACTCCTAAAACAAATGAAATTTAAAATATAATATAAGTTCCAAATTCAAAATAAAAAATTTAACATAATATTCTTATGTAAAATATCAACATAAACATACACAATTATGATTTAGGGTGTGTTTGGTATGATGGAAAATGTTTTCCATGGAAAATGTTTTCCTAGAAAATGTTTTCTTGGAAAACAAGTAGATTTTGAACTTGTTTTCTCATGTTTGGTTGGGGAGTAGAAAATATTTTTCAAAAATGATTTTGTCTTTGATTTATGAATGAAAAATATTTTTGAGGAATATCTTTTATTTTTATTAGAAAATAAAGTAATTTATGAAATTGAAAATATTTTTTATAAATAATTTTTTTTGATAGTGGTATAGGGGGGAGGAGGGAGGGGGTAGGAGTGAAAAAATAATAATTTGAAGTTGATAGTATTTTTAAAAAAAAATTATTTTTTTGGGGGAGTGGGGGTGGGGGGTGAGGGGTGGTAGGGGTGGGTAGGGGGCTGGCTTGGGGGGGGGAGAGGTAGGATCTTAAAAATAAAATTTTAAAGTTGAAAATATTTTTAAAAAGCAAAATTAATTTTTTGGGGAGGGGGTGGTGTTGGTGGAGGGGGGAGGAGGGAGGGTGATAATATATCGGGTGAAAAATAAAATTTTGAAATTTAAAATATTTTTTTAAAATTGATGTTTTCCCAAAAAAAAAAAAGTAATTTGAAATTGGAAGAGAGCTTTGGAAAATGTTTTCCTTAATTTTTGAAGGGAAGTCATTTTCCTTAATTTTGAGGAAAATGAGTTGATTTGGAAAACATTTTCCAAAACTTTGGCCCCAACCAAACATGAGAAAATTGGAAAATATTTTCCTTCATACCAAACACACTCTTAGAAGAAAAAAAAAAACATAAGCCCATAAGACCATAACCTTATTTCATAACAAATCATGCTTTAAATTAAAAATTAGAATACTAACAAAATTATATCAAGGAAAAAAAAAATAGATAGTGCGAAAATTGCATGAAATCACATGATGTAAAGGTTGACAATGGGAAGGAAATGAAATATAAAAAGTATATATATATATATATATATATATATATATATATATATATATAGATATATATATATAGATATATAGATATATATATATAGATATAGATATATATATATATATATATATATATATATATATATATATATATATATATATATATATTTTAGAAAACATTAATCATAAAAATAAAAAATAAATTAAACAAAAAATAAAACATGAATAAAAAGAAGAAATTAAAAAGTAATCACTTTATAATTACATTATGTATTTTAACTACAATTCACAATCCCCCCAACCCAATGAATTGAAAATTGTAATTACCGGTTGTCATGTCACGACACAAAACAAGCCGCGAGTGGCACCCACATTTATCCTCCTATGTGAGCGAACCAACCAATCTAAACCCCAATCATTTACCAATATTCTAACCATAACGAACAAAATATAATGCGGAAGACTTAAAACTCATTAATGTAACAAATAAATAACTTCTAATTTTAATAATTATTATTCCCAAAATCTGGAAGTCATCACCACAAGAACATATATCCTCAAATTACTAAATCTAAGAGTATTTAAGAAACTAAATTAAGTAAAAGGAATGGTCCATGTCCGAACTTCAAGACATCAAGACGTGAAGGAGAGAATCCAATCTGAGCTAGGAACAATAGCTCACCCTGAAATCTGATATGCTGAAGACTGGCTAGAGTTGCGGACGGGTAGGTCTTACCCAACTCCTCACCGCTTTAATCTTAGAAGGATCCACCATCACCCCATCCTTAGAAACCACGTGCCCCAAGAAGGACACTGAATCTAGCCAAAATTCACACTTGGAAAATTTGGCATAAAGCCTTTTCTCCCTCAACAATTCCAATACAATTCTCAAATGCTCCTCATGTTCTTTCCTGCTCTTTGAGTATATTAGTATATCATCGATGAATACAATGACAAAGAGATCCAGATATGGCTTAAAAATCTCGTTCATCAGGCTCATGAACGCAGTAGGGGTATTCGTTAGTCCAAAAGACATTACTAAGAATTCATAATGCCCATACCTGGTTCGAAAAGCAGTCTTTGGCACATCCGCTGCCCGTATTTTCAATTGATGATAACCAGACCTCAAATCAATTTTTGAGAAGGTACAAGCACCTTGTAACTAATCGAACATATCATCAATGCGAGGAAGAGGATACTTGTTCTTAACAGTTACCTTATTCAGTTGCCTGTAGTCTATGCACATCCGAAAACTCCCATCCTTCTTCTTCACAAATAAAACAGGAGCACCCCAAGGGGATGCACTTGGTCTAATAAAGTCATTACCTAACAACTTCTGAAGTTGGGCCTTTAACTCCCTTAACTCAGCTGGAGCCATTCTATAAGGAGGTATGGAAATGGGGCGAGTACCCGGCTCCAGATAAATACAAAAATCAATATCCCTATCCGGTGGCATACGAGGAAGGTCTGCAGGAAACACATCCAGAAACTCACGGACTATCGAAACAGACTCAATCGAAGGTACTTGGGAAGTCTCATCCCTGAGATGTGCCAAGAAAGCTAAACAACCCTTACTAACCATTCTCTTAGCACGAAGAAAGGAGATGATACTAACTGGGGTGGAAGTATAGTTACCCTCCCACACTAGCGGATCTGTCCCAGGCTTGGACAATGTCACAGTTTTAGCATTACAATCTAAGATTGCAAAATATGGAGAAAGCCAAGTCATACCCAGAATTACATCGAAATCAACCATCTCTAGAATAATCAAGTCTACATGAGTATTGTTCCCCACAAAAGTCACAAGGCAAGACCTATACACCTTCTCAACTATCACAGACTCACCCACAGGAGTAGAGACCCGAATGGGCATGTCAAGCAATTCAGAATGCAAATCAAGACCAATAGCAAATGAGGAAGATACATATGAAAATGTGGATCCAGGATCAAATAATACAGAAGCCATGCAATCACAAACCAAAAGATTACCTGTGATAACAGCATCAGATGTCTCCGCTTCAGTCCTCCCAGGGAAAGCATAACAATGGGCCCTATCACCTGTCTGCCCGTTGCCCCTACCATGTTGCGCTGCAGTAGCTCCAGTTTGCCCGCCACCCCGATTTATGTGGTGACCTCCATTACCTTGGCCACCCCGTCCTCCAGAATAGTGGCCTCTTCCATGACCACCTCTACCTCTGACTATTGGGGGTCTGTAACTCTATTTTGGACAATATCTCCTAATATGTCCAGTCTCCCCACATCCATAACACTCTCTGGGTTCAAGCATAGGTCTCTGTGAGAACGACAAAGTCTGGGGATAACCTCCAAACTCAGAGGAATGCTGACTGGTCTGTGATGGACCCCCAGCTACAGCCTGCAGTGAAGACTGAATAGGCCGGGCTGTGTAACCTCCCGAACTATGCCCCCTGGAGTAAGAACCACTAAACTCACCTCCCTTACGAAACTTCTTAGAAGTCGAGACCATGGTGAAATCGTCTGGCTTCACCCCCTCCACCTCTATCACAAAATCAACCACTTCTTGAAAGGATTTTGCTGCAGCAGCTACCTGTAAGGCTTGAATCTGCAAGTCTGACCTCAATCCCTTCACAAAACGGCGAATCCGTTCTTGTGGACTGAAGCAAAGTTTGGTGGCATACCTGGATAGTGCACGAAACTTAGCCTCATAAGCAGTAACCGACATCCTGCCTTGATCTAGGCTCAGGAACTCATCTCTCCTCCTATCCCTCAAAGTTCAGGGTATATACTTCTCCATAAATAAACTAGAGAATGATGCCCAAGTCATAGGTGGTGCCTGTGATGGTTGACACTCAACATACGACCGCCACCATATTTTGGCATTTCCTTGAAACTGATAGGTCACAGACTCAACGCCAAATCGTTCTACTATGCCCATCTCATAGTCATCCTCAGATTCAGCACGCTTGAAGACTGGAGGTTTCAACTTCAAGAATTTAGTGAAAAGTTCATGTTAATCACTACTCATTATAGGCCCTGTAGTCAATCGAGGAAACGTGCCTATTTCCAATGAGGCATCCATGCGGGGAGCCACAGCAGCTGCATATTGTACTCCCGAAACCTGAGGTGCTGGTGCAGAAAACACTGGAGGTGTCTGGCCCTGATCAGATAACCCGCTAAGATAAGCAAGAACGTGGTTAATCATCTCTAGGGTAGGTTGGGGTGGTAATTCCTCATCTTGCACTTGCTTATTTTCCCCTTCCTCACCCTCTCTTACTACCTCATCAGTCAGTGGAGGAGTCACTGCCCTAGTACTAGTTGGACCAGGTGTTTGTCCTCTACCTCTAGAGGACGTCCTCCCGCGACCTCTACCACGACCTCTTGCCACTGCTCCTCTTCGAGCTACAGCCCCAGTGGCTGGATCAGACGCATCCTGTATTGCCGGTGTTGGTGTTGGCACAGTTGTTGCTCTAGTTCTAACCATCTGCGAAATAGAGTGAGGATGTCAGATACCAATTTGTATCACCTAGATACCAATTGGATCCAAGTAATAGCACGAAAGAAAGAAAGAATGGAATTTAATTGGACCCAAAACAAGCCGCGAGTGGCACCCACATTTATCCTCCTATGTGAGCGAACCAACCAATCTAAACCCCAATCATTTACCAATATTCTAACCATAACGAACAAAATATAATGCGGAAGACTTAAAACTCATTAATGTAACCAATAAATAACTTCTAAAATTTAATACTTATTATTCCCAAAATCTGGAAGTCATCACCACAAGAACATCTATCCTCAAATTATTAAATCTAAGAGTATTTAAGAAACTAAATTAAGTAAAAGGAATGGTCCATGTCCGAACTTCAAGACATCAAGACGTGAAGGAGAGAATCCAGTCTGAGCTAGGAACAATAGCTCACCCTGAAATCTGATATGCTGAATACTAGCTAGAGTTGCGGACGAGTCGAGGTTGATGGCACGTTTGCTGCATTCCATAAATAACAAAGAAAAAGAATACAAGTAGGGGTCAGTACAAGGAACACGTACTGAGTAGGTATCATCGGCCAACTCAAAATACAAAGCAATATATATCAAATAATAATATAAAATCAAGTACATACTCAACAGGTGACAACAACAAGTACCATAACCACTGGCCACAACACCCAGCACATTTATGAGGACTCAAGCCTCCACACCATACTCATTTGGGAAATGGTTCTTTAAATTTGAGTATATTAACATAATTCAAGATTCATTCTCTTTATTCTCCTGGTGTCGGAACGTGACACTCCGATCCCCTACTACTACGTGTCGGAACGTGACACTCTGATCCCCTAATTCTACGTGTCGGTTCGTGACACCCGATCCCCTAATTCTACATGTCGGTTCGTGACACCCGATCCCCTAATTCTACATGTCGGTTCGTGACACCCGATCCCCTAATTCTACGTGTCGGTTTGTGACACCCGATCCCCTAATCTCATTACTTTAGTTCATCAAGCCTTTCTTTATGTCAAGGCATCATCATTAATAGAGAGATTTTAAGGTTTAAGATTTCCACAGTATCATCATCATTATAATCCATCACCATTTACATAATCACAACATGCAACAACACAATTAAGCATATAGAAGACTTTACAATACCACCCAATACATATCAATCACTATTTAGAGTTTACTATGGAATAGCATAAACCATAACCTACCTCCACCGAAGAATCGTGATCAAGTAAGCTACTTCTCAATGCCTTTGCTTTCCTCTTCGCTTCTCCCTCTCTCGCTCGTTCGTTCCCCTCTCTCTGTTCTTTATATTTTTCCTTATTCAAACTCTTCTTCTTTTACCCTAATTATCATATAATTAAGTATAAAAGATGATAAAAGTAACCCACTATTTATTTCAAGGTTATCTCCTTTAACCCCCAAGTAATTAAATTATTAACATTAACCCACTAACTTTATAATTATAATCATGAATAGTCCAAAACGCCCCTTAAAAACTTTTAGCAGAAATCCGACCCAGTCAGGGTTACGCCACTCGTGACGGTCCGTCATGACTGTGACGGTCCGTCCTGCAGGTCCATCACAAAGTTCAGAGAGTTAATTTCTGTGGAAAGGTTTGTGATGGTCCGTCGTGTCTACGACGGTTCGTCCTGCAGTTCCGTCGCGAAGTTCAGAGAGTCGATCTCAGTATCCAATTTTCAGAATTGAAGTGTCTTGAAACGAAACCCCCTCGACGGTCCGTCGTGCCCTTGACGGTCCGTCGTGGGATCCGTCGACCCAGTCAGTTTTTATCAAAAATAATTCTGCTGCTCGAAACGACTAAACAGGTCGTTACATGTCAATTATACAAAGTTACATGTTGACCAAGTAATTACATGATCAACCAAACATGTCAGACAATTTAAGTACATTCAATCATATCAAATTCAATTACCAATGTGACTTTCTAAACAGAAACTAATTAAAGACTTGTTTGAAAAGTCATATGTAATTGATTGCAACTACACATTTGACATGTTTGGTAGACCAAGTAATTACTTGACAAGGGAGAAACTGAGTGTAATTGAAGGGTAGTAATTACATTCCTCAATTCCTAAGTGAGGGTTAGGAATCAGGTGTAGTTACACCATATAATTATATGAAACTTTTTAAAAATAATTTCTTCCTTTTATTTATATTTTTAATTCTCATTTTTATTTTTTTTATTGCTATTTTTTTTAGAAAAATTATTTTTGTTATTCTAATATTTTATATATTTTTGTTATTTATTTTTCATTTGCTTTTCACTTTCAATCATTACTTTTTCGTGGTATTCTATTCTATTTTTCATATTATTTATTTATTTGTTTTTATTAGCATAATTTTGTTCGTTTTCTAATTTTTAAATGCTAGAATTCATTGTTGAATAAGATTATAAACTTAAATTTTTCTCTTTTCTCTTTAAAAATATATCATATTTATATACGTTAAGTTGGAATTTGACATAAGAATATTGTGTTAATTTTTTTGAATTTCAAATTTATGTTATATTTTTTGTTTAATTCGTTTTAGCAATATGAATTGAGATTTCACATTACAAGTCATTAATTTTTAGGTTAGCCTTGATATAAATTATTTTTTCTTATGATTTTTGTTTTTTATGATTGATTTTTTATATATATATATATATATATATATATATATATATATATATATATATATATATATATATAAAATATATAAATTCTAAATATTTAAATTAATATCATTTTTAAAGACCTTTATTTGTCTAATAATTATTTAAATTTTCCATCATTAACTTTTACTATTAATATAACCTTATGATTGCACTTAAGGTGAAACCAAACACACTCTTATAATTACATTGCAATTGTATTGCGACACATAAGCAAGTCGGTGTAATTACTAAATTGTATAGTTATTAGACTGATAATTACTAGATTGTATAATTATTAGGCGGATAATTACTATCCAATAATTTACAAGCAAGCCCTAAAATAAATATGCCCCCAAATTGAAATTGGAAATTGGAAAGTCTCTAACCTTCCTCCTGATTTTTACAACGGGCAATTTAACTTATTTGTGTCTTCTCTTGTTCCTTTGATACATATTGTTGTTTCGTATTTGATGTTTTAGAGCTCGTTTAGATTAACCTAAAAAATAGTTTTTAGTAAAAAAAAAAGAGAGTAAAACCTAAAATAATTTTTAAGTCAAAAACAAAAAGCAGGTGTAACATACTTTTACTTTTTTTTTAAAGTTATTTTAAACTTATTTTAAGTTATTTTTAATCTTTAAAGATAAAAAATGACATAAAAGCAGGGTAGACTCAACACATTGGGGGCTTAAAGCGAAACTTAAGAGAGGGATTCTAATTTATCATTTTTCATCATATGCACTTTTATTTAAAATCTATTTTTCTAGCTATTTTATACATACAAAGTCATTAAATATTGTTTTACAATCAATTTGTTTTAATAATTCTTTTTCAAATGATAATATATCTAATTCATTCAATCTATCTCTAAAACACTGTTGATCTTTAAGAAGATCTAATCAATTTTAATTTCGAAAAAAAAATGATTGGGACAACGGTTATAGAAACTGTTAACATTATCCAATAAACAATATGTGTACTTGAAAAAGAATCATGTCTTTTTATTTGATTGAGTATTATCATTACATCATTATCTTCTACTTGTATTATTTCTCTTTTTAACGTTTTTCATTCAAAAAATAAATCTAAACCATCAATATCAGAATAACTATTATGTGTCAAAAAAAAGTTCAATGTTAAGACAATATTTGAAAAAAGAAAATCACCATCTAGTAATTTCAATAGTTTACCAATAAATAAGAAATCAAAAATACTTTTATATGCTTCAATTGGTTCAAATATATTTTGAAGTGAAAAAATAGTTTGATTTAGTCGATATATATAAATTAATCAACTCTACATATTCTTCAATGGAGTTAGTGATTTCGTTATCCATATTTTCATCAAATTATTTTTTACAAAAATCAAATTTATATTCAAGTCATATGAAATTTCTTTAGTAGAAATCATAGCACTAATAATACATTTAATTATTTTTATTGTAAATAAACAACATATATAAGTTATAATTTTTTAAAAAATAGGGCTGCATTCGT
Organism: Solanum peruvianum; assembly: GCA_027705065.1. Lineage (NCBI taxonomy): Eukaryota > Viridiplantae > Streptophyta > Magnoliopsida > Solanales > Solanaceae > Solanum > Solanum peruvianum. Next base: position 51,323,772 of record JAKWJD010001766.1, on the reverse strand, counting down.
GGGTGAGCTAGATGATTTCTCAGTGTAACGTGACCTGGACATATGAATATTCAATCTGCGGGCCGGCTCACCACTAAATGCACCCAAACAACTATTGAATTCAAATTATTATCTTTATCAAAATTTCACAGTCAGCCTATTTCTATAATACTCAGGATATAATTGGAAAATAAAATTTTTTGAGTGAATAACAGATTATTTTTGAGTAGTCAGTATATTGAATGTTGGCGGACTTTGTTGATTTTTATCGTAGTCAGAATATATAAAATCAAACATAGACCATTAAAATACCAAATAGTCGACTACCGAAATCTCAGAGACATACTTATACTATACTAAGATTCTATCACTCTCCCCCCTCCCCCTCTGCCCCGAACTTATTACATAAATAATTATCTACCCTTTTCCTGTGTGGACAATTGCAACCCAAACTAAGGTAGGAAAGTGTCGCGATCCAGACCGTCGAGATTGACACCTACACTAACCCTCCGATAGAAAAACCATTAATACTAATCAGCTAACCCAAGAACTAAACATTTAAAGATACAAAAATAGATATAAATGCTAAATTTAAGTGGAGTTTTCATATATCCAAAAGTATAACACTCCTTACTAAAATATTGCGAATAATAGCCCTAGAATCTGAAAGTAATGTACTAAAACATCTAAAGTTCAACATGTCTAAGGAAATTGAGTATAAATCAAACTAAACATACGAGTAAGTCTAATTAGAAAGTCTGAGTTTGAAACAAATTGAATAAACAAAATGAGGAACTTCATGGAAGCCTGAAAGAGCTGGCACACCCTTGGAATCCAATCTCGATTACTACTCTCCTAACTGAGGTCTATCAGTAGCCGCCTAAAGATGTCATGTACTCAACAAAGAAAGAGTAAGTGCAGTATCGATATACAACCACAGTGTACTGCTATGATTACACGGCTATTCCAGTAAGCACAACATACATCTATAATCACCACAAGGTAAATATGACATGCACATAATGTAAACACATATTCCGATTATCAATTGTGAACAACTTACAATTCCACATTCCCTTCAACAAGTAGCTATAACAATTCAATGGTCCTCTCATGAAATTCATACTCAAACTGTTAGTATACCAGAACGTGGTATCCAAACCAAATTAGTGCGCTGGATGTGCAACTCGATCCCATATATACGTCGAAACGTGGCACCCAATCAAAATTAGTCTGTCGGAACGTGACACCCGATCCATTCAACACAACCACATTTACAATTACACTCATATGTACATTCTCAAAATCATACAATCACATGATACATTTAATCATTCGTTCTCATTTCATGGGGTTTGATCACAATGCTTTATTCACGTATATACATGCATCACAATGAATTAATCACCAACATATATCATGCAACACCTACATCAAACCCAAGCATAAATCCTCATAAAAAACTTGATTTTTCTTTTTCAGGATTCTTTTCGCTTGTTCCAAGTCTACAGACAAATAATATAACATAAGGATCAATTATTAAAGTCTAATTTACTCAGATTATAACAAATCTAATAACCCAAGACCAAACTCATGATCCTAAGGTGCAAATACGACTTCTTCCCACCATCAATTTCAGTCCAAAAACCCTCCTCCAATAGTAATAACCAAGAGTCCCAGTTCTATGGTGAAAAATGAATTCGGAGACTAAAATCCTTACCTTTAGTGCTAGAAGATGTGGAAATCATCAAGAACATTCTCTGGTTCTTCTCTTAGCTCTCAAGAACGAAAATTGCAGAATAATAACATTTTGGGGGTTTTGTCCCGACTTAAGTCGCGTCTGGCCCGCTCTGGCGGACCCTGTCCTGCCACACCGGCCAAGGCTGGGGCATAAATCCCGTCGTGGCTTCTTATGCGGAGACAAAATTTCAGAATTAGAGTTTCAAACCTCCATTTCACAACACCAACTTCAATTCATGACATTCAAAAACAACTCGATGATGCTAAGGTCAGTTTGAGTAGTTCTACTCGCCCGAATTTGAATTTGTAAGGTCATACGAGTTCCTTAACGTGTTAACTATATATTCATGTGATAAAATTCATAATTAGGTCTCTCATTCAATAACAAATTTTCCTAGACCTCACTAACTCAAATTTCGTCAAAATCTGCACTAAGCTAGGAATTTTCAAGTTACTACCAAAAAGTTTTCCAGCCTCAATTTTTTTCCGTTGACTCTTTTATAACAATGGGAGCAAGTCGTTACAAAAACAAAAAAAGGAACAACAAATAGAGATTACGATTGCGTTGAACTCATAATATGAGAACAATTTTAATTATATATGTTGACCTGAAAAAGGATTTCCATAACATATTGAAGATGTGAAAGATGAAAATTTAATAATATGGAGTTGGTGCTTGTAGACACATAATTTTTTATCGAACTTGATGTTTAAAACAAATTTTAGTGGTTAAATATTTCTTTTACGTTTAAATTAAATATTATGATTTTATTATATGTTAGTAAGTTTAGTATAAAAATATTTGAATACCACAAAAATAGAGACATGTTTTAAGTAAGTGATGTTTTCAATTTATTGAAAAAAGAAGAAAATATTCAAAAATATATGTTTTCTTTTAGTGTATATTTAATAAATAAACTACTGTTTCTTAATTATTTTTTAATTGACTATTTAACTTTTTTTAAATTTATATTAATTTGAAATAATTAATTAATAATTATATTTATATATACCTACACACTACCCCACTACATCTACCCTCACCCCATTTTCAAACCCACTTCCCACACTACAACACTCCCCTCACCCTCACAATTCACCCTATACAAACTACACTATAAAACACACACGACTACAAAAAAAGAAAAGACAGAAACAAAGGGGAATAATAATAAGAAGAAAAAAAATCAAAAAAGAAAAAAAAAATGAAGGCAAAATACACGCTCACATGAAAAAGAAAAAGGGAAAAAATCATCCAATACACACACGCACAGGAAAAAAAACACACTACAAAATCACTCTAAAACCAAAAGTTTCACTTTTTTATAAGAAAATGCACAAGTAGCCCATCTATGCTCAAATCTCATAGACACACTTATACTATACTAAGGTTCTATTATCTTCTAAACTTATTTTATAAATAATTTTCTACCCCTTATCGGCCTACATGACGCTATCTTGTGGCCGAAACGCTTGTTGACATTTTTTTAAAATCTAGTGTCACATAGCCCGAAAAATGGTAGAAATTATTTATAAAATAAGCTCAGAGGGTAATAGGACCTTAGTATAATATAAGTGTGTCTCTGAGATTTCGAACATAGGTTGACGGAGTACTTATGCATTTTCCCTTTTTTTAATTTTATTCTTCTTTCAATAATAATCATACATTCACATCTTTTCTTTTTTATTCATTATTTTCATATCAACACAAATACATATACCATCACAAATCACCTACAAAAACTTGATGGGTGTTCTAATCGAGGTTCGAGCAAGGTTTTGTTGTATTCAACTTTACCCCACTCTTAATTTATTTATAGAATTTGATGTAACTATTTGATATGTTTTCTTATAGTTTGTTTGGTTAATGATTAAATTTAAAAGAATATTTGCTTAAGCTTTATGTTTAATTAATGAGTAAATATAATCATAATTGGTAATTACTTTCCTTGTTAATTTTTATTCCTTTGTTACTAACTTGATTTATATGTCAATAATAATAAAGTAGATTTTTAGGCTCAAAGAAATTATTGTCATTTTTATTTTTATAAAATAAATGAGAATTATTTTTGTAATTCATTAATATTTTGTTAAATTGAAAAAATATTTTCTTAGTTTACCGTTAACTTTAAGAATAATACAAATATAAAATAAAAATATAAGGATATAGAAATGATATCAAAATTATATATTGTATCCTCAAAATTTATTTATTTTATTTTATTTGGTTTTATTTAGATGAAATAAATCTTTCCTTTTAATATTAGACCAAAAATTTAGGATCGTTAAGAAATTTCATCTCAATCAAGAATGTGGTTCCACATCTTTTTGAGATACTTAAGAAATTTAAAAATGCGGTTACGCATCTTCGTTAAAGTCAAGGATGCGGTTACACACCTTGACCAAACTATTTTATTAATTTATTAAAAAGAAAATTGGTTTAATTAAGAATGTGGTTACACATTTTTTTTAAACATTTAAAAAAAAAATTAAGATGTGGTTATACACCTTGGTTATTTTGACAAATATTTTATCTCATTAAAGTCAAGATGTGATAGATAGAATATTAGATAACGCACTCGAGAGAAGAAAGTAGTTATGCTCTTAAGTTGTTTATATGACAAAAATCGAAAATATAGTTATGCATCCAATTTGAGATTGATAAAATTTCAACAATTAAAATATATAAATAAGAGCAAATCATGGCATATAATAATATAATCAAATAATAATTAGAATTTTAGTATAAGTACGAAAAAGTGACTTTGTCAGAACCACGGAACTCGAGGGATGCATAGTACCTTCCCATCGGTCAACAGAATTTCTGACTTGAATTTCTAGTTCGCAGACTAAAACTAAAGAAGTCATTTCCTTTTGATTAGGGATTAAACAAAAAGGTGAATTGAAACAGCACAACTCAATTTCAAGTGGCAACTCTTAAAAAATTAAATAATCCCTAAATCAATACCGTTACTTAAATTGAAAAGACCCTTCCTCCTTTAGCGCGCAAAAAAGGGGTATGACAGTTGTGATGGATAAGGTGATGGCTTGGTGAAGTAGTTAATTTTTGAAAAAGAATGCACCTTGTATTCTAGTATAGGCACTAAAGGCACCTTTAAAACAGACTTGAAGTTATCTTTAGAACTGATTATTTCTTGTAATAGTCATTCTTTAGCAAAGATGGCAACGTATATTCCTTTTTAGGTACTGAGGCTACATATGGAAAAATGACACCTTCTTGTAGTTATCTTTTAGAACTAATGGTTTTTATAGTAGTCATTCTTTGACAAAGAAGACATCTTGTATTCCTTTTTAGGGACGAAGGGTGCCTCTGGAACAGATGACACCTTGGAGTTATCTTCTATAAGTGATGGCTTCTTGTAGTAGTTATTTTTAATAAAGAAGACACCTTGTATTCTGTTTAAGTACTGAGCGTACATCTGAAACATTCCAGATGACACCTTCATGTAGTTATCTTCTGAAACTGATGGCTTCTGATAGCAGTCATTCTTTAGTAAAGAAGACACCTTGTATTCATTTTTAGGCATTGTCGGTACCTTGTAGTCGTTATCTTTTGAAACTAATAGCTCCTTCTTATAGCCATCTTCTGGAACTGATGGCTTCTTTTTGTTGTCATTCTTTGGAAAAGTTGGCACCTTGTATTCATGTTTAGACACTGAGGGTACCTTTTTAGTAGTTATCTTCTGAAACAAATGAGTTTTTGTAATAATCATTATTTGACAAATATGGCACATTATGTTCTTGTTTAGTCACTGAGGGCACCTTGTATTCCTGTTCAAGAAATAAGGGTACATTCTTGTAGTTTTCTTCTGAAATTGATGACTTCTTATAGTAAAATTATTCTTTGACACTGAGGATACATCGAATTTTTCACGGGAAAATGCACAAGTACTCCCTCAACCTATTCCCGAAATTCCAAAGATACACTTATACTATACTAAGGTCATATTACCCCCTGAACTTATTTTATAAGTAATTCTCTACCCCTTTTCGGCCTACGTAGCACTAGCTTGAAAAAAAGTCAACCAGTGTTGGGCCCACAAGATAGTGTCACGTAGGCCTAAAAGAGGTAGAAATTATTAATAAAATAAGTTCAGGAGGTAATAGGACCATAGTATAATATAAGTGTGTCTCTGAAATTTTGGCATAGATTGAGGAGTACTTGTGCATTATCCAATTTTTTACTTTTGGCCATTGTGATTGGTACTTTATCTGTTGGTTCATAAGAATATGGGGAGTATGCCACAGTAGAAGTGGCAATCAAGAAAAATATCAAAAAAAAAAAAACAAGCAAATTGAGCCATTTGCTTCTTCATTTGGCTACCCATCGAGAATATTTGAATTTTAGGAGTTTGAATGCTTATCAAATAGTCCAAACATATAAAAGATTTTCCCATTTTTTTGGTTAATTTTATTCCAATAATTAGGTCTTGAGATAAAAGAAAGCCATTAAAATTAATTCATACACCTAATAATTGTTTGACTTATCTATTTTTTTTTAAATTAAGGGATAATGCATAAGTACCCTCAATCTATGCTCGAGATCTCAGAGACACACTTATACTATACTAAGGTTCTATTATCCCTGAACTTATTTTATTAATAATTTTCTACCCCTTTTTAGCCTACGTGGCACTATCTTGTGGGCCCAATGCTGGTTAACGTTTTTTTAAAGATAGTGCCACGTAGGCCGAAAAGAGGTAGAAAATTACTTATATAATAAGTTAGGGGGGTAATAGAACCTTAATATAGTATAAGTGTGTCTCTAAGATTGGGGCATAGGTTAATGGGGTACTTGTGCATTACCCCAAAAATTAACTCCAGTCTTTTTTTGACCTCCAAGAATGTTGTTCTTGTTCCCTTTTGTTGGTACATTGAATATTTTATCAAATAATTTTATTTAAGTTTGAAATATACAGTTGCCGATCAGCCTAATAAATATTTGCCAATTTTTTATATTACTTTTAATTCTTTGAGCACGACTTAATATTCTCACCATTATATATACTTTGTATCACCAAGTATGATAATATATTGCAAGATATTATTCAAATATCATTTATTTAATTTTATTTTCGCTTTACTATATGGTACTTAGACAAACCATGGCAAAATTCATTTAAACTACTAGTAAATTCACATTAATCAGGGCTAATTAATTTCACCTATTAATCACGGTTAAATGTTTTTATATTTGAAGTAGAAATCTACTCCAAAGCTAAAATATTTTTCTTAATATGTTATCAGATCGAAATGATTTACAGCTGACAATGATGTAATAAATCAAATGAGCTCAAAAAGTTTAAAAGGAAGGGCATTTTAATGGAAATTTGAAACAAATCTCATAGCATTAAAACTTAGTTACATCATATTCCTATTGTTTTTTAAATTGCAAAAATATGTTAAAAATTTGGTGGAACCTGAATACAACTCAAAACGTCTCGATACATCGCATTTTGATTTTAGATACATTCATCAATGTCCCGATATATCGCATCTCTATTTCAGATACATCACTCAATGTCCCGATATATCGCTAAAGTGATGTATCCGATTGATTTATTGCATATGAAGTGATGATCCTAGAATATGAGAGTCTATAAATTTTTGTAATAAAATGATAAGAAAATTTTAGAGAATATGATAAAATAAGTTACGTATTTAGGTTATTTTTTCCTAATTTTATGCAGTATGATGTAACTCAATGAACTTATAAAAATTGTAATTTTCTTTCTTTATTTTGCTTGTTGTTTTGGTAACATGAAATGCCGGCCACTTTACTCTTGGTATTGGAATCACCAAATCCTCTTTGATGGTTGTTATTTGCTATTAAATTTATTAGAAATTAATTGACAATTGCTGGAAGAATAGGTGAATCTATAGATACAAACTTTCAATAAAACTTAAAAAAAGAACTTGTGTTTAATAGACATATATCTCTGGATACATTCAAGATAGAATTTAAATGAAAAAAACAATTGCAACTCGAAGTAGGAAAGAAAAGAAAAGAAATAAAGAATTACAAATTTTGATAGGCATTGATATCATGCCTTTGGACTCATAATAGGAGGAGAATTCTATGGGTTATATATGTTGAGTTGGAGAAGGACTCCACTGGAACACGTTCAACATGCCAGATGAAAATTTAGTAATATGGAGATGGCGGTGATAGAGAAGGTGATGGTTTCTTGAAGTAGTCGGTTTTTGGAAAAGACGGTACTTTGTATTCTTGTTTAGGAACTGAGGGTATTTCTGAAACAATTGTTATCTTCTTGTAGTTATCTTCTGGAATTGAAGGTGTCTTGTAGTCTTTATTTGGCAAAGAAGGCATCTTGTATTCTTGTTTAGGTACTTTTGGTACCTTGTAGTTATTATCTGTTGAAACTGATGGCACCTTCTTATAGTTATCTTCTGAAACTGATGGCTTCTTGTAGTAGCCATTATTTGGCAAAGAAGGCACCTTAGTTTCCTGTTTAGGCACTGAGGATACCTCTTCAAATGGTGACACCTTCTTGTAGTTATCTTCTGGAGCTAATGACTTCTTGTTATAGTCATTCTTTGGCAAAGAAGGCACCTTGTATTCATGTTTAGGCATTGAGGGTACCTCTAGAATAGTTGGCACCTTCCTATACTTATCTTCTAATGGATTCTTGTAGTAGTCATTCTTTGGCAAAGAAGGCACCTTGTATTCCTTTTTAGGCACTAAGGGTACCTCTGGAACAGATGACACCTTCTTGTAGTTATCTTGAGGAACTGATGGTTTCTTGTAGTAGTCTTTTTTTTTGTTTGCAAAGATGGCACCTTGTATTCTGGTTTAGGCACTGAGGGTACCTCTAGAACAGTTGGCATCTTCTTGTAGTTATTTTCTGGAACCGATGGTTTCTTATAATCATTTTTTGGTAAAGAAGGCATCTTGTATTCCTCTTTAGGCACTCAGGGTTCCTTGTAATCGTTATCTTTTGAAACTAATGACACCTTCTTATAGTTATCTTCAATAACTGATGTCTTCTTGTAGAAATCATTCTTCGGCAAAGAAGACACCTTATATTCCTCTTTAGGCACTAAGGATACCTTTGGAACCGATGAGACCTTCATATTGTTATCTTCTGAAACTGATGGCTTCTTGAAGTAGTCATTCTTCGACAAAGTAGGTACCTTGTATTCCTCTTTAGGCGCTGAGAGAACCTTATAGTCTTCACTTTTAGTTACAATAGTTGGTGCCTTGTTGTATGTTGAATCTGATGATTCATCAGAATAAGGTGAATATGCCATAGTGCATGTGGCAATCAAGAAAACTGTTAAAGCACAAGCAAATTGAGGTCATTGCTTCTTCATTTGGCTTCTCATTGAGAATATTGGTATTTTAATGCTTGATGGTTAGATTTTTCTTTTTTTTTCTTGTGTTTTTGAATGTAGAAGAACTAGGTATTTATATAGAGCTTAACTACGATGTAGATTTGGATGCTCCCAGAATAATCTAAACAGATCAGAGATTTTCCTATTTTTTTGGCTAATGTTGTTCCACTAAGGTGTTCAGATAATGGGAATCCATGAACAATTTTTGTTGGTATGTTGGAAATCAAGTCCAATCTATTATTTGACTTCCTAGAATGTTTTTCTTGTTTTTTTTTCGTTGGTACATTGAAAATTTGACTAGATAAAATTTCTGAACTTGAAATACTATGTTGTTGGCCTAATAAATATTATTCATTATTTTATGTCATGATATTAGTTGAGTTGGAAAGTTCTACGTACTCTATTGATACTTTGAGCACTATATTGGAAGCTAATATATTTTTAATATATATCATATACTTAATTATATGCTTGGTGTAATTATTTGGTATTTCGATAAATCATTGCTAAATTAACTAAATTTATCTTATTCGCTATCAAAATTCACCTAAATTTTTATTTTTTATTATTCATTTGATATGCGAAGCTTACATTAGAACTTCGATTAAATTGACATCGCGCATTCTAGAGTGCCATTCAAGAATGACGCTCTCAAGAAACTTTTTTCACACTCAGGTTTCGAAGCCGAGACCTAAATTCTTGCTGCATTCACCTAAGCTCTATTAAATTCTCATAATCCGTCACCGAATCCACCTATTGCCACCAAATTCACATAAACCATGAAATCACATAAATGCCACTAAACACGAATCAGTCACTATTATTCAACTATTATCTATATCAAAATTAATATTATGTTTGGTTTAACTATTTATTATTTGGATAATCATCACTTAATTCACCTAAACCACTAAATGCCGTTAATTTCCCTGATTAAATTTTTTTCGACAACCAATGTGAATATTATTATTAGCAAAACGCCACAAACAAGCTTAGAATCATTCAACCCTCAACATGCTAAGGAAGTACAGAAAAACATCTAATTACAATTTTTTTTGCCATAAACTACTACACCTACTAGCTTTTTTGTATTCTTGAGCATTAGTATTCTTCTAGCCATTTCTCCATTAATTGTGTTCACTATCTATGTGTGTTGTATATGCACTCCTTTAAAGTGTTTCCGATTGCTTTCCTTCCAAATATGGTAAACCATTGCTCCCATACATCTGCTACTACTTGCTTCTTGAAACTCTTTCATTGCTTACTTTTGATTAGCTCTAATGTTGCCTTCAAATCCCTTGCAGGTAGAGTTATTTGTATTCATTGAGCTACTACATCTCTTACTTTTGTAGCATATTCACAATCAACAAATAAATGATTACTTGTCTCCATAACTATATCTGACACATGCAGCAAGAACTGTTCTCTACATGTATATTTAGTTTTAGAATTTGTGCTTCCACACTCAGTTAATGGACCAGGTCTCTTGACTCACTAAAATGAAATTTCAGTAAGAGAATGCAGTTTAAAGACACAAAGAGTTTTACGTGGAAACCTCTTTGCTCAAGAGAGTAAAACCACGACTTCACAAAGAGCCCGACATTCATTTCTGAATGAATGTCTCACAGGATTTTCAAAAACAGTTTCACTAATCTTCACAAGCAAAAGGAAACAAAATGTGAGAAAAAGTTTTTAATCTCACTATCAAGCAATAGCACTATTGCTTGATGAGCCTAAGTAGAGATTCCTCTACCCACTAAGTTATCTTCCCTAGACAACTTAGGATTTTCTAAGCAATCTTACAGACTGCCCACTAAACCATCAACCTACAAATGATTTAGAATTTCTAAGCAACACACAGGTTGCCCACTAAGTTAGTTTGACTAACTAACTTAGAATTTTCAGGTCAAACCACACTGAATCCTTTATAGATTTAGGATCAATTCACAATTGTAAGATCACAAAAAAGTATTTCTAAACACTCACACTTGTTCACTTCTGCTTGAGGTGTTTGAAAAACTTTCTTCTTCTTGATTTTTTGCTTTGTCTTTGCAAGAGTCCTTGAATGTGCCTTTTCAAGATGCAAAAACTCACTCCAAGGTATGGAGATGTTTTCTTTTTTATAGAAAGGTCTCTATCCTCAAAACCATGCCATTGGTTAAGGTTTATGACACTTCTGACGTTGTTGGAACCTGTGCACCTACCATTCGTACTTTCTCCAGCTGAAAATCAAAAAAATAGTCTGAGCTGAGAACAAGCTACCTTCACAAGGTCCCTATGATTTTGTCAAATCATTAAAACTTCAAATAATATTTTCCCCCTTTTTGATGATGACAAACTATACTTCAAATTTTAAGACAACATCATAGAATATTGCAAAGTGTATTGTTCCCCCTGAATCATCTACCATATTCCTGCAGCGAACAAGAATAAACCAGCCCTAAGAGAGTTATTTTCCTGTTTCCCCCAGAATCACATTCCCAGTCTCACAATCTCCCATTCTCACGTTTTCCCTTATTCCCCCTGAAGTACATATCTGATATTCTCACATAAAGATCCCCCCTTTTGGTATCATTAAAAAGATACACAGCAAACCAATTTTATCAATAATGTAAGCAAGTAAAATCATAGCCTTTTGGCAATCAGACATAAAGGAGTACAAAACACGTGAAATAATTTGCCAGAACAAAACAGGAACAAGATTTATAGCAATTCAGAGGAATCATTAATACATTAAAAATAAACTAATACAATAGAACGATTAGATAGGCCACACACCAGAACCATAAAGGAAAAAAGGTTTGAAAAAGGTCTATGAAGGAGAAGGCTGATGGGAAAGGGATTGAATGATAAGAGTAAGTCGAGAATTAGCATCATCATTGTCCTTTATTGATTTCTCTTGTAAAGCAACAATCTTGGCCCTCAGCTTTGCATTTTCTTGCTTCATCTCTTGAACAACCGAGGTACCAGGTCCTATAGTCTGTGATAAGTAGCTCTGCCTTAAGAATAGAAATTTTGGCATCTCTACTACTCAACCTTATAGTCAATTCTTCCAACTCATGCTTCAATTGATCCCGGTTCTCAACAAGTTGAGCCACTTTTCTCTTAGGATTTCATTTCCCTTCTATGCATTCACATTCAACCAGAGTGGACTCTGAGAAGGTTTGCTTCATTGTACCAACTTTTCCAACTTCAAGAGGAATATCAAAGTGCTTGAATACTTTAGTTAAAAATTATCCATAACCCATACCATGCTTTCCCTTTCTCTCGATGACAGTTTTGTACATGTGTTCAATCATAAGTCCTGGAAGATCCAAAGATTCAAATTTGCACAACGACTCCATGACAAACAGATCAACAGAAGTTGTTGAAATCCTCTTTTCAGTTCTTGGAAGGATTATTTTGTTGAAAACTCAAAACCAACTGGAATTCACTCTTCATCAGTTTCTTAAATAACCCTGCACACCTGGTAGTTGATAGTTTATAACAAGTTTTGACAAATTCCACCGAACAGTTTTTACAACCACAGACCTGATACCTCCTCGAGGTACTCCAAGAATCTTTCCCAGCAGGTTTTCATCAAGATGAACAACTATGTTTTCACTCTGGTATTTATACTGCCATCTTCTCCAAAAGTAATATTGTAGTAAAATTTCACGGACCTCTTCCTCATGAAGAACAGGAGACTTAAAGTCGAAAAATGCATCCATGATTGAATTTCTACAATATCATGAAGAAAGTCCATTCTAGTTCGATGAACAATATTCATGTCGAATACCCTTCCAGCCAAGACATATTGTTTACTCAAGTTATCAACATTTTCCTGTTTGTTGATCACATCTTCATCCACTTGCACTTCAGGACCAGGTCTCCGTTCAGACTTTTCACTTTTTATTGCAGAAGTTTTTCTCTTCCTTTTTCCTTTCACTACCGCCTTTATGGGTTTTGTGTTGTTAGACTTATTTTGGACATTTTGTTTCACTTTTCCTGACTTTTTTATTACCAGATTCCCCATCAGACTCTTCTCCAGAAACTTCCACCACACCAGTCGAAGGCATTTGGAATTTTGACACTCTGAAGGTTCTTGCACTTCCATTTCTGCTGTATATTTGACACTAGATTTCATAGCATATGCTAGAATTTTCTTCGAGTCAGATCTAGTAAATGGCCTTCGTTTAGGTTTACCTTTCACAACCTTCTCTTTCCCCTTTTTAGAAACATTTTCATCTCTCTTCTGCGGTGACCAATGAATAGGATGATTAACATCTTGTTCGTTATAAGAACCAGAGGAAGGATATCTCTTAAGTCAGGAGTTTTTCTCAAAAATAGGTTGTGTTTCTCTGATATCGTCATTCATGGGGTTTATACATTCCTCTATTCTTGCTTCTTCTCTCATCACTCAATAACCAGTCATTCACTAGCAGCCAAGATATTTGACTCAGATGTTTTGCTCTCTGGTTCCTCAAAAAGAGTATCAGAAAGCATTTCTAGAGAGGGACCAGGTACAACGGAAAGGCTAGGACTATTTAGATCTATAGACTGTACGGGAAGGTTGGTGTTATCCAAAGAAGGACTGATTTCAAAGGTTGTTGGAACAATTGATTTTAATCCTGATGGAGATGAGGTGTAGAAAGATACTGGATCAATTTCACTCAAGGATGCAAGCATTTTCCTTAATGGATATGAAGGTTCCGACATTATTTATCAGTTAAAAACAAAAACAAAGAGAAGAGAGAAGGATTTAGTATTTTAGGATTTTTTAAGAGAGGAGTGAGAGTATGAAAAAATTTAGAGAGAAGAAGGGTTGAATCAAATGAAAAGAAGTGGTTCCTTGTCCCTTGATTTGAAGCGTCGCTTGGATTTTCAAGCGATAAGACTAACGGTCAGAATGGCCGATGACTGACACGTTGCAATATCAACGGTCTATTTAGACTATTTTAAAATTAATGTAAAGAAAGCTAACCTCAGGAGAGACCAGGTTCCATACTTCTAAACCACCATTCCTTAATGGTTCTGGATATGTTTTTAGCTTTTGTACATCATTTATGAGTGTATACCTGCAATAGGTACAACATCGATCTTACAAGACATATTATTATTAATAAAAAGGATACATGCACTACATATTTCTACCGCTAAGGAAATTTCATGCTTGAATAATTCTGGGATTACTTCAAGTTCATCATGCCCAACTTCAACCTGTTGCTCTCAAACTGATCTTTGCTTAGAGCCTTGGTAAAGATGTCTGCAATTTGTTCCTCTGTTGGGTAATAAGTAAGCACAATGTTCACTTTTTCAACATTATCTCTTATGAAGTGATGTCTCACATCAATATGATTGGTTCTTTTATAGTGAACAAGATTATTTCCCATACTGACAAAACTTGTATTATCACATATGAGAGGTATTGATTTGATGCTGATTCTGAAATCCTCCAGGTGTTGCTTAATCTATAACAGTTGTGAACAACTTGCAGCAGCTGCTACATACTCAGCTTCAGTTGTTGAAGGAGCCACTGAATTATGTTTCTTTGTTCTCCAAGAAATAAGTGAGTACCCAAGGAAGTGTGTCATCCCTAAAGTGCTCTTCCTATATACTTGATACCCTGCAAAATCAACATTTGCAAAACCTACAAGATCAAAAGAGTCACCAGCGGGATAGAAAAGGATCAGATCCCCTGTTTTCTTCAAGTATCTCAAAATTCGTTCAGCAACCTTTAAATGTGAATCTCGAGGATTGGATTGGAATCTAGCACACATTTCCACGCTAAATACAATGTCACGTCTGCTAGCATTTAAATACAACAAACATCCAATGATTCCCCTTTACATAGTTTGATTTACAGGAGAATCACTTTCATCAGTTAGAATCTTAGTATTTGTTCCCATAGGAGTATCTATAGGTTTGGACTCAGACATGTTAAATTTCTTGAAAAACTCCTTTGTATACTTCTCCTAGATGATTGATAATCCCTCTGAAGTTTGCTTAATTTGTAGCCCCAAAAACAAAATCATTTCACCCATCATACTCATTTCAAACTCCTTTCCCATTAATGATGAGAATTCTTCACATAAGTACTCAAATGTAGCTCCAAAGATGATGTCATCCACATATACTTGTATGATAAGAAGCTCCTATTCCTTTTTCATTAAGAACAGAGTGTTGTCAATTTTACCTCTTTTGAAACCATTTTGCAACAGAAATTTTGACAATCTTTCATACCATGCCCTTGGAGCTTGTTTTAACCCATACAATGCCTTATTTAATTAGAACACATGATTTGGTAGCTCAGCATCTTCAAAACCTGGAGGTCGTTTGACAAACACCTCTTCCTTTAAAGCTCCATTTAGGAAAGTACTTTTGACATCCATTTGATACAGCTTGAACCACATGTATGCAGCAAAGGCTATAAGAATTTTGATGGGCTCCATTCTTGCAACAGGTGCAAATGTTTCATCATAGTCTATGCCTTCCTCCTGATTATATCCTTGAACAACTAATCTGAATTTGTTCCTTGTAATTACACCATTTTCATCAACCTTGTTTGTGAAAACCTACCAGGTTCCTATAATAGTTCTGTCAGTAGGTCGTGGGACCAGGTACCATACCTTGCTTCACTCAAACTGATGAAGCTCTTCTTGCATTGAGTTAACCAAGTCTGCATTACACAAAGCCTAAATCACATTCTTATGCTCAATTGATGATATAAAAGCTGAGAATGCAACTAGATTTCTTGTTTTTGATCTAGTATGAGTTCTAGAGTTCAAAGGTGAAATGAGATTATCAAGTAATGTGATGAAGTGTGTTTCCATCCTGGTCTTGATGTCAACTGGTGTAACTGGTCAGTGTTATCTTCTTCATCAAGGGAGTCCTCATTTTCTGGGGAGTGAGTGATATTTTGATTTGAGTTCTGAATGGGACCAGATTCCTCTTCAGGCTTATCAACCTCTTCAGTCTTTTCAGATGACCTTTGATCAGTATTGTCAATCTCCAGCTGATCATTTATTTCAGCTTCACTTCTTTCAATTTTCTGAGATTCAAACAACTCAATTAACTCATCTTCATTATTTGATGTTGTCCTTTTCAGATTTCCTTCTTCATCAAACACTTCATGAATACTCTCTTCAATACATTGAGTTCTCTTGTTGAAAACTCTGTATGCTTTACTTGATGAAGAGTATCCTACAAACACTCCTTCATCACTTCTAGGATCAAACTTCCTGGATCATCCTTCCATTATTCAAGACAAAACATTTGCATCCAAATGCCCTAAGATATCTCAACATAGGTTTTCTATTGTTAAGTATTTCATAGGGAGTCTTATTCATAAAAGACCTTATCAAACATCTATGTGTAACATAGCATGTTGTGTTGATTGCCTCAGCCCAAAAATTTTGAGGAAGATTTGACTAAATAATCATAGTTCTTGCAATATTTACCAAGGTTCTGTTTTTCCTTTCCACTACTCTATTTTGCTGGGGAGTTCTTGGAGCAGTGAAGTTGTGACTTATGCCATTTTCAAGATAGAAATGATCAATTTTTGAGTTTTCAAACTCTGTTCCATGATCAGACCTAATTCCAGCTATCACCTGATTCAATCTTGTTTGAATCATTTTGAAAAAACACTATTAATTCATCTGGTGTTTTTTCTTTTGATCTTAGAAACCTTGTCCTCGTGAACCTTGAATAATAATCAACTATCACCAGAATGTATTTCTTTCCATTTCTGCTTTGAACATTTAAGGGTCCACATAGATCCATGTGCAGCAGCTCTAATACTCTCGATGAGTTTACTTGCTTCTTTGACTTGAATGATGACCTGATGTGTTTTCCTTTGACACATGCTTCACATATTTTACTTTCACAAAATTTCAACTTTAGCAGACTTAGTACCAGGTCCTTAGAAATCAACTTATTCAATAGAAATGAGCTCAAATGACCTAGTCTCTGATGCCACAGATCAGCATTTTCATTTTGAGCACTTAGACATGTTAGATCATCTCCATGTGATGTTTCTAATTTTTCCACATACATGTTTTTACATTTTTGAGTTGACGATCACTTTCTTTGTAGTTAGATTGACTACAGTACACTCCTCAGATGTAAACCTTACTTCATTCTCTTTGTCACAAATCTGAGACACACTTAAAAGACTATACTTCCGTCCACTGACATGGTACACATTGTCAATGGATTCTTCAAGATTTTTTCCCACTTTACCAACACCCAAAATATACCTTTTCTTTCCATTACCAAAAGAGACACCCCCCTCCCCTTGATGTGCCTTGAGCCAGATGAAGTTGCTTGTATCTTCAGTCATATGATTGGAGCATCCACTATCCATGTACCAACATTGAATGATCTTCCTCTCACTCACCTGCAGTAAGAATCACTTATTAGACTTGGGAACCCATTTTAATTTGAGTTCCCATAAGGCAAATAAAGGAGTAATCAAGATATTTTTTGCCCAGTGAGGTAATTTAAACTCTTTTTGATCAAGGGTTTTTGGATAGGACCAGGTCCCCCTTTTGAAATCCTTTTCTTTTCTGTAAAATTTGATAATCTTTCATGTGACTCTCTCCAGGATGTACAATCACTTTTTAAGTGCCTATTTCTACCACAGTGAACACAAAGCAAGTTATCTGAGACAAAGACATATCTGTTGTGAGGATTGAAAGGAGGAGTAATATTCAAACTTCCCAAACCCTTTTTGTTGTAGTTGCTTTGATTAGTCACATTTGAAAAAAAGTTAGAAGATTTTTTCCATTTAAGAGAATTTGCAAGTTCATCCTTAAGTTTGGCAATATCTTTCTTTAAGCTTTTGTTCTTTTCCAAGGTGAAAACAATGTTATTCTCTTCCAGTTTTTCTTCCAGCTCAACATATAGACTAGCAGACTTTCCTTTAAGTTTTTCAAACTTCTCATTCATAAGATACAATTGATTTTTGAGTTTGATTTTTTCAGATTCTACAACAATCATTTTGCCTTCAATTTGAACCATCTTCTCACCAATTTAATCTCTGCTTTCACTTAGACTTTCAAATTCAGCATTTATGGAATCTCTTTCAGAAGTTAATTCAATCCTAGAATCAATCATCACATTTTCTAATTTTCTCAGTCTTTTAAGAGAATAAGTATTCAGATTTTGCTTAATATCAAGAAGTGTTACCTGATACTCAGCATCTTCATCATCTGACTGAGCCATTAAAGCAAACATTTCTTTTAATATATTATTCTCATCATGAATTGCCACCATTTATGCATCATTTTTTTCATCAAGGTCTTCTGACTCACTTAAAGATTCTCCCTTTGCAACAAGAGCTTTCGTGACCACACAATCAGCTGCAACTTTTCGATCACTTTTATCAAGTACTAGGTCCTTGCATTTTTCTTTCTCACCTCTTGGTCTTTGATATTCTTTGTTTTCAGCTTTGAGTGATGGACAATCTCTTATAAAATGTTTAGCCTTTCCATATTAGAGACAAGTATCATTTGAAGTTGCAGTTCGAGGACCATTTGCTCCCTTTCTAATCCCTTGTTTTTTCTCACAATCTTCTGAAACCTTTTAATAAGGTAATACATACCATCATCTTCACTGGAGTCATCCTCAGACCTATGTTTCAGCATTAAGAACTTATCCTTCTTGACTTCTTTCTTTGACTGATCATAACTTTGATTCATCTCATGAGTTTTGAGATTTCCAATAAGAGCATCCATTGTCAACACTTTTAGATCTTTTGCTTTAGTGATTTCATCCACCTTACTCTCCCAGGACTTGGGAAGTATTCGAAGCACTTTCCTAACCTGATTTCTCATACTGATGAATTCCCCTAGACTTTTCAACTCATTTGTGATTGATGACATCTTTGTGATCATCTCATGAATGGTTTCACCTTCTCTCATTTTGAAATTTTCATACTGAGAGGTGAGCATATCAATCATTGGCTCTTTTACTTGTTCTATTCCTTCATGGACTGTTTTTAAGCAATCCCAGATCTTCTTTGAAGATTCACAAGCTGAGACACAATTGAACTCACCTGGTCTTATACCACAGACAAGAAGCTTCTTTGATTTGTATCCCCTTTCAATATTCTTCTTGTCAGCTTCATCCTAGTTGTGTCTAGGCTTTGGAACAAGTCTAGTGATTTCACCATATTTATCTTCAATTATAGGAATGAAAGGTCCATCTAGGATAATATCCCAGAGTTCACTATCTTCAGCCATAAGGAAGTCATGCATTCTAACTTTCCACCAACTATAGAAGTGACCATTGAAACATGGAGGTCGAGTTGAGGACTGACCCTCTTCAAAGTTGAATGGAGCAGTCATTCTAAAATAAGAATCACTCTCTTGGTATTAATCATATAGAGAGTACCTGCTCTGATATCACTTGTTAGAATCTTGCTTTCACACTCAGTCAATGGACCAGGTCCCTTGACTCACTAAAATGAAGTTTCAGTAAGAGAATGCAGTTTAAAGACATAACGATTTTTACGTGGAAACCTCCTTGCTCAAGGGAGTAAAACCACGACCTGTCTCACAGGATTTTCAAAAAAACAGTTTCACTAATATTCACAAGCAAAAGGAAATCGATTACACAAAATGTGAGAAAAAGTTTTTAATCTCACTATCAAGCAATAACACTATTGCTTGATAAGCCTAAGTAGAGATTCCTCTACGCACTAATCTATATTCCCTAGACAACTTAGGATTTTCTAAGCAATCTTACAGGCTGCCCACTAAACCATCAAACTACTAATGATTTAGAATTTCTAAGCAGCAGATAGGTTGCCCACTAAATTAGTTTGACTAACTAACTTAGAATTTTCAGATCAAACCACACTGAATCCTATATAGATTTAGGATCAGTTCACAATTGTAAGATCACAGACACTTGTTCACTTCTGCTTAAGGTGTTTGAAAAACTTTCTTCTTCTTGATTTTTTGCTTCGTCGTTGCAAGAATCCTTGAATGTGTCTTTTCAAATTAAAAACTCACTCCAATGTATGGAGATGTTGTCTTTTGTATAGAAAGGTTCATATCCTTAAAACCATACCATTGGTTAAGGTTTCTGACGATGTTGGAACCTGTGCACCTACCATTTTTACTTTCTCCAGATGACAGTCAGAAAAACAGTCTGAGCTGAGAACCAGGTACCCTCACAAGGTCCCTGTGGTTTTGTCAAATCATCAAAACTTCAAATAACATTTAGCCTTATCAACCTCTTCTTTGTTAGCAATTTACTTTGTACAGCTAACCACATGATAAACCTCTGCCTTGGCATTGATAATGAGTTCCACACTAGCTCTGCAATCTCCATCTTTCCATTGTCACCTTTGAACTCATTGCAAGCACTTGTGATTGAATACTTTTTACTTCCAGTTAGGTTGAACTGGCTATGTGTATACCAATGTTGCATTTTATTCTTCATTGAATTTATTTTTCTCCAATACCAACTGCTGTCAACAGGTCCATCATGCTCCCAAATTTCCACTTAAAAAATTATTAATTATTTTTTGGATGGGGTAGGAGGGGGGGGGGGGGGGGTTTGTAAGGGTTTGTTTGATTTTTTTATTTAACATTTTTATGGGGGGGGGGGGGGCTGGTAGGAGTGGAGTGAAGTGATAAAAAGTTATTTTTTTTAAGCTTTTAATATGATCTCTAATATAATATGGGTAATATGGTTTCCCATATTATCCATTGGGTAACTCATTTTTACCCATTTAAAATATGAGTCGAGTCGGGTAACTTACTCTTATTTAGTTAAATCATTTTTCGATCGACTCATTCGACTCGACTCGCTCGTTTGTCACTTCTACCTGTCATTATGTCTTCTACCTTATTAACAGACTTTCCACTCCCATCCTGAATAACGAGTCGCCCTAACAAAAATTATTTGGTCGATTTTCTGATTATACCATCCTAAGAGTTTTTTATTGTCTTTGTTACCCATGGATTAAACCTTATATTAAAAATAAACTTGAGTCACGGTCCACCCGTGTGTATATTTAGGTATCACTCTGACTCACCATGCTCATATCCGCTTTAACCCAGTTCAGACAAAACTTTTTGTAAGTCGTGATATACAATTATTTGGAAAAGAATTTCCTTTTAAAAGAAATGTATATTCAATTGCCAAAATATACTTCCCAATTAATTTGGGAAGTTGTTGAATCCAAACAGGAGACTCCGACAACAATTCTAAATCCTCTTTTTTTATCCCACCACCTATTCCGATCCTTACAGAGTCCAACTCTCACCAAAAAAAACCCTTCCCCAAGCCATGCTCACTCCAATAGCTATGGCCAAGTACCATTAGTTGCAAATACATCATGTAATGCACAACTTCCTGCTCCATTTCAACTTCATACTACTTTTATTTTGCATAACCCTATAGACCGTTTCAAAGCTCGTCTAGTTGCAAAAGGGTTCACGTAGTTCCATGGTTTGTATTTTCATGAGACGTTGATTCCCATTTTCAAAGAAACGACGGTAAGGTTGGTTCTATTTATAGTTGTGGAACACATTTGACCAGTCCATAAGCTTGATGTGAATAATGCTTTCCTTTAAGGAAAATTGGACGAAGAAGTGTTGAATTTAAGCACATATCGAATGGTATCATTCTTTCTCTATCAAAATATATTTTGGATATTCTTTTCGAATTGGATATGGAAAATTGCAAAGGTGCTTCTACCCCCATGTGTTCCACTGTATCACTTCGAGTGGCTAACGGTTTGACACATACTGATGTCACTTGCTACCGCATACCCTTGGAAAATTGCATTATTTGTCCCTTACACAGCATGACATCTCTTATGCAGTCAAGAAATTTTCTCAATTTATGCATGTCCCGACTGATGAAAATTGGAAAGCGATTAAAAGAGTGTTACGGTATCTCAAAGAAACTGCAAGTTCAGGACTTCAGATTATTCGCAACCCTGACTCCAATTTGTATATGTATGCTGATGCGGACTAAGCTGGAGATCCAAATGACAAAATCTCTACATCAAGTTACATTCTTTTTTTTGGACCAAATCCAGTCAGTTGATCATAAAATAAACAATGTGCAGTAGCTCCTCATCCACTGGGGTAATGTACAAATTCGTCGCCTATGCACTTGCAGAGCTAACTTGGGTGCAAAACTTACTTCATGAGTTTACATGTCACCATTTTGAGACATCAAAAATCTATTGTGATAGTGTTGGAGTGACTTATTTATCTCACAACCTAGTATTTTATATATGCCCGTATGAAACATGTTGTCGTTGATTTTGCATATGTTCCTGACCAGGTTCAAGATCATCGAGTCCATGTTACTCATACTCATGCTTGTGATCAACTTGCTGATATATTCACCAATCTACTCCCTAAATCAGCATTTACTAGGAATTGTTCCAAGTTAGGCATTGTTGCACGTTGCCTATCTTGAGGGGGTGTATTAACTATATGTGTAAGCTGTTAAATGCAGTAACTTCTAGTATATGTTTTACTTACCTCTTGTTACTAGTTTGAATAAGTCTCCTACTATGTGGAGCACATTTAGGAGTAGTTATAGTTTCTATTATCTAGCATTATTGTTGTAGATCATGTGCAGGTGGTGGCCTGCACTTTAGCATTTGTTGGTTAAAGATTATGTATATAATAGCTTGCTGTCAGACTTAAATTTATCTTTTAACCTTTTCATCTTAATCTTTATAAAGAACATGTTACATATGTACTTTTAATTAATGGACTAGTATATTCCTTCTAAGTTTGAAGAAAATTTTATCGAATAAGTGATGTCCGAGGAAGGCAGACCTCTAATCCTCCATTTAAAAGGTGGATAGCAATCTACTATAAGAAACATAAAATACAAAGAATCCATGAATTATTCAATTTTCTGTTAATTTAGTTCCCTAATTGAATCAATTTCGTTAATTAATATCACATATTTATCATGTTCTCTTACTAATTCTGCATGTCTCTGTAGTGATAATTTAGCAGTAGTAAGAACAAAAAGAACATAAAAGGATATAAATATCCTTGAAGTATTAGAAATGTTATAAAAGTACCCTACCCTCCATCTAGGGGTGACAAATGATTGGATTGAATCGAATTTGAATGGCTTGAATATGGTTTGGATTACAATCCAACTAAATATAATATGTACTAACAGGGATTTGTCAAATATGGTTTGAACAAAATGGTTCTAACCCATTTAGATAAACAAAAAGTTAAAAAAAAATATTTACTCCTCCCCCTCCCCTCCCCCGGGGTGCCCCCCCCCCCCCCCCCCACATTTTATCAACCTACCCTAAAATTTATTTGTTTTCCAAAAAAAATCTGTTTTTTCTGAAAAAAGAAGAAGAAAATTTAGCCCCCCCCCCTCCCCGTGCCTCCCTTACACCAATGTACCCCTAGAATTTTTTTGTTTTTCAAAAACAAAAAAATCCAGTTTTTCAATATAAAAATAAAATAAAAAATTTACCCCCTCCATCATACCACCAACCTACCCCTAAAAATTTGTTTCAAAAAACAAAAGAATTTTTTTTTTCAAAAAAAAAAATATTTACCCCCACCTCCTGCCTGCCCCCACCACACTACACCTTCCACCAACCTACGTCTAAAAAATGAAAAACAAAAAAATTTACCCCCTCCCATGGGCGCACCCCCCCCCTCCCCCCACCTTCCACCAATCGATCCTTAAAGTTTTTTGTTTTTCAAAAATAAAAAATAAATTTGTTTCTTTTCACTTATATTGCTGAATATGGATTTTCATGTCAACCCATTTTGTCCATATTTATATGAGTTTAAATAGGTTGAAGACCATATTAACCCATTTAAGAAAAGGAAAGAAAATATGAGTGATCCATTTAATTTAATATAGCCAAAATAATTTCATTTCACTTATATGGGTTGAAATTGTCACCCCTACCTCCACCAATACTATTGGCTTTAAAATACCCTTCTCGTCAACCATTAGCTCCAAAATACTATTGTCATCTACCTTTGGGTTCAAAATTAACCACTTATTTAACAGTTTTAAATTTGAACTATTCAAATATTTTGTTTATTACGTGAAGCTCAACAATTTATTATAATTTAACTTATTAATATAATTTATAAATTAATCCACTTCCCAACCATTACTAATTAAACCCTATTCAATTAAAAACTCGCCCTAATGCAAC
Source organism: Solanum peruvianum (assembly GCA_027705065.1). Classification (NCBI taxonomy): domain Eukaryota; kingdom Viridiplantae; phylum Streptophyta; class Magnoliopsida; order Solanales; family Solanaceae; genus Solanum; species Solanum peruvianum. Next base: position 51,299,507 of record JAKWJD010001766.1, on the reverse strand, counting down.
ATTATGAAAGCCACTGCCAATGAGTGTTTCTAAAAATTTGAGGCGAGAATTTATATAGAACTACATTATCAATACATTCAAGCTCTGAAACAAAATATATTATAATTCAAGTGTCTGAATAAAAATTACCGATAAACTTAAAAGTCAAACTATGTTCATCTTAATTATACATTCGTCTCAATTATGTGATGTTACTTAATAGAAAACTTTTTTTAAAATACTATATTAAATTTTTAATATTCAAAACAAATAATAAGTATTTATAAAATTATATGAAAAAATTGCATGAATTAATTCGGGATGTACTACTTCTTTACCTTTAATCATAAATTTTTAATTTAAGCTTGAAAGAGAATCTTATTGAAAGTGTCCTCCTAAATAAGCAGCTCAACCTAAATTTAACTGAGGCTTCAATTTACTCAAATAATTTTGGATGTCATTTTCAAGAATATGTAATTTCATCGTGTTTTAGTATTCCTTATGAAGATTTTGATATTAGAATTGGTTTACTATTTGGACGAGGTTTAATTAGTAATGGGTAGGTAGTGAGTTGGTTTATAAATGATACTAATAAATTAAAGTATATCCAATAGTTTAGCGCAAAGTATTTACAAAAAAATATTTAAATAGTCTTAAATTTAAAATCGTTAATAAGTTGTTAATTTTGAACCCAAAGGTGGATGACAAGGATATTTTGAAGCCAATAGGTGGATGAAAAAGACATTTTTGAAGCCTATATGTGAATAAAATATAGTTTTACACCATTTTTAAAACTTCGAAAGTATTTTAGGCCTTTTTCGTTAAAAGAAAACAAGTAATGTAACTCAGGGTATTACATCCTGAAATCAACAAATGAAATTGGGTTAAGCTACTTTCCTATGGAAAACTCAAACGAGAGTCTTATAACACTAAAAATTTTAGAATATGTAAAGATTTTTTGCCAAAAAACTCGATGAATCTCTAAGAAATTAGCCAGTTGGCTAAATATTGTGCACATTGAGCAGCCATAAATTGAATTCATTATTTGTTAAAATGGTTCATCTTAATTTATAATCAACAAATTTTAAAAATTGAATTTCATCATTTTCTTGGTTAGCACATATCTGTTGGAGAAAATTTCTAACACCAAAAAAGAAAATGAAGAAAACACAACGATGCAGTCGAGAGAAATTAATTTTAAGAGAATTGTAAAATTAACCCTTTTAAAATTGCTACTTGCTAGTGAAACAGAGAGAAAGGGTTTTGCCTTTAGATGATAAAATACAGTACACATATTTTTATGAGAAAATACATATGTTACGAAATAGTGCAGGCACGTGTTTCTAGGACCGGGGCAAACACTATATTCCAATTTTATTGTATAATTTGAATAGCATTTTGTACAAATTATATGATGTTGTGATAGTCCAACCCTTGTTGGCTTATTATATAAATATAAATAAAATGTAAGTTACCTTGAACACCTTTTGTAATTAATGACTCAACTATATCTGATCGTGGGGTAGTAAATGTATATTTTGTTTCTCTTTCTTTTTATATTTTTCTTTCTTCTCCGCATTCTCCTCTTTTGCGTGATAGTTTGCTTTTTCTAGTTCTGGAATATGAATTTGGCTTATCTACTGGTGGATTGTTATTATGTGCCATCATGATTTGATATTTCGAGTCGTGATAGTTTTGATCTTAATATTAAATTTTAATGAACATGTTCATGACTTGTACTTGGATTTACGAGCCCTCGAGCTTGATCTTGAATCTTGATAAATTTGATCTTTACTTCAAGATCATTTGAGCTTATTCTTGAATCCGACGATCTTGATCTTTAGTTATTTCTTGAACTTAAGTGTCCAAATACTTGAACTTTTAGGTTTTTAGAAAATACTATAGTATTTGATCCACGAGATCTCTCTCTCTCGCTACTTATTAAAATTTTGTCATTTTTCTTAATGATGTGGGCCCCTTTTTATGTTATAGAATGGGAGAGGTGTGGCTAACACAGACTTCCTCTGATCAATCTGATTTAAGTGACATGATACTTGATTAGTCAAAATATGTCACTTATACTCCTGTGACACATTTTTATTTTTCTTTGATTTGGCTAGGCATTATATGTCACTTGATACGTCACATAATTGTATTGATTCTTTTTTACTTGGTAAGCTACGCCATTTGACATGTAGCATTAAATTGGGCTTGTAGAATGAGATGACATCTTGGACTTTGGCAACGTAGGCTTGACATTTATTATCTATTTTGACGGGCTAACCTAATGAAATTTAACTTTTATTAAATCTTTACTTATTGAACTTAATTAATTAGTCAAATCATACTAAACCATAATATTCATTTGAACTAATATATCTTCAATTTAATATAATCTAAATTTCGTACACATTTAAATTTAACAAAACTTTGTTATCCACACAAAGATAGTGAGGTTTAACCATGTTTCATTATTTATTTTCAAAAAAAGGTAGATTAACCATATGAAAATATTGAAAATATTTTTATATATTTAACAAGAAAATTTATCAAAAGCAAAGATTTATAGAAAGAATAAAACTTTTCCAAGGGAATTCATCTTGATTGAAATTTAAAAGTTGGTGATTAGAATTCAAACAAGTACCACACAACATTATAAAATAATATGGATATTGCCCCAATAATAGTGACTAAAACTGAATCTTAGGCTCAAGACCAGTTTATGTTCGCTTTGTTTAGTGTTTCGGTCATTCATTACTATTGAAAGTATTTTTTTCTTGTGGGGATGGAGAGGTGGGGGGCTCCAATTTTGAAAGTAATTAGTCGTTTCGAATGTTATTATTGTTACATGATAATATTGATCCTTTGGACCCAACATATTTACTTTCCTTGCCTTTGGATCTAAAACAACTTACTCAAGAGGAATTATTGGGATTTATGTGCACAAAATGAAGTGGAGGAATAATGCCCATAACATAATTCATAAAACCGTAACAACAAAAGAGAGAAACCATTTAATTTAAAGATGATGGAAAAATTATAGAAAAATCATTTGATTAAAAAATATGAGAACCTATGAAAAGATTCAAAGATGGTATGTTAATATCAAATTATCAATATCATATACAAAAACAATACAATCAATAATGATAAAAAAAAATCAATATTGTATACAATCATTAATACAAATTGTTATAACAAATTTAAGAGATTGTGTGCTAATACTAAGGATGGCTAAGAATAATTAATTGTATATATCTATTGTTTTATGTTTAAAAAGAAGAAAAATAACGAGTTTTAAGAGCCGCCACTTAATTTTTAAAGTCAAACTAAAAAAACTATTTTCAAGAGATTAAAATAAAAATCTAATGAAAACTGGAAAAGAATTCGGAATTCATATTAGCATTTAAGAAAGAATTTGAAAGCATATAAAATTCCGCTAATATATGGTTATCCAACAATTGACTATTTAGATAATTATTTTGAAAAGATAAGCATGCTTGGGTAGTTTAGAAATAAACAAACTCTAAGGATTAAAATAATTAAAGGGGAAAGGGAAGTAAGAAAACATTTTGAAGTAAATATTTTTAAGAGTCTTTCGAAACCAAATTGAAAAGACAAGCACTTAATTTACTTTTATAACAAAGTAGATAAATAATTCAAAAATGGCCATCCTTGGATATTGAGTTAGGAACAACCTTAAAGTCTGACTAACAAATAAGCAGATGATGACAATTAAATAAGTAAAAATTAGGCAAATCATATAGTATAAGAGAGAATTACTTTTTATTCCTATTCTTTTATTAATTACTAAAAAATTCTTTTTTTTAGTGTTTTTCGGATACATAATATTGTAGGTAGATACTTTAATTAATAACGGCTGATATTTATATTATTAAGTTGGTATTGTCAGTTTAAGCATTAAATAATGGATTAAAAACATAAATTAATTGATTCCCACAAATCACGCGTACGTTTTTTCCTTCAACCAATCAGTCATAAACCTCTAACTGAATTATAATTTTTAATTTCAAATAGTGAAATTTTCTTCATGATCTTCGAAAAAACATTGAAAGTGTGATTCAAACAATTTTGGAACGCAATTTTGTGAAGATTTGAAATGAATATTTTGATCTTGTTAAGGCATTTTGGATCATGGGAAAGTGATGTTAGATACGAGCGATACAGAAGTGATGTGATATTGGTTGGAGAAAAAATTTCATTCGTAAATCTTATTGCAACAGTTGCAGCTGAATTGGGTATAGATGAATTAAAAAAAACATCGAAATCAGATACATTTTTAAGGTAATTTGTCTCCATTATGTATTCGGAATGTTATGGGTGAAATTTTACATAAGAATGAAGAAATATGAGGTAGGATTCGATATGTATTTGCCATGCATTGACACATCAGATAAAAGTGATGAAGAAATACAAAATTTTGATGCAATAACGGGTGAAATTGTGTGTGTTGAAGGTGAAAAAAGGGACGCAAACAAGTACTTTCTGTCACGACCCAAATCGGGGACGCGACTGGCACCCACATTCACCCTCCTATGTGAGCGAACCAACCAATCTAAACCTTAACATTTCAATTTATATTAACAGAAAATAATGCGGAAGACTTAACTCATTAATAAAAACAATTCAAAACTATTATTATTATCCCCAAAATCTGGAAGTCATCATCACAAGAACATCTATGATCAAATTACTAAACTAAAACTATCTAAGAAGCTAAAACAAATACTAGCTAGTCCATGCCGGAAGTTCAAGGCATCAAGACTTGAAGAAGAAGACCCAGTCCAAGCTAGACGCATTAGCTCACCCTGAATTTCCGATGTAGTGAAGACTGGCTAGAATTACTGTTGAGTTGAAGTTGACAGAACGTTTGCTGCATTCCACAAATAACAAAGATGAAAACATAAAAGTAGGGGGTCAGTACAACCACACGTACTGAGTAGATATCATCGGCCAACTCAAAATAGAAGATCATATATATCAAGTAATATTATAAATCAACTATAAACTCAACATGTAACAAAAACAAGTATTGTAATCATCAATAAATACCGTCAAGTTCATCCATGAGGGCTCAAGCCTCAATACCATACTCATTTAGGAATTAAGTTAATTATGTTGAGTATATTATCATCTTTCAAGATTCATTATCTTTCTTCCTCTTGTGTCGGTACGTGACACTCCGATCCCCTACTACTATGTGTCGGTACGTGACACTCCGATACCCTAATTCTACGTGTCGGTTCGTGACACCCGATCCCCTATATGTGTCGGTACGTGACACTCTGATCCCCTATATGTGTCGGAACGTGACACTCTGATCCCCTATATGTGTCGAAACGTGACACTCCGATCCCCTATATGTGTCGGTACGTGACACTCCGATCCCCTAATTCTACGTGTCGGTTCGTGACACCCTTCCCACTAATACTATGTGTCGGAACGTGACACTCCGATCCACTAATACTATGTGTCGGAACGTGACACTCCGATCCACTAATTTCATTCTATCCGTTCATCAAGCCTTCTCTATACCAAGGCATCATCAATCCCATTACTTTAATTCATCAAGCCTTCTTTTATACCAAGGCATCATCATTAATAACGTAGATTAAAGTTTCTTTCAAGATTTGGGATTCAATGGTTTTCCATGCTTGTTTTATAAAAATCACATGATCATATTCATGCAAGCATACAATTAAGCATATAGACAGGTTTACAATACCACTAACACATATCATTCACTATTAAGAGTTCACTACGAATATCGTAAAATAATCATAACCTACCTCCACCGAAGAATTGGAATCAACAAGCGATTTCCCCAAGCTTTGATATTCTTCTTCCTCGTTCGATTGTCTCAATCGATCAATCTCTCTCTCTTTTTTCTTTTGTTCTTTCTGTTTTGTTTTATTCAAACCCTCTTTCTTTTACCCTAAATTAACATATAATTAAGTGTAAAAGAGGACAATGGAACCCACTAATTAACTTAAGGTTACCTCTTTTAACCCCCAAGTAATTAGACTTATTAATATTAACCCTCTAACTTTATAATTAAGGAAAGAATAGTCCAAAACGTCCCTTAAAACGTGTAAAGAAATCCGATTCTGCCTGGGATTTGCGCAACCTGTGACGGCCCATCGTGCCTGCGACGGTCCGTCACGCAGGTTGTCGCAACCTCTTAGCATTCCATTTTTCTCTAAGGATTCTATGACGGTCCGTCACACCTGTGACGGTCCGTCCTGCACTTCCGTCATGACGGTCAGAGACTCGTTTCCCGTACCAAATTCTCAAAAGTTGAAGTGTTTTGCAACGGAAGCTCACGACGGTTCGTCATAGCTGTGACGGCCCGTCCTGCAGGTCCGTCACAATTTACAGAGAGTCGATTTTCAGTGCCCAGTTTCAGAATTCTTAAGTATATTGAAACGAGACCCTGCGACGGTCCGTCGTGCCTGTGACGGTCCATCGTGGGGTCCGTTGCCTCAGCCAATTTTCCAGAAATAAAATCTGCTGCTCAGAACGACTAAACAGGTCGTTACAATAGATACCAATTTACCCATCGTTCGTCCCCGAACGATCAAAAGAAGAAAAACAATGGCGAAAAGGAGTACCTGAATCTGTAAACAGATGTGGGTATTTTTCTTGCATATCTGCCTCCTTCTCTCAAGTATCCTCTTCAACTGGTCGATTCTTCCATTGAACTTTGATGGATGCAATCTCTCTCGACCTCAACTTGCGAACCTCTCTATCTAAAATAGCAACCGGTTCCTCTTCATAAGTCAAGTTTTCATCAAGCAAAACTGAATCCCAACGGATGATGTAGTTTCCATCTCCGTGGTATCTTTTCAACATGGACACGTGAAATACCGGATGCACTCCGGACAGCCCTGGGGGCAAAGCTAATTCATAAGCCACCTCCCCTATTCGCTTTAGTACCTCAAATGGTCCAACATACCTTGCACTTAACTTACCCCTTTTTCCAAACCGCATCACCCCTTTCATGGGTGAAACCTTCAACAAGACTTGTTCACCTTCCATGAACTCCAAGTCTCTAACCTTTCGGTCTGCATACTCCTTTGGTCTACTTTGAGTTGCTAAAAGCTTTTCTTGAATAGCTTTCACCTTCTCCATAGAATCTCTCAACAGATCAGTCCCCCAAGGTCTAACCTCAAAGGCATCAAACCAACCAATGGGAGACCTACATCTCCTCCCATACAATGCTTCAAATGGGGCCATGTCAATGCTGGAGTGATAGATATTATTGTATGAAAACTCTGCCAAAGGTAAGAAGCTATCCCAGTGACCACCAAATTCTATCACACACGCACGAAGCATATCCTCCAACACTTGAATTGTTCGCTCAGACTGGCCATCAGTCTGAGGGTGAAATGCAGTACTAAGGTCCAACCTAGTACCTAATTCAGCATGCAATGTTCTCCAAAACTTAGAAGTAAATTGCGTACCTCTATCTGATATGATGGAGAGTGGAACTCCATGCAATCGAACGATTTCTGAGACGTAGATTTTGGCTAACTTCTCTGCATTGTAGGTCACCTTGACCGGAATGAAGTGAGTAGACTTAGTTAACCTATCAACAATCACCCAAATAGAGTCATACTTACCCAATGTCTTAGGAAGACCAACCACAAAGTCCATCGCGATTCTCTCCCACTTCCATTCAGGGATGGGCATCCTCTGAAGTGTTCCTCCGGGCCTCTGCTGTTCATACTTTACTTGTTGACAATTTGGACATTTGGCAACAAAATCAACAATGTCGCTCTTCATTCTACTCCACCAAAAGTGTTGTTTTAGGTCACGGTACATCTTGGTTGCACCAGGATGTATAGAATATCCGGAACTATGAGCCTCTGTCAGAATAGTGGTGATCAAATCATCGATGCGGGGTACACATGCCCTTCCCTTAATCCTCAAAACACCTTCCTCATCGATTGTTGCTTCTTTAGCCTCTCCTTGCAACACTTTATCTCGAATTCGACCTAGTTTCTCATCATCAAACTGTTTCCCCTTAATCTGATCAAGAAAAGAAGATTTTGCCTCTACACAAGCTAACAATCCTCCCTTCTCATTAATTTCTAACCTCATAAGGTCATTAGCCAGAATCTGCACCTCTCTAGCCAATGGGCGTCTAGAAACTTGCAAATGAGCTAGACTTCCCATGCTTCCGGCCTTTCTACTTAGAGCATCCGCCACATCATTCGCTTTTCCCGGATGATACAGAATAGTGATGTCGTAGTCCTTCAGTAGTTCCATCCATCTCCTCTGTCTCAAATTCAAATCTTTCTGAGTAAAGACATACTGTAGGCTACGATGATCCGTGTAGACTTCACACTTAACCCCAAACAAATAGTGTCTCCATTGCTTTAGTGCAAATACTACCGCGGCCAACTCCAAATCATGGGTCGGATAGTTACGTTCATGCACCTTTAATTGCCTCGAAGCATAAGCAATCACATTCTTCTCTTGCATTAGCACTGCACCCAACCCAGAATAGGATGCATCACAATAAACAATGAAGTTTTTACCCTCTACTGGCAAGGTAAGGATAGGCGCGATAGTTAACAAAGTCTTGAGTTTCTGGAAGCTTTCCTCACACTCATCCGACCATACAAATGGAACATTCTGCTTAGTCAAGTTCGTCAATTGGGAAGCAATAGAAGAGAATCCCTTGACAAATCGGCGGTAGTATCTAGCTAATCCCACAAAGCTCCTTATCTCTGACACATTAGTAGGTCTTACCCAATTTTTCACCGTCTCAATCTTAGATGGATCCACCATCACCCCATCTTTAGAAACCACGTGCCCCAAGAAGGACACTGAATCTAGCCAAAACTCACACTTGGAGAATTTCGCATAAAGCTTTTTCTTCCTCAATAAATCTAACACCATTCTCAAATGTTCCTCATGTTCCTTCTTACTCTTCGAGTATATCAGTATATCATCAATAAACACGATCACAAAGAGGTCCAAATATGGCTTGAAAATCCAGTTCATCAAGCTCATGAAGGCAGCAGGGGCATTCGTAAGATCAAAAGACATTACCACAAATTCATAATGCCCATACCTAGTTCGAAAAGCAGTCTTTGGCACATCCGTTGCTCGTATTTTCAATTGGTGATAACCGGACCTCAAGTCAATTTTTGAGAAGACACAAGCACCTTGTAACTGATCGAACAAGTCATCAATGCGAGGAATGGGGTACTTGTTCTTAATAGTTACCTTGTTCAACTGTCGGTAATCTATGCACATCCGGAAGCTCCCATCCTTCTTCTTCACAAACAAAACCGGAGCACCCCAAGGAGATGCACTTGGTCTAATGAAGCCTTTGCTCAACAACTCTTGAAGTTGGGCCTTTAACTCTCTTAACTCTGCGGGAGCCATTCTATAAGGGGGTATAGAAATGGGGCGAGTACCCGGTTCCAAATCAATGCAGAAGTCTATATCCCTATCTGGTGGCATACCAGGAAGATCTGCAGGGAACACATCCAAAAACTCACGGACTACCGAAACTGACTCAATCGAAGGTACTTGAGTAGTGTCATCCTTGAGATGTGCCAAGAAAGCTAAACACCCTTTACTAACCATTTTCTTAGCACGAATAAAGGAGATAATACGCACCGGACTGGAAGTGTAGTCGCCCTCCCACACTAACGGATCTGCCCCAGGCTTGGCTAACGTCACAGTTTTAGCATTACAATCCAAAATCGCAAAATTCATAGAAAGCCAAGTCATACCCAGAATTACATCGAAGTCACCCATTTCTAAAATAACCAAGTCTACGTAAGTGTTGCTCCCCACAAAATTCACCAAACAAGACCTATATACCTTTTCAACTATCACAGACTCACCCACCGGAGTAGAAACACGAATAGGCATGTCAAGTAATTCACAATGTAAATTTAGACCATTAGCAAATGAGGAAGATACATATGAAAACGTGGAGCCAGGGTCAAATAATACAGATGCCATGCAATCACAAACCAAAAGATTACCTGTGATAACATCATCAGACGCCTCTGCTTCAGATCTCCCAGGGAAAGCGTAACAATGGGCCCTATCACCAGTCTGTCCGTTGCCCCTACCATGTTGTGTTGTAGTGGCTCCAGTTTGCCCCTCACCTCTGCCGTTGTGGTGACCACCATTACCTCGACCACCACGTCCTCCAGAAAAGCGGCCTCTACCATGACCACCTCTACCTCTAGCTATTGGGGGTCTGTAACTCTGTTTTGGACAATTCCTCCTAATATGTCCCATCTCCCCACATCCATAACACTCTCTGGAGTCAGGCATAGGTCTCTCGGAGAAGTGTTGATCGTTCTGAGGTGGACCTCCAACTACAGTCTGTAGTGAAGACTGAATGGGTCGAACTGAGTAACCTCCAGAACTCTGTCCTCTAGTATACGAACCGTTGAACTCACCTCCCTTTCGAAACCTCTTTGATGTCGATGTCGTGGTGAAGTCATCTGGCTTCACTCCTTCCACCTCTATCACAAAGTCTACCACCTCTTGGAAGGATTTTGCCGTAGCAGCTACCTGTAAGGCTGAAATCCGCAATTCTGACCTCAACCCCTTCACGAAATGGCGAATCCGTTCTTGTGGACTGAAACAAAGTTGGGTGGCATATCTGGATAGTGCGCGAAATTTAGCCTCATATGCGTTAACTGTCATCCTTCCTTGCTCTAGACTCAAGAACTCATCCCTTTTTCTATCTCTCAAAGTCCTTGGGATATACTTCTCCATAAACAAGCTAGAGAATGATTCCCAAGTCATAGGTGGTGCCTCTGTTGGTTGACACTCAACATGTGACCGCCACCACATTTTGGCGTTCCCTTGAAACTGATAGCTCACGAACTCGACGCCAAACCGTTCTACTATCCCCATCTTGTGTAGTAGCTCATGACAGTCAACCAGAAAATCGTAGGCATCCTCTTATTCTGCACCCTTAAAGACTGGAGGTTTCAATTTCAAGAACTTACTGAAAAGTTCATGCTGATCGTTTGTCATTATAGGCCCAGTAGTCAGACGTGGAAATGTGCCTATTTCCAATGTTGCATCCATGTGGGGAGCCATAGTAGCCGCATGTCGTATCTCTGAAACCGGAGGTGTTGGTGCAGAAACCACTGGAGGTGCCTGACCCTGATCAGATAACCCGCTAAGATAAGCAAGAACCTGATTGATCATCTCTGGGGTAGGTTGGGGTGGCAATTCCTCATTTTGCACTTGTTCATTCTCCCCTTCCTCACCCTCTCTTATCACCTCCTCAGTCGGTGGAGGAGTCACCGCCCTAGTATCAGATGGGCTAGGTGCTCGTCCTCTTCCTCTAGAGGACGTCCTCCCACGACCTCTTCCACGGCCTCTTGCCGCTGTTCTTCCTCGAGCCACAACCCCAGTGGCTGGCTCAGTCGTTTCTTGTCTTTCCGTTGTTGCTGCTGGTGCGATCGTTGCTCTAGTTCTAACCATCTGCGAAATAGAGTGAAGATGGTCAGATACCAATTTGTATCACCTAGATACCAATTGGACTCAAGTATTAGCACGAAAGAAAGAATGAAAGAATGGAATTTTCCTAAAGTCTTATAGCCTCTCAAAGAAAAGTAAAGGCGTCCCCCTACCGTTCCTTAAGACTCTACTAGACTCGTTCTTGTGTGATGAGACCAATGAACCTAAGGCTCTGATATAAAGTTTGTCACGACCCAAATCGGGGACGCGACTGGCACCCACATTCACCCTCCTATGTGAGTGAACCAACCAATCTAATCCTTAACATTTCAATTTATATTAACAGAAAATAATGCGGAAGACTTAACTCATTAATAAAAACAATTCAAAACTATTATTATTATCCCCAAAATCTGGAAGTCATCATCACAAGAACATCTATGATCAAATTACTAAACTAAAACTATCTAAGAAGCTAAAACAAATACTAGCTAGTCCATGCCGGAAGTTCAAGGCATCAAGACTTGAAGAAGAAGACCCAGTCCAAGCTAGACGCATTAGCTCACCCTAAATTTCCGATGTAGTGAAGACTGGCTAGAATTACTGCTGAGTTGAAGTTGACGGAACGTTTGCTGCATTCCACAAATAACAAAGAAGAAAACATAAAAGTAGGGGGTCAGTACAACCACACGTACTGAGTAGATATCATCGGCCAACTCAAAATAGAAGATAATATATATCAAGTAATATTTTAAATCAACTATAAACTCAACATGTAACAACAACAAGTATTGTAATCATCAATAAATACCGACAAGTTCATCCATGAGGGCTCAAGCCTCAATACCATACTCATTTGGGAATTAAGTTCATTATGTTGAGTATATTATCATCTTTCAAGATTCATTATCTTTCTTCCTCTTGTGTCGGTACGTGACACTCCGATCCCCTACTACTATGTGTCGGTACGTGACACTCCGATCCCCTAATTCTACGTGTCGGTTCGTGACACCCGATCCCCTATATGTGTCGGTACGTGACACTCCGATCCCCTATATGTGTCGGAACGTGACACTCCGATCCCCTATATGTGTCGGAACGTGACACTCCGATCCCCTATATGTGTCGGTACGTGACACTCCGATCCCCTAATTCTACGTGTCGGTTCGTGACACCCGTCCCAGTAATACTATGTGTCGGAACGTGACACTCCGATCCACTAATACTATGTGTCGGAACGTGACACTCCGATCCACTAATTTCATTCTATCCGTTCATCAAGCCTTCTCTATACCAAGGCATCATCAATCCCATTACTTTAATTCATCAAGCCTTCTTTTATACCAAGGCATCATCATTAATAATGTAGATTAAAGTTTCTTTCAAGATTTGGGATTCAATGGTTTTCCATGCTTGTTTTATCAAAATCACATGATCATATTCATGCAAGCATACAATTAAGCATATATACAGGTTTACAATACCACTAACACATATCATTCACTATTAAGAGTTCACTACGAATATCGTAAAATAACCATAACCTACCTCCACCGAAGAATTGGAATCAACAAGCGATTTCCCCAAGCTTTGATATTCTTCTTCCTCGTTCGATTGTCTCAATCGATCAATCTCTCTCTCTCTTTTCTTTTGTTCTTTCTGTTTTGTTTTATTCAAACCCTCTTTCTTTTACCCTAAATTAACATATAATTAAGTGTAAAAGAGGACAATGGAACCCACTAATTAACTTAAGGTTACCTCTTTTAACCCCCAAGTAATTAGACTTATTAATATTAACCCTCTAACTTTATAATTAAGGAAAGAATAGTCCAAAACGTCCCTTAAAACGTGTAAAGAAATCCGATTCTGCCTGGGATTTGCGCAACCTGTGACAGCCCGTCGTGCCTGCGACGGTCCGTCACGCAGGTCGTCGCAACCTCTTAGCATTCCATTTTTCTCTAAGGATTCTGTGACGGTCCGTCACACCTGTGACGGTCCGTCCTGCACTTCCGTCATGACGGTCAGAGACTCGTTTCCCGTACCAAATTCTCAAAAGTTGAAGTATTTTGCAACGGAAGCTCACGACGGTTCGTCGTAGCTGTGACGGCCCGTCCTGCAGGTCCGTCACAATTTACAGAGAGTCGATTTTCAGTGCCCAGTTTCAGAATTCTTAAGTATATTGAAACGAGACCCTGCGACGGTCCGTCGTGCCTGTGACGGTCCGTCGTGGGGTCCGTTGCCTCAGCCAATTTTCCAGAAATAAAATCTGCTGCTCAGAACGACTAAACAGGTCGTTACAATTTCTTTCCGAAAGATTCTTGATGCTTACTTTTTAGAAGTACTTTTCTTCTTCATGTATAATAATTCTCAAATTAGATACTTTATGAAGTACTTTTAGGTTACTATTTTATGATGTGATAAATGAAACATGTTATGTTTTCAGTTGTGGTTACATTTTTTTATTCGTCATTTTTATGAAGTTAGTTTTGTATACATTGGTGTGTGTCTGATACTTAATTGTTTATAAATTTTATATTGGATAGAATAATAGTATCAATAGTTGTGTTGCGTGGCAAAGTTAAAAGAGACGACATGCAAAAAAGGTATCATTTGAAGCAATGATAATATCATATACATAGAATCTTTTTTCAAAATTTTGTATCTACTAATAATAAAGTATCGAATATTTTGCAATTGAAAAAAATGATATTGATACTTAAGAATGTAAAATTGTACTTGATACATAATTCTAACTACTATAAATCAGTCAAATTGATACTTAATAGAAACAATAAGCTTTAATATGATACATAAGAATGTAAAATTGTACTTGATACATAATTCTAACTACTATAAATCAGTCAAATTGATACTTAATAGAAAGAATAAGCTTTAATATGATACATAAAAATGTAAAATTATACTTGACATATAATTCTAAATACATATCATAAATCAATCAAATTAATACTTAATAGAAACAATAAGCCAACTGATGAAACATTATGTTGTTTACCTTGAAAGTTAAATAAGTAATTTTGAAAGATTCAATGGTTCCATTACCAGATAAGAAACTTGTCATCTCTATACAAAAGAATGCTTCGACGGTCACGAAAAGAAAGAAAAAGAACTCAAGTGATAAGCCAACTATGAGTAGAACCGTTGTGGACATTATAGGCATGAAAGTCACAACACACGATCTTGTATTTTCTTACCCAAAGAAAAGTGATACATTTTTTTTAAAGAAAAATACATTCAACTTTCGATCACTACAACAAATTCGATTATCAAGGACAAATATTTTCGTCATTAATAAATCATATTTCGTCACTAAAAATCTTGTTTGACGAAAAATTCTTCGTCACTCAGTCGTCGCTAGACGATTTAGTGCTTTCGTCACTAAAAATGTTATATTAACTACAAAAAGAAAAATTGTCCCAAATGCTTAAACATTCGTGACAAATTTATTTGTCGTAAAAAGTATATTTTTTGTAGCTAATAGTATGCTTTGTCATTAAAAAAGTTATTAATACCAACAAAACTATTTCGTCGCTAGTTAGTTTACTTCAATCAGTGACGAAATCAATTGTCTCTAAAGTTATATGTATTTCGTAGTTGAACAAAATCTAATTTCGTCACTAATGATTATATTTTATATACAAAAAATTATTTTCTTCTTAAATATATATCAATTTTTTTCAACCCTGACCAGGAGCTCACACATTATGCTGCCTTGGGTAATCGAACTCACAACCTTAAGGTTGGAAGTGAATAGTGTTTACCATTAGACCAACTCTCTCTTGTTGTTCATTTTTATTTTATTTTATACTTCATTCACTTCTTTCAAACTTATCTTTTGTGGAAACAATATATTATATGATTATTTGTACTCACAAATGCATAAAATTTACCACCCACAATTCATTCAAATGTAGATTATATTTTAATTAAACTGTTTGTTTTTTTAAATATCTTTAAATATTTCAGTTTGATTTTGTCATTTTATGTATTTATTTTTATAAATTTTAAAAATTATTTAGTACAATAACAAATTTATTTTAAATCAGACTTTTGATTAATAAAAAAATGAATAATCAATTCAAGTTGAACATCGATACCAATAACTATAGTACTTCATCATAATATATTTGAAATCCTCGTTAGATCATTTCTTTTAATTGTGCTTTCATTTTTTAGTAAGTTTTAACTTGTAATTGTGAATAATTGTAGCAAAAAAAAATGTATTTAGCTATGAATTTTTTCGTAGCAAATAGTTTAGTTATTCACTATAAATTTTAAGTCGTCGCTATTTAACACCTTTACATATTTTGTGACAATTTTTTTGTTGTTACTAAATCATAGATTGATTAGAGACAATAAAATATTTGTCACCAATTATTTATATTATTAGTGACCAAATAAATGTCATAATTAAATATAAATTTTTATAGATAAAATTTATAATATTTAACTACGAACTCCAATTTATCAATATTGTAACAATATATTTTTTTAGATGAACTTCTTTTGTGTCCAAAATTTTATAAATTATAACACTAAAAATATTTTGCATGAATTAGATACATCATTAGTGACGAAATAATGTGTCACTGATAACTTTGAATTCATGACTAATACTATTTAACAAATGACGCCAATTGATTTTTTTGTGGGAAATTTTAGTGGACAAAACATTGCTACGAATTTTTATGTTTCGTCACTAGAAGTATGTGCTCATATATTTAAGCAATAAATTTTGTCAATAAAGTTGAATAACTAGTGACCAGTTTGATGTCGTCGTTTGTCATGAATTACATACACTATTAGTAACGAAAGAATGTCCCACTAATAACATTAAATTCGTGACTAACACCATTTAACAAAATGAAGCCAAACAATTTTTTGGGTGGGACACTTTAGTGGACAAAACTTTGCTACGAATTCTTATGTTTCGTCAC
Organism: Solanum peruvianum; assembly: GCA_027705065.1. Taxonomy (NCBI): domain Eukaryota; kingdom Viridiplantae; phylum Streptophyta; class Magnoliopsida; order Solanales; family Solanaceae; genus Solanum; species Solanum peruvianum. The sequence continues at coordinate 51,283,095 of JAKWJD010001766.1, read as the reverse complement.
TAAAAGTATGTGTCTCATATATCGAAGCACGAAAAGTAATTTTGTCACTAAAAGCGAACAATTATTGACAAATTTAATGTTGTAGCTAATAATTTCATAGCTATATATCATATTTGTTTTAGTGGATATAGTGAAGTGTTATTGTTAAATATTAATATATAGAAATTTGTTCAACTTAATATACATTTCTGGAGGAAAATAATTTAATCACGCTTTTAGACTATTAAAGTTTATAAATCTGATAATATATATAAAACTTATTCGTATAAGATAATTTTTAAAAGTATCATATTTTGTATTGTATACCACACGCACTATAATTATAACCAAAAAATAAAGAAAAATATACATACTAAGATCAAAATTAAAATACATTAAAATTTAAATTCAAAATAATTTTTTCTTAGAGAAATAACCATTTATCCAGAAACCAACCTCCTAAGATTGTTAATCCTAGATCATTTTCTTCAAAGATAGCAGATGCAACAATTCCATCCTTTTTAGGGGTTCTTCCACATTCGCTTTAAAAGATGAAGTTTCATCCTTGTTTGATTTCGTCTACTAAATATTATCATACTTCATTGTTAATGGATCCTACTAGCTTTTGTATCTATTTTCAACTCAATCATCATCGTCGCAATCATAATGAGTTGATTAGATCTATTTTCATGTAAGTTTTCATCACCAGAACACAATACACAAGGTACCATACTAAAAAGACAGAGCATAATTCATATGTATAAGAAAATTATAAATTAAAAATATTGTTTTTTTGAATAAAAAATGAAATTTAAAGAATTGTAAATAAAAAAATGATGAAGAAATAGTTTCACCTCTTTAGGTACTTGAAATTGATGAACTTGAGAGAGAACAGATTTGAAATTAAAAAATTGAGTGATTGATGTAACTGTTGATATATGGGAATGATTTAAGGCGTAAAAATAGGAACAAAAACATTGGATTTAAAGGGATGTAAATAATGTATCTGGAAAATGAGAGATAAAGAGAAAAAGAGAGATTTTGAAATATTTTAAAATGGTAGGAAATTTTAGAAATTATGGAAAGAAAGATTGTGTACTTAGGTAATTTTTCCATTATACAAATATAAAACATAGGTAATAAAGAGAAAGAGGTTTGGGCCCAAGGTAATTTTTCTATCCGTTTGGACCAGCACTAAGGCCTAATTTCATTTTGGGCCCACTTCCCCTGTCCTAAACTAGAGATCTTGACGAAAACTCAAAATGGGCCTTAATTTTGTTCACGGTGAGCAGCAAAAAAAGTTTAATGGATGAGACAAAGATTCTGAGATAGTAATAAGACTATTGATTTATAAATGACCCTCTTGGTTCTAAAGCAATGGACTGAATAATTGCCTTCTATTAGAGGAGAGGAAAAGAAAATGACCTAAACCAAAAGCTTAATAGAGAAAACTTAAGCTTAAACAAAACAGGTTGCTCGGCTAAATTGTGACAGGTGAGTTTCGTATCCATCTAATCTACACATGAGCAAAAGACAGTGGCATAATACATATATATATGTTTTTTAAGTTGACCTCATTTCACATTTATATCCTCCAACTTTGGGTGTGCAAACACTTAAATTTGTATAAAGATAAACAAGTAGACACATTTGCCTTATGTGGCACAATGAACATATGAAACCACGTAGGACATAAATTGTCATGTAGGATGCCACATAGGATGTAAAAATGTGTCTATTTGTTCATTTGTATACACGTTTAAGTGTCTATTTATGCACACTCAACGTTGGAGGACATAAATTATAATCACCCACTGATTGTTTTGAGAATTAGAACTATTTTGACTCTTCCGTAAAATTTTAAATGGAATTTTAAGCTATTTATTTAATTACTATTATCTTATTTGGGGGTAAATGGGTCAACTCTTTTATTATCTGATATCTTATACCCTTAAGTAACATAGACGATAATATGTTAGTGAGGTTGTCACGTTTAAAAAAAAAAATGGTTTAGAAAAGAAAAGAGGTGGAGTAGAAAAATTATTGTAGGTGACGAACGAGAGGAATAACCATAAGTACCACTTGTAAAAGCAAAGAAATTCTCATCCTTTTTTATCCTACATAAGGAATGTTGTCAGAGTAGTTGGGATTGTTGTTATCATTATATTATTATTAGTGAATAGTTAGTATCAAAGCGGGAAAAACAATTGTTGTTTGTGCAAATTGTTTTTAAGAAATGAAAGTTTTTATATTATTGTTATTAATTGTATCAACCTAAGGTGTATTTATAGTCATTAATGATCCATCATTATGATGGTGGACATAATGGAACGATAACTTTATATATATATATATATATATATATATATATATATATATATATATATATATATATATATATATATATATATATATATATATATATATATATATATTTTTAAAAAGTTAAATATGGTTGCATAGAAAAAATTGGTTCTGTAAATTTGTGGGTTAGGTAGGAAAATTTAAAGGGGCAATGTAAACATGATAATTTGTCATTAGAAAAAAGAATAAATCTTCGACAGACAAAGGTAACTGCAGAAAAAAATCAATAAGCAAATAAATTGAATTCCGAATACTTCCTGTTGTTAAGGTTGGGTGTGAATGATTTGCTTAATTTTTGGAAATTTCTTATAATTATTACATTATAGTGGGAGTTTAATATATGGATATAGAATTTTAAGTTTGGTGAGTTTTGAGTTAGGTTAGACATATAGCATATGAGTGTCTACGGAATGAATTGCTTATAAATATTGCATAATTGTTAGTTTGGAAACGTTTCGAAACTTTGCGGAAAGGAAAGAAAAAATCGTGAAGATTTTTGGCACGATGTTCGGCATTTAAGATATGTTAAGATTTTTAGACTTGTAAAAAGTTTTTTTCCTAATTAAATATTAAAAAAATGGAATAGACAAGGGGTAAGGGAGAAAGATGGGGTCTCGTATCAATGGTGTGACGGGCATTGGTACGAGTACCAGTGTTATAAAAGTGAAAGTTACTACATGTAACGAGCTGTTTAGTCGTTTTAAGCAGCAGATTTTATTTCTGGAAAAACTGGCTAAGACTACGGATACCACGACGGACCGTCATAGGCACGACGGACCGTCGAGGGTTTCTCGTTCCAGAACACTTAGAATTCTAAAATTTGGGTATTAAAATCGACTCTCTGTAATCTGTGACAGACCTGCACGACGGGCCGTCACAGCTACGACGAACCGTCGTGAACTCCCGTTGCAAAACACTTCAACTCTTGAGAATTTGGTACAGGAAACGATTCTCTGAACGTCGTGACGGAAGTGCAGGACGGACCGTCACATGTGTGATGGACCGTCACAGACCCCTTAGTGGAAAATGGAGTTTCTGGTCTTTACGACGACCTGCATGACAGACCGTCGCAGGCACGACGGGCCGTCACAGGTTGCGTAATCCCAGTCTGAGTCGGATTTCTGGTTAAGTTTTAAAGGGGTGTTTTGGACTATTCCTGCTATAATTATATATTTCGTGGGTTTATATTAATAACTCAATTTCTTGGGGGATAAAAGAGGTAACTTTGAGTTAATTAGTGGGTTATTATTGCCATCTTTTATTCTTAATTATATTCTAATTAGGGTAAAAGAAGGAGGATTTTGAATAAGAAAAATAGAAAGAACAAAGAGAGAGAGAATTGAACGATAGAGGGAGGATCGAACTAGAGGAAAACACAAGAGCTTGGGAAATTGCCTGTTGATCACTAATCTTCGGTGGAGGTAGGTTATGGTTTTCATGCTATTCGTAGTAGACTCTTAATAGCGAATGATATGTATTGGTAGTATTGTAAATCTGTCTATATGCTTAATTGTATGCTTGCATGAATATGATTATGTGATTGTGATAAAATAAGCATGATGAAACTATTGAATCCCAAAATCTTGAAAAGAAACTTTAATCTACATTATTAATGATGATGCCTTGGTATAAAAGAAGGCTTGATGAATTAAAGTAATGGGATTGATGATGCCTTGGTATAGAGAAGGCTTGATGAATTGATAGAATGAGATTAGTGGATCGGAGTGTCACGTTCCGACACATAGTATTAGTGGGACGGGTGTCACGAACCGACACGTAGAATTAGGGGATCGGAGTGTCACATACCAACACATATTATTAGGGGATCGGGTGTCACGAACCGACACGTAGGATTAGGGGATCGGAGTGTCACGTACCGACACATATTATTAGGGGATCGGGTATCACGAACCGACACGTAGGATTAGGGGATCGGAGTGTCACGTACCGACACATAGTATTAGGGGATCGGAGTGTCACGTACCGACACATAGTAGTAGGGGATCGGAGTGTCACGTACCGGCACAAGAGGAAGAAAGATAATGAATCTTGAAATATGATAATATACTCAACTTAATAAACTTAATTCCCAAATGAGTATGGTATTGAGGCTTGAGCCCTCATGGATGAACTTGATGGTACTTATTGATGATTATAGTACTTGTTGTTCCTACGTGTTGAGTTTTATAGTTGATTTATGATATCACTTGATATATACTGTTCTCTATTTTGAGTTGGCCGATGATATCTACTCAGTACCCGTGGTTTGTACTGACCCCTACTTTTATGTTTTTTTCTTGTTATTTGTGGAGTGCAGCAAACGTTCCGTCGTCTTCAACTCAACAGTGATTCTAGCTAGTCTTCGTCATACCGGATATTCAGGGTGAGCTAATGCTTCTAGCTTGGACTGGGTCTTCTTCTTCAAGTCTTGATGCCTTGAACTTCCGGCATGGACTAGCTTTTACTTGTTTTTGCTTTCTTAGATACTCTTAGTTTAGTAATTTGAAGGTAGATGTTCTTGTGGTGATGACTTCCAAATTTTGGGGAATAATAGATTGTTGAATTTTAGTAGTTATTGAATTGTTTTTATTAATGAGTTAAGTCTTTCGCATTATTTTTTGTTGATATACATTGAAATGTTAAGGGTTAGATTGGTTGGTTCGCTCACATAGGAGGGTAAACGTGGGTGCCAGTCGCGGCCCGGTTTTGGGTCGTGACACTACAATAGAATGTGGATTGTAACATAAGAATGCCAAAGCATATGGGCATTAGCTGATATATTATTGACTTTAATCGTTGCGTGATGGTGTTTTCTTTATTTCACCTTTTAGTTGCGATAATTGAGGTGGTTATGTATTATATTTATATTGATTGATTGAGATGCATCATCATCCCCTTATATTGAAATAATATTGTGTACATGCATTGACATGAGATTGAGTATAAGTTGGGCACGTGGAGATCGTTCTTGCTGGAGATGGTGAGATGTTAAGATTATAATTTGGGCACGTGGAGACCCTCCGTGCGGAAATTATTTTATATTATGATAGTGCATTGAGATCGTCTGCACATACACGTGGAGATCGTCCGTGTCGGTATATGGACCTCGCGAGTCTCCCATGGGTCATGAACTCTCGATGTATTCCCGAGGAGTATCATATATATACAGTTGATAAAGTACTGGGTATTCTGAGACATATCATTCATGGCATCATATTGCATTTCATCTTATCACATCCTTCATTCTTGATGATTATGTATATTAATTGATGGTTGGAAATTACTTATGTTTGATTACCTCTATGTGACGAAACTTGAATGGTGAATAAATTATAAACTTGTATAAGTAAAGAATTAATTTTTCTTATATAAACTCCCGTCACTAATTCTTCATTCTCGGACACTGAGATATACTAGGTACACGTGCTTTCGTACTCGTACTACACTTGTTGTACTCTTTGTGGTGCAGATTCAATTTCAAGTACGAGCACTTCTCGTGGAACATTTTGAGTCCGAGCTTGGAGTGTCTTGGAGCTGTGGTGAGCTGCTTGGCTGTTCCGTGGCCCACACCTCCCTCTGTCATTTACTTATTCTGTTATTTTAGTATTCAAAGAGGATATCCCTTATGTTATATTTGTCATTTTAGTCTCAGACTTGCATCGTATTTTAGAAGCTCTTGTACTGATGACAACAATTTTGGGGTAGTATTTTTTTCCAGTTTCTGCATTTGTACTTATAAGGAACTCAGTGTTGGAGATTTTTGCTAAGTGTTTTTATTTTTACTCATTAGTTAGTTATGTTTGGTTAAATATGCTGGGTTGGCTTACCTATTGGTTTGGAATATAGGTACAATCGCGACTCGTGATTTTTGGGTCGTGACATAAATATAGAATGAGACAAAGTTAAAAAGCATATTTATATATTATGCCAAAGATAGTACTTAGATGATGTAGAAGTCATTTTTCATAGGTTGGCCAACTATAAGTTGTACCGATCTTGTACAATTTTCAATGGATAGAGAATGAGAGCCGTCCAATTCGAGGATCAAGGACGAACCATCAAACCTGGATTATCTCCGTACGAAGAAGATAAGGAAGGGAGAGGAAAAAGACAACACGCGAGATTGGATCGATTTTGGTGGGCTGCCGGGTTGAATTTGTTCATGGGTTCACGTTGTTGTATGGGTGGGTTGAGGTTGGGCTGCTGATGAGTTATTGAATGTATTTTTATTGTGCTTGGAATTGAAAGGAAATGGGAGTGGTTTGGGTTTCTGTATAGCCGAAAGAAATGAATTTAAGACTTGGCCACATTGATTGTTATTATAGCCATTCAAAATTAGAAACGTTACCGAATTGAATCCACTTAGTAAATTCGGTTAATATAGGATGAATTAATATAATAAAACTATTGAGATTTTTAATCTTAATGAAATAAAATAATTAACTTAATTATAAACTAATTAATTTAAAAATTAAAACTATTATATAACTACATTAAGTAACCAAAAATTAATTAAAACAAAATTTTTGTGAGACGATTTTCAAATATATATATATATATATATATATATATATATATATATATATATATATATATATATATAATTTACTTAGAAATTATAAAAATGATAAAAATTAATTAAAAGTAACTTGAAAAATATTTTGAATATTATAAAAAACTAATTATTTCAAATCGTTTGAAATTTAAGAAGCTTGATAATTGATTTATATTGTGAAGCTCCAAAATTGGGTATCAACATAAATTTATTAGTATTCAAGTGTACTGAGGGATTAATACGATATTATAAGTAAATATCTAATTGAATATGTATTATTGGTATTTTTGATCTTATAATATATTTCCTATGTGATTTTTCCATTCAAAAGTCCCACATCGTTTTTGGGCATGATTTACCCCAAAAATAAAATATATATAATAGTCATCTCCATGTATTGAATGAACAGAGGAAATTTAGGAATTCTTAGGTGTAAGAATTTTTGTTCGTGAACGAAGATGTTAGAAGGATTTTAGGTCGTCGTTCTAGTTCCTTCTCTACAAGAGGTAGTTGTCTCCTCTCCGCTCTTATATCTTTTAATTTATACTTTATATTGCTTAGAGTAGATTCATTTTTTTATTTGAGTTTTAACTTTTTGCATTTATGTTTTTGTTTGCGTAAATTTCTTTCTATTTTTGTGCTTTAATAGATTCATTTCTTTATATGAGTTTCAATTTTGCATTTCTATTTTAGTCCAGTTGTTTGTGCTTAGGTAAATTTTAGAATTGATTCATTCTATATTTTGTTTTACTTTCAAGAAGTTCGCACTTTTCTTATCTTTGGCTACTTCAACTATTGTACTCGTTGATATATGAACGCTATAGGGTAATTTGAAGCGATAACATGCTTCCTCATTAGATTTCTTATGTCATGATAAAAAAAACTATTATTTTGAGTTCGAATTGTACTATATTAAGGCAGGTTTCATCCGAAATTTGTTTCTTTCATGTTTTAATTGGATTTCTTAATCCATATTCATAATTAGACTTCTATCAATGATCAATGAAATGAAATAGTCATTCTTTTCTATTTCTATTTCATTGATTAAATTTATATTTTTTAGTTGGGAGTAGATTCATATAGCTATATAGGAGTTGAAGTTGAAAGATTTATGATTTTTTAGGTGATTCAAATTTGAAAAACGGCCTCAACTAATTTTATAAATGCTAAATGGTTATACATTTGCTACTTCTTAAGGGGAGATAAAGATGTGGGTTGTCTTGCCATGTTTCAATTGCTAATGTTTATCTGAAACTGCCTAAGAAATAGATGAAGTGTCTTGGTACATCATGATTGCCCCCCTCTTTCTTCCAAACAATTTATTCGTCAATAATAGTTAGTTAAACCTCCTTTATTTTAAGTGAGATTAAAAAATTAAGAGAATAAAAAGGTAATAATTATATATATATATATGTATATACGTATACGTATATATATATATATATATATATATATATATATATATATATATATATATATATATATATATAAGTCTTTCTTATATAGATATAATAACTATCTATTTCAAGAATTCATTTCCTACATTTGGGTAATTTAAATTATGTAAACAAATTTTTTACCAAGTCTCATTATTTTTATACAAATAATTCTTTTTACTAAAAAGTGAAGTTCTAGCAAATTTTTTATATACAAAATAATGTACATTTTTTTTAAGAAAATAATTATCATAAAAAATGTCACATGAATAAACAAATCAACTTAAGTGTATCTCACTCTCTAATGATGATATCATGTAAGATTAATCAAATATTGAACGTAGACGAGTAAGTAATATTTTACTAATTTAGGAGGTTCTAAATAACATACACTAAGTTTAAGAATATTCTTCCAAATTAAATATCATGATAATGTTTAAAATTTAATAAGTTCGTATAAGTTATTTGTCTATTCAATTTCCTTTGTCGGGAAACAAAATAAATGCACTAGTGAAAAAAAAAGTAAAATAGTCATCATAATTTTTATATATCTAAAATCTAAACAAAAGTTAAAATGTCTTCAAACTCAATGCCTCTTGCCTATTCTATTTTTCTCTCTCTTTGTTATACCTCTCCTTCTCTCTATAAGATGATGAACATTAAACTAACAAATTAAAATGTTGAGATAAAAGAGAAAACGTGGCATGTTGATTTAACAATACATATGTTATCAAATAATATTTTCTTTAACCCAATGAATAGCAGCACATACTAGGAATGAGTTCAAGAATTTTTTTTGTTAAAAAAAACACAAAGAAAAGTGTTTTTGTTATTTTCAAGTCAATAATAGCAATAGGATTCTATAATTCTACTACTAACTCAGCAATTCCCAACAACAACAATAGGTTTTTCTACAACAACATCAAATATTGATTGAACAAATGTTCATCAATTGTCGGTCTCCCATTTTATCTAACAAATGTTGACTGTAGCCTCTCTAGGGATCATTTGAGGATTTGTTATATGGAGACTTTATCTAGGCTCGAGACTTATCAATGATGAAGAAATCATTTTTCATATCAAGAAGACTCAAACTAACATTTTCCTCATCGTCAGTAAGATAAGCCTTGACCCAAGCTAGAATATTTATATCACAAAGCCTCGAATCATTCCTAGGGGTCATGGTTTAAATCTGTCCTACAAAGTTGAGATGGAAGAAATTGATGAACATTTTTGAATCAACGCCTGATGTTGTTATACAAAAATTTGTTGTAGTTGTTGTTGGGACTTGATTTGTTGTAGTTGAACCCTTCTCTGCTATGGATAATTAAAAAAATTATCCCAACCACTTTTCTTTGCGGGTTCGTTTAACCAAGTCATTCTTGAAATGACTCCTTGTATGAGTTATTATACCTTAGCTCGAAGAAAAGTATTTTAACCACAAATACCAAGCTACATCAACATACCATATTGCCCATCTTGTCCCGACATTTTTGTTGCTTTCATTATCATCATTTAAAGAGGGAAGGAGGAGTAGTTTATATATAATGAGAAAAAAATAGAATAGAAAGGGAGAGTTGGGTTCAGAGACAACTTTTATTTAAATTATGAATGTATAAAAAAATATATTGTTTGTTTTAATTTTTTTATTTCCAAATATATTCAAAGTCTGAATAAAAGCTTAATTGTCTTTGAACCCAATTCTCTATGTATCTTCTATTTTTTTTGCAAAATATATACTCCTTATCCTCTCTAAGATGATGAATATGGAAATTTAAAAAATGCACGTAAAGAATGGAAAACATGGTATATATTAATGTACCAATGCATGTATTGTAATAGAAACTTTTCTTCAAGCTAGAAAATAACAGCGCATATAAGGAGTCAAATTAAGAATGATTGGGTTAAAGGAAATCCCAAAAAAACATATAAAAAAATTAATTTATTTTTTAAAATAATATAATTTAATTAAATTAATCGTAAAACTAAAAGCACAAAAGATTAATAGTATAAATATATTGTCATAAAGTTATAAAAATATTTAACTAAAATATAATTTATCAAGTCTAACTTGTAAAAATCGTTGCAATGTAAAACAACGAATTAATACTCCTAAAAATGAAATTAAAAATATAACATAAGTTCTAAATTTAAAACAAAAATTTTAACATAATATTCTTATGCCAAATATCAAATATAACATACATATGTATGACTTAAAATAAAAGAAAAAACATAAGCCCATAAGACCATAACATTATTCTATTATGAATTCTGCTTTAATTTAAAAATTAGAATACTAACAAAATTATATCAATAAAAAAATAGATAATGTAAAATATTGCATGGAATCACAGGATGTAAAGGTTGATAATGAGAATGAAATGAAATATAAATTAAAATAATATTTTTTAGAAAATAGTAGAATAATAATAAAAAAAATTAAACAAAAATAAAAATAGGAATAAAAGGAAGAAATTTAAAAAATAATCAAGTTGTAATTACATTATATATTTTTAACTACAATTCACAACCACCTCTATGAATTGAAGAGTGTTATCACTCATGTCCATTACACCAAGTTAAGTGTTGGCCAAGTAGTTACATGGTCAACCAAACATGTCAGACAATGTAATTACACTCAATTACATCAAATTCAATTTCCAATATGACTAAGGACATGTTTCGATAGTCATATGTACTTGGGATTTGGTGTAATTGATTGTAATTACACTCTTTCACGTATTCGATATACCAAGTAATTACTTGACAACAGAGGAATTGAGTGTAATTGAAGGTTAGTAATTGCATTCCTCAATTCCTATGTGAGGGTTAGGAATCAGGTGTAATTACACCATGTAATTATATGAAACTTTTTAAAATTCTTTTCTTCTTCCTTTTATTTTTTATTTTTTTTATTCTAATATTTTCTATAATTTTTCATTATTTATATTTCATTTCCTTTTTATTCTCATGATATTCTATTCAATTTTTCATATGATGTATTTATTTATTCGTCTATTTTTACTAGAACAGTTTTGTTAGTATATTAATTTTGAAAATGTAGAATTCATTGTTGAATAGGATTATAAACTTACATTTTTTTAAAAGAAAAAATCATATTTATGTACGCTATATTAATATTTGACATAAGAATGTTGTGTTAATTTTTCTTAAAAAAAATTTCGATCATTAATTTTTACTAATAAAGTTTAATATAAACCTTATGATTGCATTTGTGATGAAACCAACACACATTTATAATTACATTATACTTACATTGTGACACAGAAGTAAATCAGCGTAATTACTAGACTGTACACTTGTTAGGCTGATAATTATTGCCCAATAATTTGCAAACAGACCCTTAAGATAAATATGTCCCAAAATTGAAATTGGTAAGTGGAAATCTCGAACCTTCCTCCTCATTTTTGACAGCGGACAATTTAGCTTGTTTTTGTCTTCTCTCGTTCATTTGATTCAACTTTCTCTTTCGTATTTGATGTTTTCGAGTTTATTTGAATTGACTTAAAAAATAGTTTTTAAGTCAAAAAAATACAAAGTAAAACTTAAATGACTTTTAAGTCAAAAAATAAAAAACAGGAGTAATATACTTATGGATTTTAACTCTTTTTTACAAGTCATTTTAAACTTATATAAATTTATTTTTAACCTTGACAAACACTTCCAAAATCTCAATATAACTTAAAAGTAGGTTAGACCAGCTTTTAAGTCACTGTCATATTATTATTTTTATTGCACCTTATTGAGTTGTATCTTTCATGTGTGATTTCTTTTCTTTCGTCTTCTGTTTGGGAGACACCGACATTTACTACCCTTCTGATAAAACTTTATTTCACAAAAAATAAAGGAAGTTTAACCAAATATTTTCTTAGGAGATTTGGATTGAAAGAACATATCATACTGGCACAATGTTTAAGAAATAAAGAATACTTTTAAATCTTGTGATTCTAAATTAAAGTTATGTGAAATGCACAAAATTGCCCTTTAGTTTTGTGGCCTTAATATGCTACATGAAAAGTTGAAATTAAAATTTTACCAAATAAAGACAAAGGTTATTCTTTTTGAAAGAGACTAAAAAGAAAAGGAGATCATTATTTTTAAATGGAGGAAGAAGTCATTAATAAGCTTAGTATTGGTCATGGTCAACATATGACAAGTGTCAGATCTAGGATTTTCTACTTGTGTGTGCTCACTTCTATTAATATAAAACTATTATAAATCACATAGTATAGGTGTGTGCGATGTTCAAAACATTTGAGAAAATAAGGCCAATATTGCCATTACAAAACAAAAACAAAAACAAAAACAGATGTTCAGTTTTTTAGGAGAAAAAATAGCTTGAAGGATTTCTTAATCAAATAGCCAAAATTTTCTCAAATAAAATAAGAAAAGTGATTGAACATGACTTTTTAATTTTATCATGTCATGAGAATTTCATATAACGTAAATGAAATTAAGACTAGTAATTATTTAAAAAAATTAAAAAAAAAAAGGAAGAAATAAAATGAGATTTTATATTGGGAGGAAAAGAGAAAATTAGAAAATGTGTAAATAATTGTTCAAAGCAAGAATCAAACCCTTGACCTCCTCTAAAACCAAAGCCTTAAACTCGTTATTAGACCACTGCATCCATCAAGAGATTTGTTCATTGGGTGCTGAACATTCAATATATTCAGATTTTAAATAAATTATTGTATGTATAAAATATTTCATGTTGAGGTTAATTAGTGCTCGAGCACCCGAACGGCTGCATGTGGGTCCGCCCCTCACATTTGGTCAAGACGATATATATATATAGGTGATTTTATATATGATTCTAACAAGATATGTTTTATGATTGATTGTGACTATTGATTTGTGTACATGAAGTTTTGAATGAGTTTTGAGGATTTGTTTCGAGAGTTTGGATGTAATTTATAATGTTGTTTCTAGTGCAGACCAGCTTCTTATTCGCGTTTGCAGAGAAGATATTTTTTATCAGTATATAGCTAAAATACTCATAGTATAATTGGAAAAAGAAATTTTTCGATGAACTACATACTATTTTTGAGTAGTCGGATATTAAATTCCGGGTGGACTTTGTCGATTTTTATCATAGTCGGAATATAAAACCAGACTTAGACCAGTAATATACAAAAATGGTTGACTCAGTAGTTGGAAGCAATTAAAATAATTTATTTATTTAAAAAATAATTACCCCTTATTAATTAATCTCAACCACTGCGAAATACATGTAAACCACTGCTAAATAACGATAGTTTGCACCAATAACTGCCGCTAAAATTTTAATATCCAAGGTGTTAATCCAATTAATCCCTAATGCACCTTAATTGCCGCTAAATATTGGTTTATTATATTAAGAGTTAGGAAATTAATTAAGTGACTAGGCAATTGCAACCCAATCTAAGGTAGGAAAGTATCACGACCAGACCATCATGATTCACACCCACACTAACCCTCCAGTGGGATAACCATTAATAATAATCAGCTATCCAAGAACTAAACATTAAAAGATACGACAAAAGATTTAAATACATGATTAAAGTGGAGTTTTCATAAATCCAAAATCCAAACCATTCGTCACTAAAACATTACGAAAAACACCCCTAGAATCTGAAAGTCAATGTAACAAAACATCTAAAGTTCAACAAGTCGAAAGAAAATGGGTATAACCTAAACTAAACATACGATAATGATGCAATCCAAATTGCCTCCAACCCATCCATTCATGAACTTCAATGCATTAATGGATTGTTATCAAGGATGGAGGCTCTTGGTCTTGTGATGATGCCTGAGGGGATTCTAGGCATCTCTTGGTAACAAACGCGCTGTGAAGGAGCTCCCACTTGAGCAACATCATGTTTGGATGATAGCTTATAGTGTGGGAGGCCTAACGAATCAAAGAGGAACAAGTGAAGATATTGATTCATTAGGCGAGCTGACAACCACTTCGATGACTCGCCAAACTCCCTTGGTGAGGTTTCCAAGATCGCATAAGGTTCTCCAAGGATCTATAAAAGGGAAGCTGATCCTTTGGCGAGCTGGAGAGAATCTGGCGCATCACCCATTAAGCCACAAGCTTTCAATAGTTACAGTAGGTTCCATGATCAGGAGCAAAGGAGGATCCATCGCCAAAGCTTTTAGAAGGATCATCAAGTCATTAGGCGAGTCCGACTTGGCTCGACCATTGGCCATTTTGGATCACTTTTTGGCTCATTTGTGTAGTAAATCCCTAGATATATAATCAGGAATTTAGGGATTAATTTTAGGTAGACTTGTTTGAATATTGTGGTTGAAAACTTGAAACTCATAATTGAGTGTTTGAAAGTTTGGTATAAGATTTTGTTGAACCTTGTTTCGAAACGTCAGTTGCTTGGGATAGCGATTCCCTCGAGGTTATCGTAAGAGTTAGGTGCTTCTTTTTTATTAACAAATTGAAGTCTTCAGGTTTAATATACCCTTTGGTTGCTCTTTCTTGTCTCCTTTTGTGTCTATCTATTATCTTTACTTTCCCCATTTGATATCCACATTTTAGTGCGAGTTTTCTTGTGAAGATTACATCATTTTGTATCAGAGGTGAGTCAAGATTTGTTCCTACGAATCTAGTCTTCGAGTTTGTTAGAACAAAAGTGTTCAGTTCATTTTTGAGAAAATTATGTTGATTTGAGTCTTCTTTGGAGTTTCCAAGGTTAGATTAGTGTTCCCTAACCTATTTAGAGTCTAGGGCTGAAATTTGAAAGAGTTTAGTTCGCAATTGAAGAAACCACCATTGAAGGTTGAAAAAGCTTGAAGAAGACAAAGTAGATTTTAAGATCTGGAAGTTTTGGCAAGGAATTGAAGGATAAAAGGTGTTTTATTCTAAAAAGGAAGAAAGACAAAATGTAAAAGTGTTTGTATGAAGGGAATTTACCAACAAGGGTAAATACTAAAGGACAAATGCGGGGGAGGGGGGGGGGCACCAAGGTTCAATTTTTGGAGTCTTGCAGTTACAGTTTGATGACTTTTGGCAAGACCCAACTTGGATTGCCCAGCCCACTCGGCGCCTTGCCCTTTGGACAGCTAGGTCGCTGAATTGACCTTGTTTTTGTGGGTGCTACCGGAAAATATTCGGCGGACACAACCTGGTTTGCCGAGTCCATTCAGCGAACCACCAAACTTCCACCCAGATCACCGAGTTGCTTTGGAAGATTGTCAAACTCGGCAACCGTATCTTCAGGTTGGCGAGCTGAACTTCACATTAGGCAATGAAAATAGTGCATTTGGCGATTGGAAATTCATTTTACGGGCCTTTCTTATGAGGTCCTAATTCTTAGTTTCTTTTTTCTTTTGATTCTCTTTCCTTGTCAAGAATCCTAAACTGGTTTTCAACTCATAACTACTCTACTTATTGACTATTGGTTCTTCAATTCACTTCTTAGTTAATGATTTTTTTCTTTTGTGCTTTTATTCATGTTACTTCATAGTTTACTTCTTGATTCAAGTTTGTTTGCTTTGATTAAGTTGGTACTATAATCCCTAGTCATGGGTGGTGCAACAACTTTTGATGAACTACCGATTGTTTTTGAGTAGTCGGTATATTGAATGTTGGACTTCGTCGATTTTTATCGTAGTCAAAATACATAAAACCAGACTTAGACAATTAAAAAACCAAAATGGTCAACTAAGGTAGTTGGAAGAAATTAAAATAATATATTTATTTAAAAAATGATTACCATCAAATAATTAATTTAGATCTTCGCAAAATACATGTAAACCACCACTAAATAACCAACACACCTTAAGTGTCGAACT
Organism: Solanum peruvianum; assembly: GCA_027705065.1. Classification (NCBI taxonomy): domain Eukaryota; kingdom Viridiplantae; phylum Streptophyta; class Magnoliopsida; order Solanales; family Solanaceae; genus Solanum; species Solanum peruvianum. The sequence goes on along the minus strand of JAKWJD010001766.1, from coordinate 51,266,946 downwards.
CGTGCCACGAATCCTCAAGATAGTTCCTTTCATTTCCGCAAAGTTTTCAAATGTTCACAATCCCAATGATGCAACATTCGTAAATAAGTGAGTTTATAGACATTCAAATTATTATAGGTCAATCATAGACCCTAAAAATCACTCATATCTCTAATAGCACCTAATCTTGATATAATTTATGTGCCAAAATTATCATATTTGCAAAATTTCAAGCGAAGAATTTAACCTTAATCTCTTCAAATACCCTAGAATTCAATGTTAAATCATATAACATACACCTAATAATTAATTACCTATTTCAACACATTAAAAACTAGTATCTTGATTTGATAAATAAATAAAATATGAATCAATTCCACCAATTAACAACACAAGGCAACGCACTGCAAGTCTGCAACGTGACTCATTTTTTTCTTAAAATCCATTATGTACACAAAATTCCTAATTTTCTAAAAATTATCTACTAAATGCCAATCATTAGCATGATTGGCTAAGAATCTTTACCCCACCATTTGTTTTATCGAAATATTGATTTCGAAAGAGTTTGGTTTATTTTAAGATATTTTCGACTTTTTAGGAGTCGCCACTTAATTTTTAAGAAAAATTAAGAAAACTAGTTTCTAAACAACTTAAAAAGAAAAAATTGTTTTGAAACATTTTAGGGGGTTCGGGATTCCTATTTGCGTCTTAGGAAGGTTTCGAAAAAAAGCACCTAAGACGCACCGCTAACTTACGGTTTTCCGGCGACTAACTTATTTGACTATTTTTTATTTTAACCTTTGTAAATTGAAGTTTGAACTTTATTAGAAATACTTAGCCAAACTTTGCAAATTTTGAAATATTTATCCTGCAAATTTTCCTTAAGGTTAGAGCTCTCTAAACTCAAACGGACTTGTAAAATATTATTGTTTTAAGATTTCGTTAAAGTTAAACTTTTTAAACTTTAAATCTAAGCAATTTTTCAAAGTTAAACCTCTATCGCTTTAACGTTTCAATTTTAGTTTTTAAGTTTGATAAAATAAAAGGCGTCGATGGGGGTTTGGAGTTTCCTAATCCTAAGCTAACGGCATTGAAAACAAAACAAGATAAGCAAATAGTAAAGAGAGAGAGAGAGAGAGAGACTCGGGTCCAACTTCGATTCTGTTCGCCTTGATCGAACGTTGGACCCACCTGCCTTTGGGTATTTGACCCGTTTGTACCTGTCCTAAATCTAAACATACAAAATAAAATAAGAAAATAAGAACGACAAGAGGGCTTATGCCCATTACAAAATAACAAAAAATACAAAAAGGAGGAAGTCTTCTAATCCGTTTGGATTTTCTTCAATCTTTAAGGAGTTAAGATTGGCGTATGAATGCCTTGATGGGTTGACTTCAAGGACAGGAACATGTGAGTCTTTACGACTCTCTCGAAATGCAAAAGAGGAGAGTTCATGGTGAACTCAAGCGGATTTACATGCCACAAAGCAAATTAAAAAAAATAAAAAAAAAATTAGTATATAATCCAACTAACATAAATAGGAAAAAGTAAAATAAATAAGATATTCATTTGTAGTCACTTAAGATAGAAGGTAGTAAACAATCATCAAAACTCATAACATGTTCATAAATATAGAATTTGGAAGCAACCATACTGACATATTAAACAATCTTAACACATAGACCTTGATGCATGTTTGAAAATAAGCAAAATATGAATGGTCCAAGTTGAAGCAATATTACAAGGAAATACAAGCGCGACGTCGATAATAGACACCACCAGCCCTCGAATCATCTAAGAACATGAATAACTATTGCGAGATTTGATTAACCACGACAAGAAAGTTATTGATACACGAAAACAACGAGGAATACAACCAGAACGCACTATGAAGAAGTGAAGAAACAGGATGATGTCCAGCATGCTCGAAATCAGAACTACATGTACAGTCTATTATTTCGAGCAAAATTCAAAGAATATTCAGGTAGCTTTCGACATATAGTCCCGCCTATGAACACGGTTACAGACATACAATCCTAGAGAAACATTATCTGTCTATTTACTCATGCTTCAGGTTCAAAGATTTACAGTAAAAGACATCGTACCATCCTATAATGCAAGCCACACGCAAATGAAGTATATCAAAGACTAACATAACGAAACTCAACAACTGGTCGCCATTTACAAGATATTAGATGTGTGACAATGGACTTAACACTAAAGAAACATGAATAAAGCTTTAAGAATGAGAAACAGATTCAAAGTTCCCACCTACTTTGCCGAAAACCAATAACTAACACCAAAAGAAGTCACGATGGCCACGACAACACGAACAGATCGATATCATGACACGGGAACAGCAAGGAACATACTTTCAAATTCAGATTAAAGGAAGAAACAAACTATGAAGCGAAGGGATTTCAAGTATAACTATACTACTAAAGCACGTATCACACCCTAGCGAGAAGAACACATATCCGCATGACATCAATGACTGACTATTGAACACCAGTACAGACCAAATACAAAAGGAAACATATATAAAAATACATAAGAAGAAACGAGACAATATACACCAGATCGCTATGCCAAGAACATCATTCAGAAATAGAAGAAGAAACGAGACAATATACCTTCTCCGAGCAGCGAACGGAAAAGGAACGAGCAGCGACAGCCACGAACTTCCACACTCGAACAATACCCCTCACTTCATGACGTATTCTGCTTTCGTGGCTAGACTATCCTGTTAGGGAGCAGCGATACTCTCGATTTCTTATCAGCTTCCTCTGTTTACCTCTAGGCCTATCGCGTTTGGAGAACCCTTTTTACACAGATTGAAACTCCTCTCAAACAACTGAATGAAAGAGAAATGGTAGAATTTCTTGTGATAAAATGTGAACCCCCAAAACTTCCGAAACAAAAACAAGCAGAAGTCAAAACGATTTCCTCTCCCAAAAATCTCTTGACCAAAATTCCAAACCTAAAACAAGCTTTGTTTAGCGTTCTCGGAAAACAAACAGAACAGCCAAGAGCTTTTTTCCAAAAAATTCCCAACCAAATTTCTAACCCTTTATTCAGTCTAGGGTAGGGGTTTATATAGGAAGACGATTTAGGGTTTCGAAATTGAGATGGGTTGTGCGAGTTTCGGCCCATTCCAATTCAAAATCCCAAAACCCTCAAACCTTATCCGAAAGATCGAATCGAGCGGGAAAGAGGTGGAGGGACAAGATTAGTTTCTCATACTGGACAGGCTACGTGGATCCATCTTGCGCTGGAAGGACAAAAACGCGTTGTTGCGTCAAAGCTGCAGCTGCAGATGTCCGTTGCCGTGTACAGAGTTGTACGAGCGCAAAGGGGGGAGAGAAGAGGAGAGAGGGACGCGTGAGGAGACGCATCGAGAGGAGTGAGAGAGGGTGGGGAGAGACGCGAGGGGGAGAGAGTGTGGGGAGGGTCGCGTTTCCATTTTTGGGACCTGTTTCCCCTGCGTTTTTCTCTGTTCTTTTTTCTGGGTTTTCTGGCGTGGTGTGAGGAAAAGGGGGGGGGGGAAGGGGAGGTCGGGTTGGGGAACTGGGCTGGGTCGGGTTAATAAATAAAAGGGTTGGGTCGATTTTAGGTGGGCCGGACTGAGGTGTAATGTTGGGGCTGGGTATTAAAGAAATGGGTTGCTATTTTAGTTTGGTGGGCCGGGGTTAATTGGAAGGAAGTTAGATTTCTGATGGGCTGGAATAGGGAGTGGGTCTGGGGTCAATCGGAGGGGATTAGATTGAGGGTTTAAGTTGGTAAAGGAATGGGCTGGGCACAAAATGGATGTCAACAACTGTCCCTCATTTTTCTTGGGTTGATGCAAGCAACTCAAGGAAAATGAAATTGACCAAACCAATTTTGACCAACCCCATTCATTTGCTAAAGGAAGGATTTGAGAAAGGGTTTAGGAATTATGGCCGGACCCTTGAAACAGGTGTCCTACATATCTCAGGCTATATGAGAATTCAGGCCACTTGTAGTTCGATAATCTCGATTTACCAAATGATTTGAAAGAATCAAAAGCCACCTCGATACCGAATTATGAAGGTATCGAAATGCTCGGGAATAGAATTCGAGAGCGCATGTTGGAATACAGCCGAGCTTCAACATTGAACTCGCCTACATATCCTTAAACCATCGGAATCAGGCTGTGTGTAGTTCGACTCAATCGGTGGAAAGAAAATCTATTATGCTAGATAACCTTTGGCTTGGACAAGTGACAAAGTAACGAGTAATGAAAGGAGGCTTGTAATCTCTTAGCCATGAATGTGGCGCGCTTCACACCCATAATTAAGAACTTACACGGACATAATTTCCAAAGCTCTTGACGCATTGTCACTCAGATTGGAAACTTGCTTCCTATAAAACAAAACTTCTGGATGCGAGAAAGAAACTGACGGAACTAAAGAAAACCCCGCATGCTTCGAGAGGGTGGTTCGATTGTGGTGGAAGTCGCTCTTCTGCTCGCGTCCTAAGAGTTTGACATTCCTCTTTGGACTGTGTCCCAGTTCGCTGCTAAGAAAAAGTTCCACGTTGTGCTGCATCCTTTTTGATGTCGTCCGCACCTGTGGTTTTTGGAGAATTCATCCTCTTGGATGCTCTCGACAAAGACTGAGATAAAAATCGTCAGCCTAAAAAATGCAATTAGGATGGGAGACAGTGTCTTTTACCATGTCGACACTTCATTATTCTCCTCCATATTTGACGTCGACTCGATCGGTCTGACGTCCAGCAAATAAAGCTTATGCCTTGTGTTTTGCAATATCATATTCAATGTATTCTATACTTGATGTTGAAATAAATAAATAAACGCTGATGCGATATTGATGTTTCTTTTGTTGTCACCTTCGATGCTCTTCTTGATGTTTATTTTTTATCAAAAATAAAAGATGCAGTTGAGGCCGATGGATAAATGTTGTTCTTGGGATACCCAATTTCCCTTTCTTTGTCCGTGTATGTCCTCTTGTGGGGCATGAATATCTTCCCGCGATGCATAAATTCCCGCGAGACATGAATCTTATCGCGATGCATAACTTTCAGCGAGGAATAAAATCTTTTCGCGATGTGCAAATTTTGACGAGGCATGAATTCTTCTCGTCGTGCACAAATTTCAGCGAGGTATAAATTCTTCTCGCATGTATAAATTTGACGAGGCATGAAATCTTCTTGTTGTGCATAAATTCCAACGAGGTATAAAGCCTTCTCGCGATATATAAGTTCGACGAGGCATGAAATATTCTCGTCGTGCATAAATTCCAAACTCGCAATGCATGATTTTCCGCAATGCATGATTTTTCGTGATGCATGATTTCTCGCTATGCATGATTTCCGCAATGCATGATTCTCTGCAATGCATGGATATTTATATCGTCTGTGTTGATGATAACGGTAAGACGACCTCCAGATAATATATCGAGTTGATCGATAACAATAAAATAACTATCTCTTCTGGGGTAATGCGTTGTCTTGATTGACAATAATTATCTTGCCTTGATAATGTAATGCAAAAAGCGTCCTTTACGGAAATCATGAAATCTTCGTTGAGATTCCTGTTTGATTCACCTTTGAATCTGGATAGACACCCTTCGTGAATTTCATATTGTTGGGAATGTCTTGAAATAAACAAACACATTCTCAAGCCTTCGACATAAGTGATATAAACGCCTCTTTCTTCTAGGAAAACCCTCGATTTCGGGATAGCTTTCTCCTCTTTGAAGTTCTCTCGAACGAGCCAGCTAGCTCAATAATTATCCAATTGTAACGAGGTGGATGGCTCGATAATATTCCAACTGTAACGAGGTGGATGCTCGATAATATTCCAAATGTAACGAGGTGGATGCTCGATAATATTCCAACTGTAACGAGGTGGATGGTCGATAATATTCCAACTGTAGTGAGATGGACGCTCGATAATATTCCAACTGTAACGAGGTGGATGCTTGATAATATTCCAACTGTAACGAGGTGGATGACTCGATAATATTCCAACTGTAACGAGGTGGATGCTCGATAATATTCCAACTGTAACGAGGTGGATGCTCAATAATATTCCAACTGTAACGAGGTGGATGCTCGATAATAGTCCAACTGTAACGAGGTGGATGGCTCGATAATATTCCAACTGTAACAAGGTGGATGCTCGATAATAGTCCAGCTTTAACGAGGTGGATGGCTCGATAATATTCCAACTGTAACGAGGTGGATGCTCGATAATATTCCAACTATAACGAGGTGGATGCTCGATAATAGTCCAACTGTAACGAGGTGGATGGCTCGATAATATTCCAACTGTAATGAGGTGGATGCTCGATAATAGTCCAACTGTAACGAGGTGGATGCTCGATAATATTCCAACTGTAACGAGGTGGATGGCTCGATAATATTCCAACTGTAACGAGGTGGATGCTCGATAATATTCCAACTGTAACGAGGTGGATGGCTCGATAATATTCCAACTGTAACAAGGTGGATGGCTCGATAATATTCCAACTGTAACGAGGTGGATGCTCGATAATAGTCCAACTGTAACGAGGTGGATGGATCGATAATATTCCAACTGTAACAAGGTGGATGCTTGATAATATTCCATCTGATTCAAAAATAGAAACCTGAAATGGAAAAGCATATATACGAACCACTTAGGGGGTGGATCGCCCAACAAACTATATGCTAAAGTCTTTGATTGGACAATCAAAACACATAATCCACTTATGGGGTGGACACCCAACAAATTAGAATTATGACTCTGACATATTCAAGAAACAAAGTACGCCGAAATTGATACGCGACAAACATACTAAATTGACGTTTATGCACGTCGCGACTATGATTCTGTTCTTTAAAAGAAAGAATTAACAAGGTGAATGACTTAATTCATTCACATGAAAAATAAAGACACTCTCGTCTTCATTGACAAACTCAGCAGAATTTGAGTTTGTTGTAGTCATTTTTAATCATTTATCGAAAACTTGTAACGATTCGAATTTTTGACTGTCAAGGAGATATTGTGGTCACCATCATCTTTCTGATGTGATGGACCCGGCAAATTCTCTTGCAACACTTCTAAATTAGTGTCACTTTGATCTTCTTCAGAATTTGATGTCGCTTTAATATACGACTTGATCAATACTATCACCTGCAAAGCTCGACACCAAACATTAGTATCGATGATGAAGTAAAGAATAAAAGTAAAGTTGAGGAACTAAATTGAGTCATTTGGCTTATCCAGATTAGGCTATGATGTGTCCAACGATAACTTTGATCATGACTCATAACTAGAATTCCTCCTGCACCTTGCTCCTTGCAACTTTGAAAGAATCTATCAGTGTTCGGCCTCAATATTCCTGCAAGATAAAAAGAAACTTGTTTATCACTTGAGGCAATATAAAGCAATAGAGATAAAATGAGATTGCAGATTTTCTAGGTTTCGCTGATGAGTCCACGATGGGTGCAATGACGCCTTTTGTCATTCTTGACAGCTTAATATAGCTATTTCGTGATATCAATGTTCCTGCATCCAAAGAAATATTCTTAGTTTGAAAGACTGATCTGTGTTGGTCTTGTCTCCATGCTCCTTCTTGCAGTTGGCTTACACGCTCGCCCGTTCTTTATATGACATATTTGATGGAATTTTTGAGGACCCTCCTTAAAAAAATTGTCCCGGTCTAAAATATATAAGAACTCTCATAATTTGCTCTATTAATTCTGAGGTTGCTCATTCTTGAATCTTCAGGCCCCTCCTCAAAGTTTGTCCCAGTTTACCTCAATAAGTAACAAATGACATTTGTGGAATTTTTGAGATCATCTCAAAAATTCTGTCCCAGTTGCAAACTAGATTGTCGTAGTTTTGAGATCCGCCCGAAGCTAACTCCGTAGAATTTTTGTCTTCTATTTTGACTTGTTAAAGAAGTCCAACTTCAAATGAATTTTTGAGATCCTCTCATAAATTCTGTCCAAGTTTCCATTATGAAGAGAAATAGAAATCTTACTGGGTATATGACCGAGCCGTTGTGGCGCCTACGTATCCCGTTGAGGCAGGAATTAGGTCAAACATAGTTCCCCCCTCGAGGTTTAACCAAAATAGGAAATTTTGATAAAGAAATGACCGAGGCCGACATAGGCCGCCTACGTATCTCATTCTTGAGAAATCAGGTCGAACGTAGTTCAAACAAGAAATGTGCGATACATTCTCAAAAGAAAGGTAACGAACTTCATATGCCAAATTTGGACAATGTTGGGCATTCTTCTTCTCGAGTGAATATCTTCAAATGACTCAGTTCAGAAATGTCTTGTGCTCACTCTTGAGCATCCAATATGTCATCCATTCAGGTGGTTTCCTCAATATTGATCAAGTTGTTGTTGATCATGTTTTGTATCTTGTGCTTCAGAGTTGAACAATTCTCTGTGTCATGTCCAACGGCTCCTGAATGATAAGCACATTTGTGGTCAGCTCTGTAAAATTTCCCCAAAGGATTGGCTGGTCTTCCTTCTACAGGATAGAGCATACCCACTGTTTTCAACCTTTCATAAAGTTGAGTTTGAGATTCCTTTAATGGTGTAAATACTTTGGGAGCCTTTCTGAATTTTGGGCGAGGAAATTTTTCCTGATTGACATTATGGTTTTGGTATTTCCTTTGAGAAGCTGACCTCATATGAGTAGCCGTTATCATACTTACCTCCTCCACTTTTCCTTTTGATTTATCCATATCACTGATTCTAGCAGATTTTCCATTAGATCGCAATGCGGTAAATTTGGTGAGCTTTCTGTCTTGAAACCATCCTCCAAAGCTTCTCCCACTTTGACAATCTCGACAAACTTTTGTCCCATCATACACAACATTCTTTCATAGTACTCAGGCTCTTGAGTACGAATGAACATTTCAGTGATCTCACGTTCGGACATTGGAGGTTGAACTCTTGCGGCCTCTTTTCTCCAACGAAAAGCGTACTCTCGATAATTTTCCGTAGACTTCTGTTTGATCTTCTCCAAGTAGTAGCGATCTGGGGCATCTTCTACGTTATGTCTGAATCTCTCCGTGAAATCCTTTGCGAGTGCATTCCAACTTTTCCATTGTTTCAGCTCCTGTGATGTAAGCCACTGCAGAGCTTCTCCACTTAGACTTCGACCGAAGAGACGCATCAACAATGCTTCGTTTTTGCCAACTCCCACGAGTTGATCACAATAAACTTTCAGATGTGCTAGAGGATTTCCTGTTCCGTTAAAAGTGACAAACTTAGGCACTTTGAACCCTTCTGGGAGGTCGAGATTCGGATGGATGCATAAATCCTTATAGCTCAATCCATCGACTTCGGAAATATAGTGCAACTCCTTCATGGCTTTCCTGATCTCTTCTTTCATATTCACCTTAACTACCTCTTCTTTTGACCTCCACTCTCTCTCCTGTTCCTTATAGTGATCAAGCTCGGAACAACCGACATGAGGCTCATTTGGAATTGGAATTTTGAAAGTAATCTTTTGAGGTATGGGTGGAACAATGGAAGGATTTTGGGTGTTTTGAGTGGCTTGATAATTTTGGGGGAATGTTGGAGGATCGGCATTTTGGTTTTGAAGATGGGGGAAGGTTTGAGCATTGTTCGTATTTAGGATTTGAGGGAGATGGAGGATTTGAAGGTTAGTATTTTGAGGACGATGTGGTGCTTGACACGACGTGGTGGCGTGACAAGGATTGGGTGTAGTTGAGTCAACGGTTGGAGGATTTTGAGAGGGGTTAGAGAGAAGGTTCTGAACCCGTTCCGTGCTTGGGGGAGGAAAGTGGAGTGGAGGTCTTCCATCTCTTGGAGGGTTGAAGGATGAAATTGGATTAGACGAGTCTTGCATTCTTTGCATTTCGACCCTCATTTCGGCAATCTGTTGCATCAACTGCATAATTAATTCATTTTTATCAGCGGCGGCGGGTTGAGCCACGACGACATCATTCACGTCAGTCTCCTCATTGTTATCCCCCATTGCTGTCCTTTCTTTTTGCAAATTTGATCGGGGAAGGAATCTTTGGAGCCTTAGACCTCGTGAAATACGGATGATAAACCAACTTACCAACACAGATCAGTTTTAAATACCTGTCAATGAAAAAACTCAAAAGACCAGTATGTTAGTGCCTGGAGGTGGTAATAATACAAGATATCACATATAGCGTAAACACATAAGAGTTGTTTTATTCGGAGATAAACTGGCTCGCAAATATAGGGAAACCAATACAAAGAAATGGTTAAATAGACAGGAATTTGTCTACTTGACTTTGGGATTAATGAATAAAAATGTCGACTTGAGTCGAAATAAAGTTGACAGTATTTTTTATTACCGTACTTTGTAACTCTAATTTCTTTGTAATAGTCGAAGAAGATAAAATTTCTCAAGATTCTTTTGATTTGAAATGCTGAATATTTTTCAGATATTAGAGTAGTACTAACGAGATTTTTTTTTTTGGAAATTAAAGACTCGAAGAGTATTTGGACGCACTTTTGATAGGGACTTGATATTTGTGCTTACGGGTTCTAAAAGTATTTGAAGAAGAGTGAGCTAGAATATCTCCAGATAAAACAACATATTCACATAGACAAATATTGCGCGTTCTAAATAGATATGTGACCCTTTCTACCAAGGGTGGGCCTAGCGATATGAGGGATGTATACGTCCTTCAAATTTAAACACATAAGTATGAACGTCTATTTAGGCCGTGGACCGTTTTGGACTCAAGGTGGTCATCTAATGGGCCCAACACGCCATGGGTGTTGGGTCATCTTAGGCATATGCGCTATTTCGGGATTTGGTTTAGCTCTCTCCTAGGTTTACTAGAGTTGTTTTCAAATTGACGGTTACCCGAGTCGGACAAACATCGGGGTGGAGCTATCGAACAACGCCGGATGACCGCATTCCGACTATTTATTCGATACTCCCAAATGAGTTCTTGGGGTATTTCTGAGAGAAGTCGCGGTAAGCCGCGTAACTTCGGTTTCCTAATGCAACTAGTTGCCGTTTGGCGGAATTTATGCCATGAAAAAATGCAACTTATAAAACTAAAGAATTTTAAACAATCAAACAAGTTAGTCAAATAGAGTTAGTCTTAGGGTTAGAATCCTCCGTCCCCAGCAGAGTCGCCATTTCTGTTTTATCGAAAAATTGATTTCGAAAGAGTTTGGTTTATTATAAGATATTTTTGACTTTTAGGAGTCGCCACTTAATTTTTAAGAAAAATTAATAAAACTAGTTTCTAAACAACTTAAACAGAAAAAATTGTTTTGAAACATTTAGGGGGTTCGGGATTCCTATTTGCGTCTTAGGAAGGTTTTGAAAAAAAAGCACCTAAGACGCACCGCTAACTTACGGTTTTCCGGCGACTAACTTATTTGACTATTTTTTGTTTTAACCTTTGTAAATTGAAGTTTGAACTTTATTAGAATTACTTAGCCAAACTTTGCAAATTTTGAAATATTTATCCTGCAAATTTTCCTTAAGGTTAGAGCTCTCTAAACTCAAACGGACTTGTAAAATATTATTGTTTTAAGATTTCGTTAATGTTAAACTTTATAAACTTTAAATCTAAGCAATTTTTCAAAGTTAAACCTCTATCACTTTAACGTTTCAATTTTAGTTTTTAAGTTTGATAAAATAAAAGGCATTGATGGGGGTTTGGAGTTTCCTAATCCTAAGCTAACGGCATTGAAAACAAAACAAGATAAGGAAATAGTAAAGAGAGAGAGAGAGAGAGAGAGACTCGGGTCCAACTTCGGTTCTATTCGCCTTGACCGAATGTTAGACCCACCTGCCTTTGGGTATTTGACCCGTTTGTACCTGTCCTAAATCTAAACATACAAAATAAAATAAGAAAATAAGAACGAAAAGAGGGCTTATGCCCATTACAAAAATAACAAAAAATACAAAAAGGAGGAAGTCTTCTAATCCGTTTTGGATTTTCTTCAATCTTTAAGGAGTTAAGATTGGCGTATGAATGCCTTGATGGGTTGACTTCAAGGACAGGAACATGTGAGTCTTTACGACTCTCTCGAAATGCAAAAGAGGAGAGTTCATGGTGAACTCAAGCGGATTTACATGCCACAAAGCAAATTAAAAAAAATAAAAAAAAAAATTAGTATATAATCCAACTAACATAAATAGGAAAAAGTAAAATAAATAAGATATTCATTTGTAGTCACTTAAGATAGAAGGTAGTAAACAGTCATCAAAACTCGTAACATGTTCATAAATATAGAATTTGGAAGCAACCATACTGACATATTAAACAATCTTAACACATAGACCTTGATGCATGTTTGAAAATAAGCAAAATATGAATGGTCCAAGTTGAAGCAATATTACAAGGAAATACAAGCGCGACATCGATAATAGACACCACCTGCCCTCGAATCATCTAAGAACATGAATAACTATTGCGAGATTTGATTAACCACGACAAGAAAGTTATTGATACACGAAAACAACGAGGAATACAACCAGAACGCACTATCAAGAAGTGAAGAAACAGGATGATGTCCAGCATGCTCGAAATCAGAACTACATGTACAGTCTATTATTTCGAGCAAAATTCAAAGAAGATTCAGGTAGCTTTCGACATATAATCCCGCCCATGAACACGGTTACAGACATACAATCCTAGAGAAACATTATCTGTCTATTTACTCATGCCTTAGGTTCAAAGATTTACAGTAAAAGACATCGTACCATCCTATAATGCAAGCCACACGCAAATGAAGTATATCAAAGACTAATATAACGAAACTCAACAACTGGTCGCCATTTACAAGCTATTAGATGTGTGACAGTGGACTTAACACTAAAGAAACATCAATAAAGCTTTAAGAATGAGAAACAGATTCAAAGTTCCCACCTACTTTGCCGAAAACTAATAACTAACACCAAAAGAAGTCACGATGGCCACGACAACACGAACAGATTGATATCATGACACGGGAACAACAAGGAACATACTTTGAAATTCAGATTAAAGGAAGAAACAAACTATGAAGCGAAGGGATTTCAAGTATAACTATACTACTAAAGCAAGTATCACACCCTAGCGAGAAGAACATACATCCGCATGACATCAATGACTGAATATTGAACACCAGTACAAACCAAATACGAAAGGAAACATATATAAAAATACATAAGAAGAAACGAGACAATATACACCAGATCTTTATGCCAAGAACATCATTCAGAAATAGAAGAAGAAACGAGACAATATACCTTCTCCGAGCAGCGAACAGAATAGAAATGAGCAGCGACAGCCACGAACTTCCCCACTCGAACAATACCCCTCACTTCTTGACGTATTCTGCTTTCGTGGCTAGACTATCCTGTTAGCGAGCAGTGATACTCTCGATTTCTTATCAGCTTCCTCTGTTTACCTCTAGGCCTATCGCGTTTGGACAACCCTTTTTACACAGATTGAAACTCCTCTCAAACAACTGAATGAAAGAGAAATGGTAGAAATTCTTGTGATAAAATGTGAACCCCCAAAACTTCCGAAACAAAAACAAGCAGAAGTCAAAACGATTTCCTCTCCCAAAAATCTCTTGACCAAAATTCCAAACCTAAAACAAGCTTTGTTTAGCGTTCTCGGAAAACAAACAGAACAGCCAAGAGGTTTTTTCCAAAAAATTCCCAACCAAATTTCTAACCCTTTATTCAGTCTAGGGTGGGGGTTTATATAGGAAGACGATTTAGGTTTTCGAAATTGAGATAGGTTGTGCGAGTTTCGGCCCATTCCAATTCAAAATCCCAAAACCCTCAAACCTTATCCGAAAGATCGAATCGAGCGGGAAAAAGGTGGAGGGACGAGATTAGTTTCTCGTACTGGACAGTCTACGTGGATCCATCTTGCGCTGGAAGGACGAAAACACGTTACTGCGTCAAAGCTGCAGCTGCAGACGTTCGTTGCCGCGTATAGAGCTGTACGAGCGCGAAGGGGGGAGAGAAGAGGAGAGAGGGATGCGTGAGGAGACGCATAGAGAGGAGTGAGAGAGGGTGGGGAGAGACGCGAGGGGGAGAGAGCGTGGGGAGGGTCGCGTTTCCATTTTTGGGACATGTTTCCCCTGCGTTTTTCTCTGTTCTTTTTTCTGGGTTTTCTGGCGTGGTGTGAGGAAAGGGGGGGAAGAAGGGGAGGTCGGATCGGGGAACTGGGCTGGGTCGGGTTAATAAATAAAAGGGTTGGGTCGATTTTAGGTGGGCCGGACTGAGGTGTAATGTTGGGGCTGGGTATTACAGAAATGGGTTGCTATTTTAGTTTGGTGGGCCGGGGTTAATTGGAAGGGAGTTAGATTTCTGATGGGCTGGAATAGGGAGTGGGCCTGGGGTCAATTGGAGGGGATTAGATTGAGGGTTTAAGTTGGTAAAGGAATGGGCTGGGCACAAAATGGGTGTCAACACCCTTCCAATAACATAATATTAAGGAAATTGCAGACCAATTGCAGATATTACCCCAAGAAACATTTTATTATCCTAACCAATCATTAGGTATTTTAGATATTAACCAATGAGTATCATTGTCCAATGATTACACATAATCATTGTTCAATTATTACTCTTAATAGACTAACATTTTTGTTCCTATTTAAAGCCCAAGAACGTTATTACTTACCGTATTTATTCAACTTTCTAATTCTTGCAAAACTGAAAAAATCAACAAAGCCTTCAACTCCTCATCCCAACAAACTCAATCACCTTAGTTACTCTTAAAAGTTTTAGTCAATCATTAAACATCATCGTTTAATACATTAAGTTTCTTTCCGTCTATTTTGACCAACCCATCCCAATAATACTAACATAACAGAAAATCAAACACCTTCTATTAGAAGTGAAATACTATACTACTATTATCGGTGCGTAACAATTTTGAAGTGCTTATCAGAAAACAATCGTACCCTTGTAGCAATCAGTGCTCTTTGCCCTAAATTTTTTGTGGAGTTTTCTTTTTATTTTATGTTGTTTTTGAGTAATGACTCGGAAATTATTAAACCATTTTTACTTAGTTAATTTCATACATGGATCACGTGGTAACTATAAATTATGGATGTGACCCACTAATTATTCAACTATAATACTCATTTAATAAAATTTCATCAACTAGATACTCATAGTTATCGAATAGTTTAAATGTCCCTTTAAAATTTTCGAAAGGATTTAAAATAGTCCTAATTCTCAAAATGACCTAGCGGGTTTTTACATCACCTACTTCTTAAACAAACATTCATCCTCGAACGGAAAAAGAAAAGAACTCACTTGAACGCTTAAAAAGCTGAGGATATCTACTCTTCATGTCTGACTTGGTCTCCCATGTAGCCTCCTACGCTGGACGATGCTTCCATTGGACTGTTACTGAAGCAATCTTCTTGGACCTCAACTTCCGAATTTGCCTATCCAACATGGATGTCGACTCCTCCTCAAAAGTTAAATATGATCAAGAAACACTGAATCCCATTGGATCACATGAGCACCACCTAGCTGATACTTTTTCAACATTAATATATGAAATACGGGATGAACATCCGACATTACAGGTGGCAAAGTCAACTTATATGCCACCTCACCAATACACTCCACTATCTCAAAAGTACTAATATACCTTGGTCTCAACTTGTCCTTTTCAAATCTCATCAAACCCTTCATGGTAGAAACCTTTAGTAGAACCCTCTCTCCAACCATAAACTCCAAATCACCAACCTTCGATCCACATAACTCTTTTGCCTACTCTGAGCCATGAGAAGTCTATCTTGGATCAAGTTGACCTTGTCCAAGGACGCCCTCAGCAAATCTTTACCCTACGGTCTAACCTAACATGCATCAAACCAACCAATTGGAGATCGACATCTCTTACCAAACAAGGCCTCAATGATGACATGTCAATGCTCGAATGGTAACTATTATTGTAAGCAAACCCCGCTAATGGCAAGAATTGATCACATTAACCACCAAAGCAAAATCACACAAGCCCACAACATGTCCTTAAGAACCTAGATAGTCCTTTCAGATTGACCGTCAATCTAAGGGTGAAAGAATATTCTGAGATCCACCCGAGTGCCCAAATCCTTCTGCATAAACCTTCAGAAATGAGATGTAAATTGGGTGATAATAGAAAATAGGATTCCCATGCAAACGAACTATCCCTCAAATATAGATCTTGGCTAACTTCTCTGAATTATAGGTAGTCTGAACTGGTACAAAGTGTGCAGACTTAGTTAGTTGATCCACGATGACCCATTTAGCATAAAACTTACCCAAGGTACGTGGAAACCCTACCACAAAGTGCACAACAATGCGCTCTCACTTCCACTCGGATATGGGAATCTTCTGAGTCACACCTCCACTCTTTAGGTGTTCATACTTCACTTGCTGATAATTCAAACACCGAGATACAAAATCTATTACGTCCCTCTTCATACGACATCACCAATAATGTTGCTTCAATTAACGAAACATCTTAGTATCCCCCAAATGAATAGAGCACCTCAAACTATGGGCCTCCTCCATGATCAATCTAGTCACATCACCTGTCCGAGGAACATTGATAGGACCCTTAATCCTAAAAACTCCCTCACTATTAACAATTGCAGCCTTAAGTTTCCTTTTAACACCTTGTCTCTAATCTTACATAAATCAACATCATCAAATTTTTAGCCCAAATCTGCTCCAACAAGGATGACCTAGCCTCCACATAAGCCAACACCTTACCAGATTCTGAAATATCAAGTCTCACAAAGCTATTGGAAAAAGACTAGACATCCCTCGCTAAAGGAAGCTCGCCAACCTATAGCATAGCTAGACTACCCATACTTACTGCCTTCCGACTCAAAGCGTCTGCTACCACATTTGCTTTACCCAAATGATAAAGAATAGTCATATCGTAGTCCTCGAGCAACTCCAACCATCTTTTCTGCCTCAAATTGAGATCCCTCTGATTGAATATATACTGGATACTACCATGATCTGTGAACACCTCAGAATGCACACCATAAAGATAATGCCTCCAAATTTTCAACGCAAACACAACAGCTGCCAACTTTAAAACATAAATAAGATAGTTTTTCTCATGAACCTTCAACTATATCGAAGCATAATCTATCACCTTTCCCTTCTTTATGAATACACAACTAAGATCAATCCGAGAAGCATAAAAATATATAACAAAACCCTTTACTTCCACAGGTAGGGTCAAAATCGTAGCAGTAGTCAATAAAATCCTGAGATTTTGGAAACTAACCTCACACTCGTCAGACCACTGTAAATTCACCTCCTTTTGGGTCAATCTAGTTAATGAGGATGCAATGGAATAAAACCCCTCTACAAATCTGCAAAAATAACTTGCAAGACCTAAGAAACTCGAATCTTAGTAACTGAAGAAGGTTTGACCCAATCTCTAACTGCCTCAACCTTCGTAGGATCCACCATAATACCCTCCTTGGATACTATATGTTCCTAGAATGCTACCAAACTAAGCAAAAACTCACACTTTGAAAACTTTGCATAAAGCTTATTCTGCTTTAGAATCCCAAACATAATCCTTAAACGATGCTGGTGTTCCTCCTTACTATGGAAATATATCAAGATATCATCTATGAAGACAATAACAAAGGAGTCCAAATATAATCTGAACACTCCATTCATCAAGTCCATAAAAGTTGTTGGGGAATTAGTCAATGAAAAACATCACCAAAAACTCGTAATGACCATAACGTGTTCAAAAAGTTGTCTTAAGGATATCCTCCACCCTAAGTTTCAACTGATGATAGCCAGATCTCAATTCAATCTTGGATAAAAGTGAAGAATCCTGCAACTAATCAAATAAATCATCAATACAAGGTATTGTGTATTCATTTTTCATGGTTACCTTGTTCAATTGCTGATAGTCAATACACATATGCATAGTTCCGTCTTTCTTCTTCACAAATAAGACTGGAGCACCCAAAGGAGATACACTCGGTCTAATAAAACACTTTCTCAACAAACACTACACATGCTCCTTCAACTCTTTCAATTAAGGCGGTTCCATACGATAAGAAAAAATTGAAATAGGTTGAGTTCTTGGATCTACGTCAATACAAAAATCATTATCATGATCTGGTGGAAAACTTAGAAAATCTGTCGGAAATACCTCCAAAAATTCACTCACCACCGGAATAGACTCAAGTATGGGAGCCTCAACACTAGTATCTCGAATCTGCGCAAGTAAGCCAAACATCCTCTTTCTACCAAGTGACGGGCCTTAAGAAATGATATCACCCCTTTATGAGGGTGATTATGAGAACCTCTCCATTTAGACTATAGGAATTCCAGGCATAGTCAATGAATTGTCTTAGCATGACAATTCAAAATTGTGTGATGAGGGAATAACCGGTCCATACCAAGGATCACATCAAAATCTACCAAATCTAAAACCTTTAAATATGCATGAGTGTCATATCCCATCAAGGTAACAATACATAATTGATGCACCCAACATAATCCCTGACAAGAGTAGAAACATACACCAAAAAATCAAGAGACTCATATAATATATCCAAACTCAGAGAAAAATATGTGAACACATAAGAATAAGTAAAGCTGGATCAAATAATATAGTAGCTGGTTGATGACAAACTGAAGTAATACCTGTGATAACAACATCTGAAGCCTCAGCCTCTGGCCTACCCGGAAAAGCAAATAATGAGAACGACCACACTCTGATTGTGAACCTCCACGACCACCACCTCGAACAAAAGGAGAACCACCTCTACATAAATGATAACTACCTCTGTCACTCTGTACACCTCCCTTGGATGGAGGTTGTACAACCCTAAAAGTCGAAGCCTTAGAACCCTGATATAAGCCCCCACGCCTGGTCCTAGGGAAGTATCTCAGAGAGTGTCCCATATCACCACACTAAAAAACCTATGAGACGTAGGCTGATGAGAGGAACCTGAATGACCAAAATGTCCTCCACGGCCTACAGGTCTAGAAAATAAACAACGTGAAGTATGTTTTGAACTCGAAAAATTATGCCCAACGTAACCAGCTTTAGACACTAGTAAGAGTGCGTGGATGGGTATGCTAGACTGAGAGTAATAACCGCTCCCAAAGTAACCTCGAATCATAGGTGGAGCACCACCATAATGATCTGGATGACGGGTCCTCTTGCCCTCATGTTGCTCAAATCCCTCATGTCGAATTATCTCCAACTCCTTAGAAACATTTACCACCTTCTGAAATGGAACACCAGAAGTAGAGACCTGAGAAAATCCCAGACTAATAGGAATAATCAGCCTGTTAATAAACCTTATCACTCTCTCATCCTCTGTGGGAAGTATCATCGAAGCATGCCTAGCCAAGGCATACAATTTCCTTATACTTTGCGACTAACACACCATCTTGCTGCAAACCTTCAAACTATGCCCTCTTGCGCTCCCTCTCACTGCGGGGAACAAACTTTGCTAGAAATACCTAAGTAAACTGAGTCCAAGATAGTGGAGGGGATCCATCTGGACTACTACTAATATAATTCCTCCACCACTTCTTGAAAGAGCCAGTCATCTAAAACGCAGTGTAGTCAACTCCAGGAGACTTTATCAATCCAAGATTATGCAACCTCTCATGAAACTAACTATAAATTCATATGCATCCTCACTTAACTCACTAGTATAAGTCGAAGGACTCATTAGTCTAAACCTGATGAACATTTTTTAATCATCAATGGTCATGGAAGACCTGTTAACCAAGTGAGATGCAATACCTGTAAATTCCATACTATCTAAATGGGGAGCTACAATAGCAGCTGGCTGAGTCTTAGGAGTCTCAGAATCTGGAGCAACTATCGGATCAGGAGTCTGACCACCAACACGCAGTATGTGAGGCATCAGAAGTGACAGTCAAAGTCTCGCCTGAGCCATCCGCTCTAGGAGTCCTAACATATGAGCCAAGGTATCTTGAAGCAATGGGGAAATAATACTGGGTGGAGCCTGAGCTGGTCCATCCCCCTCGACACGATCATGCACATCCCCTTGAATAACATATGCATCAAGAGGTATGGTCCTATAACAACCTTGGGTATCTATTGATACTTGTCCTTCCACAAGTGTTGTACTACAGCCCGTCCTCGATCTCGCGCTCATCCCCTACCTCTACCTCGGATAGTGCTCCCAGAAGTAGGCGCATGAATAAGCCCTTGACAACTACTTGCCGATGTACGAGTCCTCACCAACTGAAGGAGAATGAGATATCAAGATTAGAATTTCAAAAAAGTCAAGTGTGCATGATAATGAATGAAAGAACAAATTTTTTCCTTAATGTCCTATAGACTCTCGTAGATAGGTATGGACGTCATCATACCAATCCGCAAGACCCTACTAGACATTGCTAGTGTACTCGTGAGACCAATGAACCTAGGGCTCTGATACCAAATTGTCACGACCCAAATTTCAAAAGTCATAATGGCACTTATGTTCTCAACTAATATGTAAGCCAACCCAACATAATTTACAAATTTTAACTAATTAATGAGACAATGAGAAAAGCCAAACACTAAGTGGAAATATCCAACACTAAGTTCTTATAATTACAAAAAGCGAAAAGCTGACAAATACCACCCAAGAATTAGTGTCATAAGTACAAGAGCTTCTAAAATACGATGCAAGCCTGAAACTAAATGACAAATCCAACATAAGAAATACCTGTCAGAATACTAAAATAACAGAATAACTAAAAGATAGAGGGAGGTGTGGGCCACAGAACATCCAAAAATCTCAATACAACTCCAAGATACTCCAAGCCAGGAATCTAAAATCTCCACTAGAGGTGCTCATACTCGGAAAGAATCTGCACCATAAAAGAGTGCAACAAGTGTAGTCTGAGTACGAAACCACATATACTTAGTATATCTCATTGATCGACAAAAAAGAAGTAGTGACGGGAGTTTATACAAGAAATTCAATTCTTTTCTTATACAAGTCTGTATTGCCAGTCAAGTTTTTTCAAATAGAGGTAATCAAATATCAAGAACTTCCCAACTACCAATAAAAGCACATAATCATAAAAATGAAGGATGTAATGAAATGCAATTCAATATGATACCATGAAAAAATAATATGTCTCAGAATATCCAATACTCTCTCAACTGTATATACATGATATTCCTCGAAATAATCGGGAGTTCATGACCCATTGGGTACTCGGGAGGTCCATATACTGAAAAGGACTATCTCCATGTGTATGTGCGGACGATCTCAATGCACTATCATAAAATCAATCAATTTCCGCACGGACGGTCTCCATGTGTCCAAATTATAATCTTAAGATCCCACCATTCCCAGCACGGACGATCTCAAAGTGTCCAACATATTACTCAATTTCATATCAGTGCATGTATACAAGATTATTTCAATAAAGGAGATGATGATGCATCTCAATCAAATAATATTAGCATAATACGTAACCACTACAATTATCACAACTACAGGGGTGTAATAAAGAAAAACACAATCACACAAAGAATTCAAGTTACTAATAAATCAGCTAATGTCCATATGCTTTGGCATTCTCGGGTTTCAACCCGCATTCTATAGTAATAAACTTTCCCTTGAGAGATATGCCTGTCACTGCATTGGTACAATAACCCAATTTTTCGATCTTACCCTTTGTTTATTTTGATTTTATTTTTTAATTATAAAAATGTCTTTTAACGAAGTCTAAAAATTCTTAACATACCTTAAGTGTCGAACTCGTGCCATGAATTTTTAAGATAGTTCCTTCCCTTTTTGCAAAGATTCGAAACGTTCACAATCTATCAATGATGCAACATTCATAAGTAGGCGAGTTTGTAGACATTTAAATTATTATAAGTCTATTATAGACCCTAAAACTCAATCATATACCAAGATCCAAATTTTGATATAATTTATATGTCAAAATTATCATATTTGCTAAATTCCAAGCCAATAATTGAACCTTATCTCTCCAAATATCCTAAAATTCAATGTTAAATCAAATAATATAGACCTAATAATTAGTCACATATATCAATATATCAAAAACTAGTATCTTCATTTGATAAATAAATAAAATAAAGAATAAATTTCACCAATTAACAACACAGGGCAACGCACTGCAAATCTGCAACGTAACTTATTTTTTTCTTAAAATCCATTCTGTACACAAAATTCCTAATTTTCTAAAATGTATCTACTAAATGTCATTCGTTGGAATGATTGGCTAAGATTCTTGCCCCCCACCATTCCAATACCACAATATTAAGGAAATTGCAGACCAATTGCAGATATTACCCCAGGAAATATTTTATTATCCTAACCAACAATTAATTATTTTTGATATTAACCAATAAGTATAATTGTCCAATGATTACACATAATCATTGTTCAAAGATTACTCTTAATGGACAAACATTTTTGTTCCTTTTTAAAACCCAATTAACGTTATTACTTTCCGTATTTATTCCACTTTCTAATTCTTCCAAAACTAAAATAAATCAACGCCTCTGCCTCCTCATCCCAAGGAAATCGATCACCTTAATTATTCTTAAAAGTTTTAGTTAATCATTCAACATCATTGTTTAATCCATTAAGTTTTGTTCCGTCTACTTTAACCAATCAATCCCAATAATACTAACACAACAGAAAATCAAACTAACTTCTATTAGAAGTGAAATACTATACTACTACTACTGCTACCGGTGCATCACACTATTATATATATAATTTGAGAAATTTTGAAGTGCTTACCAGAAAACAATCGCACCCCTATATCAGTCCATGTGCTCTTTGACCTAAATTTTTTTGTGGAGTTTCTTTTTATTTTCTGTTGTTTTTGAGTAATGACTCAGAAATTATTAAACCCTTTTTACTTAGTCAATTTCATACATAGGCCAAGTGGTAACTATAAATTATGGATGTGACTCACTAACTATTCAACTATAATACTCATTTAACAAAATTTTATCAGCTAGATACTCATAGTTATCGAATAGTTTAAGATATACTTTTAAAATTTCGGAAGGAGTCAAAATAGTTCTACTTCTCAACACGACCTAGCGGATCGTTACATGAAGGGGTTGCGGAAATTCACAAACTGACTAGACAATTGCAACTTAAGCTAAGGCAGGAAAGTGTGACCCAGACGGTCGTGATTCACACCCACACTAACCCTCCTGTATTTAGATTAGCAAACTAGAAATAATAAAAGATGAAAAGAAAAACACAAAGATCTATTCGAGTCCACAAAACCCACTGCGTGTCCTTATGAAATTTAATCCCCTCAAGTAGCCGAGGTTGCAGATAATTCCTCCCTAGACAAAACGAATTAAACATTAAAGAGGTAGAGCTACCTCAAATTTTGATAATTTAAACAAACTCAAAATGGCAACAACAAATCACACTCACAGATACGATCGATCATTTTGTTTTATAAGAAATGTATGCAAAAGAAGGGAAGTATTTAATCTAGTAAAATGAGAGAAATTCTCTCAATTTATAGCCAACAAAGGGTAAAGGTCAAAACATTTTGAAAAGAATACAACTTTTAGATTGGTGACAACACTTTGCAAAAAGGCACAACCTTCCAAACGATTACAATCCTTTACAAAGAACACATCCTTTCATAAAGGTCACAACCCTTTGGCATTGTCACAAACATTCAGGCGAGTCACAACCCTTCATTTCTTGTTCACACCTTTAAAACCCAACAAATAATGATACATAATTTGTACACAATTTTTGTTACTCTTATTCGACACCCCTTTTGAAAAACTAATTAACATCCAAGACCTCCTTCGTCGAGTTATGCCAAAAGATAAATTTGATCCTATAATAATAATATTAACATAAAAATTAACAATGAAATAAAAAGAATAATCTTGAGTTACATAGACAGAACACACCATAATCACAAGAAAATAAATGAAAATAGAAATACTAAATTAGTGCAAATTTTTGAAACTCTTGTCCGACATCCCTTTTGACAAATTAATCAAAAGTCAGAGAGTCTTCTTCATCAACTTATGCTAAAAGATTAATATAATCCTGCTATAATAATATCATCATTAACATTGCAATAAAATGAATAATCTTGAGTTGGAGTTCCATGATACAAAATACTATGAACTGATAGATATGTAATATGAAAATATCATAAAATGTCTTAAATATTGTAATTTAATAATTGAGGCTTATGAATATAAAAGTTTAAAAATTGAAGGAATTAATGATATTATTAAAAGTAGAAGTCTAATTGTATAAGTTATGAATATGAAACTTTAAAAACAAATAATAGAGAATAATATACAAATAAAAATAAATAAAGGAGATAAAAGAAATAGATTTATATTATATATAATGATAATTTTTTTAGATTGAATAAGTAAAGAAACATTTTCCACAAAATCATAATGTGTATTTGAATTGGAATGAAATAATAATGATGTCAATAAAAGTAGCAATTCAAAAAATGATTCTGTATTATCGGCTTAAATTTGAAAAGTGGGTATAATTTTTTTAAAGGGCAACTTTCACATACGACAAATAAAAAATTCATATTTGTATGTTATAGCAAAGTTTGCATAATTGCGCTCCACAGCAAACATAAAACTGTATACTTCGCTATACATATACAATTGTATAATTTGCTGACCTAAATTGTATAATTCACTGGCCTATTTCGCTGCAATTATATAATTTGTTTTGCATACATTTGAATCAAATTAAAATGTATGTATAATAAGTGAATAGCAAGAAGATATATGTTTTTCTCTTGCTTTATACAAAAACAGAAACACAATATATACACTTCTGTTGTATAAAGCTAGAGAAAATTGTATTCCACTGCAATTGTATAATTCGTTGGCCTTTTTCTCTGCAATATTTGAAGTAAAATGTATGTAAATTGTCTAATTAAGTGTATAATACGAAGATATATATTTTTGCATGTGTATATACAATTTTCTCTCGCTTTATACAAAACAGAAACAGAATTATACACTTCTGTGTATAAAGCGAGAGAGGCGAGCGAGAATAGAGAGTGTCGAGCGAGATTTTTAGGAGAGAGACGCTGGCAAATTTAGCTAACGTTTGTTATGGAGCACAATTAAATCAAACCCTAACTATTCCATTTATTTTAGGTTATTAGTTTGCTATTATATACAATTTTCCCTTTTTTAAAAGATTTGATTTTAAAATGAGATATGAGTAGAGGAGACCAGATGTTATTGGACTGAGTTTTAAATGATTTTTTGGGCTGCACGTTTTGGGCTACAATTGAGAAAGTAATTTTCCTACTTAGTGTGATGTTTTTACTCATTTATGTATTTGTTTTGAGGTAAAAAGAATAAAAAAATTTAAAAAAATGATCAAAAAATAAAAAAATTGCATGGAAACACATGATGTAAAGTTTGATAATGAGAAAGAAATGAAATATAATTAATATACATTAAAAAATATTTTATAGAAAACACTAGAATAATAAAAATAAAAAAATCAAAAATAGAAATAAAAAGAAGAAATTAAAAAGTATTCAACTTGTAAATACATTATGTATTTTAACTACAATTCAAACTCACCCCTATGAATTGAGGAGTATAATTACCTCCTTTCAATTACACCAAGCTACATGTTGGCCAAGTAATTACATGGTCAACCAAGCATGTGAGACAATGTAATTATACTCAATTACATTATACCAATTATCAACGTGACTTACCAAATAGACCTAAAGGACTTGTTTGAAAAGTCATATGTAATTGATTGTAATTACACTCTTTGACGTGTTCGCTAGATCAAGTGATTACTTGACAAAGAAAGAATTGAGTGCAATTGAAGGATAGTAATTATATTCCTCAATTCCTAAGTGAGGGTTATGAATTAGGTGTCATAACATGTAATTACATAATCTTTTTAAAATTCTTTGCTTTCTTTTATTTATATTTCTATTATTCGTTTTTATTTTTTTATTTATATTATTCTTTAGAAAACTAATTTTTTTATTCTAATATTTTCTACCTTTTTTTATTATTTATGTTTTTATTCCTTCTCATTCTGAATCTTTACTTTTTCATGATCTTTTATTCAACTTTTTATATTATGTATTTATTATTTATATGTATTTTTATCAGCATAATTTTGTAAGTATTCTAATTTTTAAAAGTAGAATTCATTGTTTAAAAAATTATAAACTTATATTTTTCTTTTTTTTAAAAAAATCATATTTATGTACGTTATGTAGAAATTTAACATAAGAATATTGTGTAAATTTTTATTGTTGTTGTTGTTGCTGCTGTTGTTATTGTTGTTTTTGATGTTGTTGTTGTTGTTGTTGTTATTTATTATTGTTGTTGTTGTTGTTACATAATAAATATTGTTGTAGGATTCTAAGTATAGTTAACTTAGGACTATAATTATCTCCTTATATAAAAAGTATGTACTTAACACAAAATCATCAACAATGAAGGAGGCCATGTGATGCAATGCAATATGATACCATGAAATGATATGCCTCAGAATACCAAGTACTCTCTCATCCGTATATACATGATACTCCTCGGTATACATCGAGATTTCATGACCCATGGGGGACTCGTGAGGTCTATATAGCGACATGGACGATCTCCACGTGTCTGTGCAAACGATCTCAACGCACTTTCATATGATCAAACAATTTTCTCACGGACGGTCTCCACATGTCCGAATTATAATCTTAACATCTCACCATCCCAGCATGAACGATCTCCACGTGTTCAACTTATACTCTATCTCATGTCAATGCATGTACACAATATTATTTCAATAAATGGGATGATGATGCATCTCAATCAATAAAAAATCAGCATAATACATAACCACCTCAATTATTACAAATATACGGGTTTAAATAAGAAACACAATCACACAAGGAATTCAATTCATGATATATCAGCTAATGCACATATACTTTGTCATTCTCATATTACAATCCACCTACTATTGTAATAAAACTTTCCCTTCATAACATCGGTACTCGTACCATTCTCAACACATCACACACAAATAATTAACCATATTACCTTTTATTACCCCTTTTCATCATTAGAATTGATCAAGGTGGACAAGTGAACCCTTCACCGAGTCTCATTACTTCCAAAAACATAACACAAGGAAATATACGAATTTCATACACTTTATAAGAGTTTAGAAATCCACTTGCCTCAAATAGTAGAACAATCACTCCGGGCTTGAGCCTTGCCCTTTCGTTAGACTTCCAAATAAATGCAATCTATTTATATATGTAATCACCATAAGATTTCAAAACTAACAGCACACATATGTTATATGTCTAGCTTAGATCCAAAAACTCATTCAAATATATAATCAAGTTCCTAGTCTTGATGTCAATTAATATGACAACTCTCATATTTTTGAATTTTAAGTTTAAAATTTAGTTCAAGTTCCTCAAATATTATATATATAATAAATAATATTCACATAATATTTATATCTAATATTTAATTATCTATCACAATATATCAAAAATAAATTTATCTTAATTATAGAAAAAAAATATTTTCTTAATTATAGAAAAAAAAACTGTAATAAAACTCAAAGTTATGAATAAATAAGGGTGCCAATTCCCTGGAAACCAACAATTACTCAAACTCGATTCACACACCTTAAAATCTTCAATATCCTCTCAAGCCATCCTTACTCTAACCAATAACCAATCATTAGCCAATAATGGCCTAACAATCGTCTCCTGAAACATTCAAAAGACCTTACTGCCAAATTTTCCTTTCTAATTCATTATGTAATGATTACCTAATAATTTCCATATAATATATAACCCACAACTCCATTTTACAGTTCCTCGCTTATGTCAGAGAACGTGGCACCAATATATATATAATTTATAAATTTCTCACGCAATTCAATTAAATAATAATAATCTAATTATGCCATATCATAATACTCTATCAATGTAGGCATATCCGACGATGCCTTTTCTTTAAACAATTAAGTATAAAACTAATAAACTCTATTACTTGTTTTAATAAATAGGCCAAGTTGAATATGATATTAAGGAAATGATGGACTTAGCCATTGACCACACCAATAAAAAATAATTATTTTATAAATATTCATCAAGTAAATAACTTTAATTTTTGAATAGTTCAAAAATTTTTAAATACACTTTATCAATTTATCAGAAATAACTCGAGATAACTATCGAGAGATAAAACGTTAATTTTATAGAAATTTGTAAGTTAGCATTTCGGGTCATTACACAAGAGAAATATCAAATGGAGGAACTAGGAGTTTGAATGCTATCAAATAATCCAAAGATATGAAAGATTTTCCCATTTTTTTTTGTGAATGCTATCCCAATTTGATTGACTTACCTTTTTAAAAAAAATTAACTCCAGGCTTTAATTGACTTCCAAGAATATTGTTCTGGTTCCCTTTTCTTGGTACATTGAATATTTGATTAAATAAAAATATTTTTGAAGTTTGAAATATATATGTTGTTGGCCTAATAAATACTGATCCATTATTTATAATAATTTTTTATTCTTTTGAGCACGACTTAGAATTCTCATCATTATATATATTTTACATCACCAAGTGTGATAATATATTGCAAGCTATTTTTTCAAATTATCATTTACTTCATTTTATTTTTGGTTTACTATATGGTATTTAGACAGACCATGGCTAAATTCATTTAAACTGCTAGAAAATTCACATTAATCGCGGCTAATTAAATTCACCTATTAACCATGATTAAATGTTTTTATATTTGAAATAGAAATTTACACCAAAGCTAAAGTATTTTTATTAATATGTTATCAGATCAAAATGATTTACAACTTGACAATGATGATGTAATAAATCAAATGAGCTCAAAAATTTAAAAGGAAGGGCATTGTTATGGAAATTTGACAGAAATGTTGAAAGTTAGTTAAATCACATTCTTACGTTTTTCTCAAACTATAAAAATACGTGAAAAATTTGGTGTAATCTTAGTACATCTCAAAACGTCTTGATATATTACATCTTTATTTCGGATACATTTCTAAATTTCCCGATACATTGCGTCTCCAGTTGAGATACATCACTCAATATCTTGAAATATCATCAAAAATGATGTATCCAATTGATATATCACTTATAAAGTGATGTATCCGAAAATATGAGACAGTAGAAATTTTTATAATTTTTTCAAATGGTAGATTTTTTTTAAAAATACGGTAAAATAAATTTTGTATTTAAGTAATTTTTCCTAATTTTATATGGTATAATGTAACTCAGTGAAACTTACAAATATTGTTATTTTCTTTCTTTATTTCGCTTGTTCTTTTGGTAAACATAAATGCCGGCCACTCTACTCTTGGCATTGGAATCACTAAATCGTCATTGATGTTTGTTATTTGCAATTAAATTTATGAGAAATTATTGACAATTTCTGGAAGTATAGGTGAATCGATAAATATAAACTTCCAATAAAATTTATAAAAAACTTGTATATAATAGACATAAATCTCTGGATACATTCAAGATAGAATTTAAATTACAAACAATTGCAACTCGAAGTAGGAAAGAGAAGAAGACAAATAAAGACTTACAATTTTTGATAGGAATTAATATCATGCCTTTGGACTCGTAATATAAGGAGAACCCTAAGGTTTATATATGTTGCATTGGAGAAAGACTTCATTGAAACATGTTGAACATGAAAGATGAAATTTTAGTAATATGGAGGTTGCGGTGACGGAGAAGGTGATGGTTTCTTGAAGTAGTCAGTTTTTTGAAAAGACGGAACTTTGTATTCTTGTTTAGGAACTGAGGGTATCTCCGGAACAATTGTTACCTTCTTGTAGTTATCTTCTGGAATTGATGGTGCCTTGTAGTCATTATTTGGCAAAGAAGGCATCTTGTATTCTTGTTTAGGTATTGTGGCAACCTTGTAGTTATTATCTATTGAAACTGATGGCACCTTCTTATAGTTATCTTCTGAAACTGATGGCTTCTTGTAGTATTCATTGTTAGACAAAGAAGGCACCTTATATTCCTGTTTAGGCACTGAGGCTACCTCTGGAACAAATGACACCTTCTTGTAGTTATCTTTTGGAGCTGATGGCTTCTTGTAATAGTCATTCTTTGGCAAAGAAGGCACCTTGTATTCATGTTTAGGCATTGAGGGTACCTCTGGAATAGTTGGCACCTTTCTTGTTATCTTCTAATGGCTTCTTGTAGTAGTCATTCTTTGGCAAATAAGGCACCTTGTGTTCCTTTTTAGGCATTAAGGGTACCTAAGGAACATATGACACCTTCTTGTAATAATCTTCAGGAACTGATGCATTCTTGTAGTAATTTTTTTTTCCGCAAAGATGGCACCTTGTATTCTAGTTTAGGCACTGAGGGAATCTCTGGAACAGTTGGTTTCTTGTAGTAATTTTTCTATAAAGAAGGCATCGTGTATTCCTCTTTAGATACTGAGGGTTCCTTGTAGTCGTTATCTTTTGAAATTGATGACACCTTCTTATAATTAAATTTTGTAACTGATGGCTTCTTGGAGAAGTCATTCTTTGGTAAAGAAGACGCCTTATATTCCTCTTTAGGCACTAAGGGTACTTCTAGAACCGATGATATCTTCTTATAGCTATCTTCTGAAACTGATGGCTTCTTGTAGTAGTTATTCTTTGACAAAGAAGGTACCTTGTATTCCTCTTAGGCATTGAGAGAACCTTGTAGTCTTCCCTTTTAGCTACTGTGGTTGGTGCTTTATTGTATGTTGTATCTGATAACTCATAAGAATAAGGTGAATATGCCATATTGCATGTGGCAATCAAGAAAAATGTTAAAGCACAAGCAAATTAAGGCCATTGCTTCTTCATTTGGCTTCCCATTGAGAATATTTATATTTTAATGTTAGATTGTTAGATTTTTCTTTTTTCTCGTGTTTTAGAATGGAGAAGAAATAGGTGTTTATATAGAGCTTAACTATGATGTAGATTTGGATGCTCTCGAAATAATCTACACAGATAAGAGATTTTCCTTTTTCTTTGGTTAATTCTGTTCCACTAAGTTGTTGAGATAATGGAAGCCATGAACAATTTTTGTTGGTTAGTTGAATCAAGTCCAAACTTTTCTTGACTTCCAAGAATGTTGTTCTTTTTTTTTTGTTGGTACATTGAACAAATAATATGTTGTTAGGTCTAACAAATTTAATTCATTATTTATGTGATGAGAATTAGTTGAGTGGGAAGTAATATGTACTTAGATTGATACTTTGAGCACTACTTAAAATTCACATCATTGGACCATACATCATACATACTTTACAATACCAAGAAAGACAATATATTGGAAGCTATTATATTACTAATATATATCACATATATAATTATATGTCTGGTTTAACTATTTGGTATTTAGATAAATCACAGCTAAGTTCACCTAAATTTACTTTATTCGCCGCTAAATTTGCATAATTGCATAATTGCACTTCATAGCAATTTTATGTTTGTTATGAAGCTTTTGATTTGTATAATTCGCTAGATACAATCCAAGTGTATACAAATTGTTCAATTATGTATAAATTCATTTATACATTATAATTTGTATAATTAATAAGATCTGTATTTGTATAATTATAAGTATATAGAATGAAAATATATGTATTTGTACACACTTTTCTCTCACTTTATACAAACACAAACACATTTTATACATTTTGTACTTAAATGTATAAAAGGACTAATTGTATACCAAGAATGACTAGTTGTATAGAGAATCAGATGACATAAAATGGGAGGTTTGCTACGAATTACAAATAAAATAAACTATAATTATAACATTTAATTTGAATTAATAGTTTGTATTTCATACAATTTTACCTTTTTTTATTTTGGTTTTCCAATTCGATGTCTCGAGACCATATTGAAGCTCCAATTAAGTATGGATCACGCCCATTCGGGGGTGGAGGATCACATTTCCAACTGAATTTTCTCCATACCCAGGCCTCGAGCCCGAGAGCTAAATTCTTGTTAGCATTCACCTAAACGCTACAAAATTCTCATAAATCGTCACTAAATTCACCTATTGCCACCAAATTCTCATAGAATGTTGTCGTTAAATGCACATAAATGAGCGCTATAAATTCACGTAAACCACTATAACCCAAACCATGAAGTCACATTAATCCAATTAAACACGTTTAATCAGTCACTAATATTCAACGATTATTTTTCTAAAATATATCACAAATTAATTTATATATGTTTATTTTACTATTTGGTATTTGGATAACCACCACTTAATTCACCTAAACCGCTAAATGCCGTTAATTTTCCCATGATTAAAATGCAACTTAAAATATACAAATTGTCGCTAAATAACATAAATTACAATGTATGCCGCTAATTGAAGTAGTAATCTAAACAACAGCTAAAATGATTTATGGCTGGAAAATTAAAGGGGGGGGGGATTTATTAAAAGTATAACGGATGAGTATTTTTTTAAAGGAAAATGATATATATAGAACTTTAACAATATAGAAGAACTTTTTTATCACAAAATTCGATGACATATTTGAGTTTTTCCTACAAACATTCAATAAAAACAACTTGTATTCAATTGAAATATATCACTATTCAAAATAAATTTTAATGATAATACAACTATAATCTGAAGTAGGATAGAAAAAAAATCAAGTAATTTATGAATTAAAATTAAGATATTATGCCTTCTAACTTAAAATATGAGAACCCTATGGGCTATATGTGTTGAGCTGAAGGACTTAAATGAAACATGCATGTTGAACATGAAAGATGGAAGTTTAAAAATATGGAGGAGGTGGTGATGGCTTTTTGTAGTAGTCATTTTTTTTTGGAAAAGATGGTACATTGTATTCAGATTTCACTACCTTTTTGTAGTTTTCTTCTACAACAATAGTCCTTTTTTGACAAAGAAGGTACCTTGCATTCTTCTTTAGGTACTGAAGGCACCTTAGGAACATATGACACCTTCTTGTAGTTGTCTACTGAAACTGATGACTTCTTGTAGTAGTCTTTCATAGGTAAAATAGGCACCTTGTATTCTTCCTTAGGCATTGAAGGCACCTTGGGAACATATGACACCTTTTTGTAGTTATCTTCTGGAATTGATGACTTCTTGTAGTAGTAATTCTTTGACAAAAAAGACATTGGATTCTTCTTTAGGCACTTAGGGAACCTTTGGAATATATGACGACACCTTTTCATAGTTATCTTCTGAAACTAATGGCTTCTTAAAGTAATTATTTCTTGGCAAAGAAGACACCTTGTATTCTTCTTTAGGAACTGAGGAACCTTTGGAATATATGACATGTTGTGAACCAAGCTAACCCTTTAAGGGCCTATGGACTATTACAGACTTTTATTTGGGATCCATACCCTATTAGCTATTGCTAAAAGGTCTAACGATTAGAAAGAAGTTTATGAAAAATATATCGAAGCTTTGACTTTCAGTTATCTCTCATCCCCTTTCTTTGTTATGTTATTTCTTACCCTTCTAGTTACCTCTTCTATGTAATCTATCTATAATTAGTATTTTATTAATTTATCGTGTGCATTATACTTGTAATTTGTATTTAGCAATAACAATAGATATGTCAGTGTTTGTATTAGACATCGGGTTTGTTTCATTGATGCTTTCATAGAAAGGTCTTCAATGGAGGACCAAATAGTTCCAAACAATTAAAGATATAATTAAGGTCATGAAGTACACTTGGTCAAAGGATCTGGCGGAAATTCGTTCAATATTACACGTGTTACTTGGAAACCTTCCAATGAGTAAACCTAGAATAATAGAATTTCAACGATTCTGTGGAGAGTTATGGGTTTCCCAGGCTGAACAGTACTTTGACTTCTATGACTAAATTACAGAAAACCACAAGTTATCTCTTGCGTTGTCTTATCTTGACGGAGCAGCATTGACGTGGTACCAATGACTTTTCCAGAACAAACAATTGGTATATTAGAAACACTTTGTTGCGGAAGTGTTAATTTGCTTCCGCAAACAACATCTCGAATCACAGGAAGGTCGTTTGGCAAATCTCAAGCAGGTACCCACTGTGACTGATAAGTACCCAAGTCCTGTTAAGGCTATTTCGCCATATTTCATTGAGCCAGACATTCTTTCACCATGTCCTGCACATGTGCATCCACAAAGGAGCGATATAGCCTATTCTTTGTTGCCTCAGAACTTTTATGAGAAATTGAAATATCCGACTAAAACTGATGCGCAAAAGATGTTCGATGAAATATTAAATAGTAACTGCCTCAAGGTATTTACTATGGTATTAGATGCTCCTATTGAAATTTTCGATGAAGATGTTATAGGTCCTGATGTCAGCAAAGTCCAGTTGTTCTATGGGCATCCCGAAGTAGATATATCAGAGAGGTATGTTCTACCAACTTCTTTGGATTGTGGCTCTGATATACAAGAACTTGGTTTTGAGTTTCTTGAAGACATGTATCTTGCTGAAATTTTCGTAGAGCCTGAGGATTTATATCTGGATAATTTTTTTTATAAAGAATGAAAGTGATATTCTAATAAGTGAACTGCCTTCGGATGAAATAACCTCCAAAGATATGGCTCTTACAGGTTATACAGTGAATGCAGAGACATTACTTTTGTTGGGATCTACTAGCACACTTCATTTCATTAGGTATGCTAACTTCATAACGCAAGTGTGGGATCCAGGACAACGATGGTGCGGTGCTTATGCCACTACCTATCGAACATTTGTTCAGTTTGAAATTTTAAAAGATATATATGCATATGTCAATACAAAGTGGCTGATTGCGGTTGAATCAGTGCTATTAATTTCATTTGCTAATGTTACATTGAATTACAGAGAAGTTATTACTTAGGACAAAAGCCATTTATCTTGGTTAGTGGATAGTGTGGTGTTTGTAAGACTAACACTACTACAATACTTAAGCACTGTTTGGATTTTTTTAGTGGCAATGGAAGCGTTGAAGAGCAAACGGTGGAACATGAAAGCCTGACCATTGATGTAATTATAGGAGGTGTGGCTTGTGTTATTCATCTTTGTAATTTAGAATCTGCAAAGGGCACTGGAGTTAATTTATCAGTACTAAAGGTTAGAGACTTTTGGTTTCACTCTAACTGTAAAGCAGTAGCGCTCAACTTACCTTCAAGCGTGGACAGAAATACTATTGTAATGTCATGGTGGCTCCACTCGAACCTTAGGGACAAAGTTCTCTTTGAGGGCGAGAGTATTGTTGTGAACTAAGCTGAGTCCTTAAGGGCCTATGGGCTATTAGAGGCTTTTATTTGGGATTCATACCCAATAAGCTATTGTTAAAAGGTCTAGCGATTAGAAAGAACGGTTATGAAATATATGTCGAAACTTTGGCTTTCAGTTATCTCTCATCCCCTTTCTTTATTCTGATATCTCATCCCCTTCCAGTTACCTTTTCTATGTAATCTATTTGTAATTAGTATGTTATTACTTTATGGTGTATTATACTTGTAATTTGTATTCGGTGATAACAATAGATATATCACTATTTGTATTAAACATCGAGTTTGTTTATGACACCTTTTCATAGTTATCTTCTGAAACTGATGCTTCTTAAAATAGTCAAATATTGGAAAAAATGATTCCATTTTATTCTGATTTATCAATTTACAAATGCCAGAAAAATGTACAAATGAAAAACCCAGTGAATTACCAATATAACCATGCACAGCCACATGAAAGAAAAAACTTATTACATTCTAATATGATCGAAGTAATTCATCCACAAATTAATGAAAAAATAAGTAACATTACCTAACCATCATTGATTTCAGATTTGATCTTAAAAATTGAGAATTGTTTTTGCAGATTTAGAGCCACATCGATTTCTTTGTCGTCTCTATTCCTTTCTATTGGAAATTAATTAGTCATTATTTTCATTTAGTTAGTTATTTTGTATTTTAGTTAGTTACATTAGTTAATGTGTAGTAACTAATTTCTATTTTTAGGATATATATATATATATATATATTGAGTTGTACCCTTTGTATTGTGTTGAGATATATGAAAATTCAGCTTGAATACAATTTTTTTCTCAACTCTTCTTCCAAATTTGTACATGGTATCAGAGCCGTGTGTCGACAAAGATCAGATTCATGATCCTTTCATTTCGCCATTGTTGAGTTTGAGAACCATATCAGATTCACGATCCTTTCGTTTCGCCATTGTTGAGTTTGAGAACCATGGTAGCAGAAGTCATCACAAGTTCGAGTTCAGATGTTTCGGCAGATACTCTTAAAGGAATTAAGAAGAATCGCAATCATCCTCTGTACTTACACCCTTCAGATACTCCGGGTAGTGTATTAACTTCAGTTCAACTCACAGGAACTCAAAACTACTCGTTATGGAGCAGATCGTTGATGATCAAATTTGCGTGCAAAGAGCAAGTTAAGCTTTGTACTTGGATCTTGTCAAAAATCATATATCAAGCCTGAATTAGGGGAACAATGGGAGAAGTGTTATGCTTTTGTGTTGGCTTGGATTATGAACACAGTTTCTAAGAAATTGTTGAGTGGGATTGTGTACGCATCAGATGCAGCCATGGTTAGGGCAGATCTGAATGAAAGGTTCAACAAGGTTGATGGTTCTAGAAGTTATCAACTTCATCGATAAATATGTACTCTTCATCAAGGTAATATTACAGTATCAGATTATTTCACAAAATTGAGACTGTTATGCGACGAATTTGATGTGTTAGTACCTCCTCCTACTTGTGATTGTGATAAATCAAGGATGTATGTAGATCATTTACAGTTTTTATGATTTTTTGCTTTTTTTTTATGGGATTAATGAAATATATAGTCATGCAAGAAGCCAAATGTTGATGATGAATCCTCTTCCAAATGTAAACAAAGCATATGCTATGATAACTTCTGATAAAAGTCAGCGTATGACTGCTATAAATAGAGTTGGTGGAGATATTCATGAGTCGATGGCATTATATTCTGAAAAAAGAAATGATTATGTGATGCAATATAATAACGGAAAAAATGTTAGTGGTACTTATGATCCTATGGCAATGTATGTTGATGAGGAAGTTATGGAAATACAGGAAATAGTAGCAATTTAAACAAAAGAAGAATTGACATTTGGTATGTGATTACTGTAAGTTGCATGGTCATACAAAAGATATATGTTTTAGATTGATTGGATATCCACCAGATTGGAAGTTCAAGAAGAAATTTGGGCCTAGTCAGGTTGTGAAAAATGCAAGGAAGCAATCATGCATATGTTGATAGTCAGGGCAGCGATGAATTTGAGTCTGTGCAGGGATTGAATAATAATTCGGGAAGTTTAGAACAAGATGAAAAGGTGGGGCAGAATGGACATGAGAATCAGCTAATAACAAAACCTACTTTTACTCCATATCAATATAACAAGATTCTGAAGATGATAAACATGGAAGATTCACAAGACTATATGGAAAATACTGCAAGTACTTATAAACTTTTATGTGTATATAACACCAAAGGTAAAAGAAAAAGATAATGAAGAGTGGATAATTGATTTTGGAGCAACTCGTCATATGACTTCTAAGGAAACCAAGTTAGATTACTCTATTTTTTAAAAAGATCTAGATAAACAGGTTCATCTACCTAATGGACAAACAACTTCAGTATCTCAAATTGGTAGCTATAAAGTGTCAATTGGTGACACATTGACGAATGTGTTAGTTGTTCCTGATTTTAAGTTTGATTTGTTATTAGTGTCACATCTAACTAGACAGTTGAATTATTCTGTGAATTTTTTCCATGAGTTATGTGTATTTCAGGACCTTTCAAATGGAAGGGTGAAGGGGATTTGTAAAGAGAAGAATGGTTTATACTATCTACCCAGTCAATTCCCAGAATGAGTTGCACATGATGAACAAAATGCATTGATGAGCAATATGGTTTTTAATTCAGAAGGCTTCAAGTGGCATAGTAGGCTAGGAAATCCCTCCATGAATATGTTGAAAAGCTTGTCCTTGATTAAAACTGGTGAATATATAAATGAGTGTAATAATTGTTCAAGTTTGTCCTCTTGCAAAAAAAAACTAGGCATCCTTTTCCATTAAGCATGTCAAAGACCTTTGTCATTTTTACTTACTTCATTTGGATTTATGGGGACCATATAAGAGTCCTACATATGTTGGTTATAGATATTTATTAACAATTGTTGATGACTATTCTAGGATGACTTGGTTATTTTTTATGAAATTCAAAAGTGATGTTTTCCAGATATTACAAAGCTTCTTTGTCATGGTTCAGACTCAATTCAATAAAACTGTTAAGAAGATCAGGTCGGATAATGGGACTAAATTTTTTAATAATGAGTGTAAAGCGTTATTTGAAAAGTTGGGAGTCATTCATAAGAGTAGTTGTCCTCACACTCCACAACAAAATGGGGTAGTGGAGAGAAAACATAGACACATTCTTGAAGTAGCAAGAGCTCTAAGATTTCAAGGTTCTTTACCAATAAGATTCTGGGGAGAGTGTGTCATGGCAGCAGTATATCTAATTAATAGAATGCCAACTAGTGTTTTAAATGGAAAATCACCTTTTGAAATGTTTCATCGAATGCATCCTGATCTGAGTCACTTAAGAACAATTGTGTGTCTTTGTTATGCAACTAAACTTGTCAAGGTTGAAATTTTTTTTAACTAGTGCTGATGCATTTGTGTTCATGGGATAGTCTTTTACTAAGAAGGGTTATGTTGTTTACAGTTTAACCACCAAAAAATGTTGGTAAGTAGGGATGTTATTTTTAAAGAGGAAGTGTTTCCATTTGCAACAAAGAAAATGGACAAAGATGTGTCATTATTCCATCATCAATATATTACTACAGATTCTCAAGGTGTGGAGGATGTTATAACAGTCCAGGAACCAGAACTGAATGATGATACCTTGGAGTTTACTGATACTAATGATCCTAACAATTCTGAAGAAGTTGAGTTAGAAGATAATTTGATACCTAATCTTCCAGTGGTTGCACCTATAGAAACAAGACATTCAGAGAGGTCAAGTAACCCTCCAGTTTGGTTAAAAGATTATGTTACAAATGTTTGTGATCACCCTTATTCCATGTCCAAATATATAGCATATGATCATCTGTCTACTGGATACCAATCTTTTCTTAGTCATTTTTCTGAAGAAGTGGAACCTAGCACTTATGAGAAAGCAGTGAAGGATCCTAGGTGGGTGGAAGCCATGGAACAAGAGATTAAGGCACTAGAAGATAATGGTACATGGCAGATCATGAAATTACCTGAAAGAAAATTTGTAATTGGTTGTAAGTGGGTATTCAAAATCAAATACAAAATAGATGGGATGGTTGATAGATATAAAGAAAGGTTAGTTGCTAAAGAGTGTAATCAAACATAAGCGATTGATTGCTTTTGCAGCTATAGAGGTCTGGCCAATATTCCAGATGGATGTGTTTAATGCTTTTTTACAAGGTGATTTGTTTGAAGAAGTCTATATGGAATTGCCTAAAGGATTCAAAGGTGCAGAACAAAATTGTGTGTGCAAGCTAGTTAAGTCATTATATGGTCTTAAGGAAGCCTCAAGACAATGGAATGCTAAGCTTACTGAGGCATTGTGTAAATCTGGATACATACCAAGTCTTTTGGATTACTCATTGTTTACTAAAAAGAGTGATATAGAGATGGTAATAGTTTTGGTTTATGTTGATGATTTGTTGATTATAGGTAGTGATCCTGTGTTAGTTCATGCTACTAAGCAAGTGTTGCATAGTCACTTCAAGATGAGAACTGAAATATTTTTAGGAATTGAATTCTGCAAATCAGAAAGTGGTAAAGTAATGAATCAGAGGAAGTATGCATTGGAATTAATTTTCGAGGCTCGTCTTGCAGGAGCACAACCTGTTTTTACTCCTTTGGAATGTAATATAAATCTCACTTCAGTTGCATATGACACAAGCAATGTTGATCCTCTTTTTCTTGATATAAGTAGATGCCAAAGGATGATTGGTAAATTGCTTTACTTGAGTAAAACTAGACCAGATATTGCAGTTGCAGTTCAGAATCTGAGTCAATATATGCAACAACCTAAACATTCACATTGGAATGCTGCTTTGAGAGTGATTAAGTACATTAAAGGGAGTCCAGGTTTGGGGTTACTTATGAGTTCACACAAAGATACAAGGCTAACTCGATTTTGTGATGCTGATTGGACAGCCTGTGTCAATACTAGAAGGTCTGTGACAGGTTGTTTGTTGAAATTTGGTGACTCCCTCATCTCTTGGAAATCTAAGAAACAGAATACAATATCTCGAAGTTCTGCTGAGGCAGAATATAGGAGTTTGGAAACCTTAACTACAGAGGTGGTTTGGGTAACTGGTTTGTTCAAAGAGTCTTGTGTAAACTTGGAATCTTTAACCATAATACATTGTGATAGCAAAGCAGCTCTTCAGATTGCTGTTAATCCTGTGTTTCATGAGAGGACGAAGCACATCGAAATAGACTGTCATTTCATTCGTGAGAAGATATTACAAAGACTAATACGAACCAATTACATAAATTCCAAAGAGCAACAAGCAGATGTCTTAACAAAAGCTCTTGGAAGAACTCAACATGATTTTCTTTTATCCAAGATTGGATTATTGAATATCTTCAATACATCCAGCTTGAGGGAGGGTATTGGAAATTAGTTAGTAATTATTTTCATTAAGTTAGTTATTTTGTATTTTAGTTAGTTACATTGGTTAATGTGTAGTAGCCTTTGTATTATGTTACTACACATTAACATACAAATGAGTTAGTTATTTTGTATTTTTGTTAGATACAAATGAGTTGTACCCTTTGTATTATGTTGAGATATATGAAAATTCAGTTTGAATAAAAAAATTTCCTATGAACTCTTCTTCCAAATTTGTACACTTTCATTAGGTAAAAACATCAAGTTAAGGTTCTGGAATAAATATTTATCCTAAGAATGAGTACAGGGGGCCACATTAATGCTTAGACAGTAACAATGAGGTCGATCAAGGATAGGCTTAGCGGCACACTTTTTTACAAATTGTCAGACATTTTTGGTTTTCTCTTATTAGAATTATATAATTGTGCTTTCACTATTGGGATTGGAAGAAGATTGATATTAGTATCCAGAAAAAATGAATTCGAATTATACTTTAAGGTTTGTTTAGTAAAAAACATTGAACCTCAAATTAGAAATGTATATAGCTTTACTAGGAGCTGCAGAGGCTGCCAACTGCTTTTTCTGTCTAGAAATTAGAAAATGTGGACTATAAATGTTTCTCTGTTTCCCATGGACAACATGCTCTATAACTAAATGAGTTGTACCTCTTCGAAAGTCTTGTATCATGCTGCTGCCTCCATCCATAACGTTCAAGTTCAATGTATCATGACTTTGAATGTGCTTCCACGGTCTGTTTTATTAGGATTGGTGAGGCATTGGAGGCACAAGCATGGAGTGCTTTGATGGTACATATATAAGATTTTAAAACCAACTAATTGTCCCCATGTCTCATTAC
The DNA here is from genome assembly GCA_027705065.1 of Solanum peruvianum. Lineage (NCBI taxonomy): Eukaryota > Viridiplantae > Streptophyta > Magnoliopsida > Solanales > Solanaceae > Solanum > Solanum peruvianum. Next base: position 51,225,380 of record JAKWJD010001766.1, on the reverse strand, counting down.
ATTTTTAGGCTAGGGTAGGCAACTTAACCACCATTAATATAGAGTATTAGCTTTAATCTTCATCCTTCTGGTGCAATTAACGTTGTTGTAAAATTAAACTAGTCTCCTCTACTTCTGTTTTATACGTGAGTTAACTGATAATTTATTATTTTGAACATAAATTTCAGGTGGACTCAATTTATGAAAAAAAGAAGAGAAAAGAGGTAGTATTTAGTAGTTCTGTTTCTTTAAACAAATTGCAGTACTGAGTAGATCCTTATAGAGACATCAGACACGCAACTGAATCCCTATTTATGAATTTGTCTTGCTTTCATATTGCCCCAACACAGTTGCTTTTAAGTGTTTCTAAATAGGAGTTCATATAAAAGCGTTGAGCGGAAGATACCTGAATTATGCACTTACTACATATTTTGACTCGTAGAATTTCTGCTCTATCTGAATATATATACTAAAAATATGTGGTCTTACATGCATTCATTGGGTGCTTATTGAGAAGAGCGGTGCATGAAATTCAGTGACAAATATCTATTCAAGTTAAACATCTTAGAACGGTACAAGATGTAATTGTATGTTCAATTTCCCTTTTCAGTGAATATGGTTCATATCATTTTTCTTTTATTCCTACAGCAAAACAATCTACTAAAGAATCAAGTAGTGAAAATACAAGTCAAGGATCAGAGTCCTGGGCGCCCTTGCAACTCCCAAGTCTTAGAGCTCTTTCAGCTATTTTTCGACATCTCAAATACATAATAATCTACATCTTTCATCTACTCACGAGTCTTAAAGCTCAGAAATATATGTGTATTATTTTCAATACAATTTTCCATTCTTATATTGATGACAGACCAATTGTTTTTCACTTATTTCAGAAACACCCTCAAAATTAACTAGGATAAACTAGAGCCTCACATGTGTTTGTGTTAAAATGATGAATAATATATTTAGAAGGAAGTTTAAAGAGTTTGGAAGCCAAACGTCAAAGAACGACCAAGAGGTTCGGAAACTAGTCTTGTGTGTGCTAGTATGCCTTTGCATGTTTTATGTGTTGTTTGGTGTCTAAAATGATAGGAGGGGACCCTAGCATCTATATGGTTATGTTTAGGGTCGAAATTTCTAGGTTCGACTCCCCAAGAACTACCCTAAGCGTCCTTGAAGAGGACCCAAAGTTCGCCAAGAAGCTTCCAAGGACAACCTCTTTGACGGAGGCAAACGACGTCCCTTCAACCAATCGATGCCCCGTAAAAAGGGGGTGTGGATCCACACTTAGTTGTGGGAGCTTATCCCCAATGAGGGGTCTCTTACCAGAAAGATGGAGCAGCAGGACGCCCCATCGACCTATTGACAGTCCGTCAATGGGGGTCATGGTTTGGGTTTGCATTTCTGCAGTGATTAGGCCAAGCCAAGGTGGTTTGATAAATTCCACCTTTGGCAAATTAAATAGGGGACAATTATTTTGGGATATTTATGATACTTTAAGTTACTTAAAACACTAAAGCCTAGAATTAGACTTCATTCTTCAAAATCAAAACCCCAAGTTCAAGAGAAGTTCTCTCAAAACCTCCATGGAAACTTAGAGTCAAAGAAGCTAGGATTGAAGGTTTCTTCATCAATTTTGTGGGTTTCTTCTAGTACGGTATGTTGATTTCATCCTTGATTCTTCTCTCATTCAAGGATCCAATTCCAAAGGCTTTTCCAAAGATCACCAAAAACCTTGGAACTCTATTTTGAATTCTAAGCATGAGTTCTAGCATAAAAGGTTTAAATTGATGTTTTATGAAGTAATCAATGTTAGTTGATGGTATTATGATCAAAACTTCCATGAACCCATAAATTACTTAAATTCCTAATTTTGAATCCAAAGTGAGTGTTGATCATGACTTAATTGTGTTGAATTCATGTTTACATTGTTATGGGCTATTGAATTATATGTTGATCATTGTTGAAATTGTTCATAATTTGACTTATAGTATTGATATCTATATTGGGCTTTGTTGGATCATTGATATGGATGAATTGTTGGCCTAGTCTTATGTACATTGTCATTGGTAAGATCTCTTGTTGTGTGAATTGGTTGGAAAGGCTAAGGAATAGTGATAGTGGTTATTGGAAGGGGGTGAGTTGAACTAATTCTTTATTAAGTATAAAATTGATATTGAATATTTATTGATTGGTATGGTCCACTTATAGTAGCGGTGTTTAATTTTTATAAATGTCATGAACATGGCCTTGTTGGCATTATTATGTGAAGTATGGTATTATCATGATATGGTATAAATGGATGTATAGGGTTAATGTGCTCATGTGATGTCTATATGATCTTGTATGAGTCCTATAATGATATGAATGAAAGTACTTCCTCTGTAGTTGTTAATATATGATGATGGAGGACTAAGGAGAGTCTTTATAGAATGATGTTGTATATTGTATTGGTAGACTTATTTGTCCCTACTTGGTATTTGAATTGTACGTATGAATGTATATATGAATGAATGAAACAAAGAAAGAAAGCTTTGGATCGATAGACCTAAATTAGGTGCCCTTTTATGAAAGACTTATATGGAACCTTGAATACGAAACAAGGTTAAGAATGTGAAACCTTGCAAATGAAAAGAAGGTTAATATAGAAGCCTTGAAGTGGTAAGACTGTAATGGTTCCCTTCTTGAGTGGAATTTTGACTTAGAGGTAGGTTGACTAGAACGGCATGAGACCATGTCTAAGAAAGTCAAAAGAGTTATCCAAATGAACCTAGATCGATAGACCCGTGTGGATCCCTTCTTGGAAATGGTATGATGAATTGGTAGGGCTTAGTGATGGTACCTTCTCAAATACACTTATGTGAATGAATTTACTATATGAGAACAAACGCAAAGCACCGAGTGGATATAAGTCTAATTGAGTATGAGGCTATAGTACAAACAAACCTTTTGATATCCCCTAAACCATGTGCCTACATGGGATAAGTCCTTAGTTCTAACCTTGTCAAGTAGAACGCCTTCCATGGTGTGGGGTCTTTCTGACACCGGATTCCACACCTAGCTAGTATGGTCTATGTCGGTTAATGCTTATTCTCATCATATGGGATGTGCACTCTAGTATTAGATAAGTTCTACAACGAGTGGGTAGTTGAATGGGACTCTATATATACGTGGCACGAGTAGGCTTTGAAAATGGTAAAGTGAGTTCCGTAGGTCTTCCAAGACCATTATGTGAAGTCTAATTGTTTATTTGTCTTTTAAAGGGTTCTAATGGATAATGTTCACTTAGTGAAGCATGTTGAATAGAAAGGTTCTTATCTAGGGTAGCTTTGAGGACCACTTAGGTGTGCTTAAAGAGGGTGTATGGGCGGTCTCTTCATGTCTTACTTAGGTGGGTCCTACAGTAATCTTAGGTAGGGAGTCTAAAGTGATAAAAAGACTTACTTGTTGAATATGGAATATGTCTTATATGTGATTGTTGACTTGTATCATGTCTCCTGAACTCTTATGATAAAGGTTCTTATCAAAATAGCATGAAAATAATATCCTTAAGAAAATGTCTCTTTTTGCATGGTTTTCTTGCATGTTCACCATACTTAGTGCATTAATTGTGCTAATTTCGTATGTTTTCTCTATTTCTACAAGTGTAGGTGCTGGCAAGTGAGGTTCCTAGAAATTGAAGCTTGGGAAGTAGATTTCTCTCTAGATGCTTGGCATGTCTTCATATTTTCGAGGACATTGTTTATGTTCCTACCTATCACGCCCGAAGCCTACACCCTGGACATGGCCGGCACCTAATGACCGTTCTTGGTCTTGAGCGGATCCATGACCTGGATTGCTTAATTCAGCAGAAGACCTAACTCAACTCAATTATGAAATAAGAAAGTTATTGAAAGAAATACTTAAACTTGATTATCTTTGCCAAAATGACACTTAAGTCTCAAATATAATATCCGAAATTAAAAAGATTCAACTGATTTAACTGACTCTCAGTCTATGAAGCCTCTAACAATACTAAGATTAATGTTTGGACAGACATAACATTCTAAAATTTAAAGAATGAAAAGCATATAAAAAGGATCCTCCGAAAAGTAAGGAGGCTCACCACTGATTCTAAGTTCTCAAACTCGATCAACGATGAGCTGGGTGCTGATCCTGGTTACCTGCGTCTTCATCATAATATGATGCAGGCTAACTGGCATCAGTAAATTGAATATACGACTATGCGAGTTGGAATGCTAAGCAACTAATTAAGCTTGGTAGGTGTAAGATGAATTTACCTTGACTCTTCTCAACACAAGAATTACTCTACTCAATGTACGTGCGATATATAAAAAGATTGTAAAGCTGTAAAACAACTCATTTCATCAAAGAAAATGCAATAGCAACTCAACTTTACCTATACATGAAAGTAATATATTTTTGTGGGAGTTTTTCTAACCGACAACCCCCACTATGAGCCTAAGTGGTGATACAACGTTTAGCCCACGCTGCCAGAACTGTCTTATACTTTGTCATCGCATAGAACATCGTCAACCTAGTGGATCCAAAGGCTAAACTTATGTGATCATCTAAAAGTATGAGCTATTAATACCCATGATGGTTACATGGTTTACATGGAGACTCGATTTAAGTTGAACTATCATTTCACATCGGTGCTCAATACTACTTCTAAAATATACTTTAGATCATGCTTTTTAAATAACCTCTTTCCTCTGGGTTGAGATAATTTGCTCAACCCATTCTACCTTTAGAAGCCCTCTTGGATTCAATGTTCCATTTTATTGTTCAAAACTCTGTTGGGAAATCTTAGTTTCCTCTTAACTTAGACGTGAAATATTTATAAGCTTGTAGGGAGTACTTAGTTCCCTTATACCTTTTGAGATATGAACTCAACTCTTAGGGTATGTTTGGTATGATAGAAAATGTTTTCATGGAAAATGTTTTCCTGGAAAACACGTAGATTATGTACTTATTTTCTCATTTTTTGTTAGTGAGTAGAAAATATTTTCCGAAAATATTTTTTAGTGTTTGATTTATGAATGATTTTTTTTGAGAAACATCTTTTTTTACTTGAGTATAAAATAAATTATAAAATTGAAAATATTTTTGAAATAATTTTTTGGGGTGGGTGGGTGGGTGCGGCAGGGTGGGTGTGTATTGGGGGAGGGGGCAGGGGTAGGAGAAGAAAATATAAATTTTAAGTTGAAAATATTTTTTAAAAACAAATAAATTTTTTTGAGGGTTGGGGGAAGGGGAGGGGCTGGTAGGGGGTGGGTAGGGGGGCTGGCGTAGGCAGGGGGCAATTGAAAAAAATAAAATGTTGAGTTGAAAATATTTTTTAAAAATAAAATTAATTTTTATGGTTAGGGGGGAGGGAGGGAGGATTTTTAAAATAACAATATTTTTAAAACTGAAATCAATTTTATTTTTTTTGTGGGGGGGGGGGGGCTGGCCAATAGTGGATGGGTGGGATGGGGGGCCAGGGATCGATTGAACAATAAAATTTTGAAAATTGAAAAATATTTTCTAAGAATTGATGTTTTTCCAAAAAAAAAAAAAGTAATTAGAACTTAGAGGAGAGTTTTGGAAAATGTTTTCCTTAATTTTTGAAGGGAAGTCATTTTCCTTAATTTTGAGGAAAATGGGTTGATTTGGAAAACATTTTTCAAGACTTTTGTCCCAACCAAACATGAAAAAATTGGAAAACATTTTCCAGAAAATGTTTTCCTTCATACCAAACACACACTTACTCTTTGCGTAACTTGAAACTTAACTCTTAGGGAATACTTTTTCCGATTATACTTCTTTTGAAGAAAAACTTCAACTTTTACTCTTTCTTTAACTCGAAACTTGAGTCTTAAAAAGAAAGTTAAAACATTTAAATAAGACTCTAGGTTGCTTTACAAACTTCACTTTAACTAACTTCATTGGCTTAGACATAACTCATTAACTTCTTTGACTTTGATCCTAACTTCCCTTGAATTGGATTACAGATTCAATGATCATGATATCATGTGTATGGATGATTTCATGATATTTAGATGTAATTTAGAGTGTTGAAATCAAATAGGATTTATAGGTACATCACTTAGGAACTCGTACAAAAAGATGGGGGAAAATGAGAACTCCAGGTGACCCTGGTGCTCAGAGAGGCGCGGGGCGCCAGAGCCTGACAGATATGTTTTCTGACTTTATCTCTGATTTCAATTCTAAACCTCCCCACCTTCTGTTAATCTTCCAACAAACACTTAGAATCACTGATATACTCAATACCCAATCGTTTAGACTCCTAAAACAGCCCGAAAACACAAACCAAACCACTAAAGGTATTCTACAACCTAGCCGTTAGGAATTTAACAATTTGTTCATCAAGAACTTCAATATTTATCATTCAGTGTATATGAAAATTGTTTATTAAACATATTGGTGTGTGGGTGAACGAACCCAACACAGAAAGATCTGACATACATCGATAGACATCACCCCCAACGAAATCCACACAATAATTCTTGGCGTTCGTGAAGAATTCTTGATCTTCCTCTTCTCTTCTCTTTTCTCCCAAGCCCTAAGCCTTATCAGCTTTTCTAAAACCAAATTGGGACTTGGTTTTACCCCTAATAACCCCTAAAAAGAATTAGGAAATACTAGAGTGAAAAGACTAGTTTACCCTTACTAAAATCTGGATTGGACTTTTCTCTGTCCAACAACCCAACTTTCGAAAGACATATATCCTTGATACGACATTAAAAATGTGCAAACTCGGACCATTAAAAAGATCGTTCTGAGGGGTATCCAACAATATAAATAAATCACCCTAACTTCTCTTGAGCTGGGAGTTATGACCGTTTGAAAATGAACAAAAACATCACTTTTACACTTAAGAAAATTTTCCAAATTTCCTTATTTATTTCCAAAAATGATTAATCTTGGTTTCTTAGCTCATTATTAGTTATTTCAAGTTACCAGATGTCACTATATCCCCCTTGGGAACATTCGTCCTCGAATGAGAACTCTTTCACTAATCTAAGGGTAGTAATATCATTTCAGCACTCAACAACCAAAACAAGTAATAACATGCTTACACATAGTCTTATATAAAGCACTAGGAAGAAAACATAATACCTTTATTTTCATTCTCTCCGGATTCGAAGAGATGTGCATATCTCCTCTTCATATCCTCTTTAGCTTCCCAAGTGCTTCTTCAACAAACTGATTCCTCCAAAAGACTTTGACTAATGCAACTTCCTTTGTTCTCAACTTGTGAACTTGACGATCCAAAATTTGAACAAGAATCTCCTCATAGGACAAGTTGTCCTTAATCCCAACATTCTCAGTTCGTACAATTAATAAGGGATCACCCAAGCATTTCTTTAAAATAGACACATTGAATACCAAATGAAATGCTACTAACTCTTGGGGTAGCTCCAACTCATAAGCCACATTGCCCACTCTCTTGGATATTCTATAAGGTCCAATATATTTGGTACTTAGTTTACCCTTCTTACCAAATCTCATAAAATCCTTCATGGGTGAAAGTTTTAGATACACCCAATTATCAACCTCAAATTTCAACGGGCTTATCCTAATATATGTGTAGGACTTTTGGAGACTCTGTGCCATTTTCAATCTCTCTTGAATCACTTTCACCTTCTCCAAATCTTGGAGAACTAAATTTGGTCCTATCAACCCTGTTTTGCCAACTTCAAACCATCCAATTGGAGATTTGCATCTTCTCCCATAAAGAGCTTCATATGGAGCCCTTTGGATGCTCGAATGGTAGTTGTTGTTGTAAGCGAACTCAATGAGAGGTATGTGATCATCCCAATTACATATGAAGTCAATCACACAAGCTATCAACATATATTCTAAGGTCTGGATAGTAAGCTTTGCTTGTCTATCGGTCTGAGGATGAAAAGCAATGCTTAAGTTCACCTTTGAACCCAAACCATTCTAGAAAGATTTCCAGAATTATGCACCTCTATCTAAAATAATAGAGAATGGAAATCCATGAAGTGTAACCACCTCTTGAACGTATAACTTAGCATAATCCTCGTCCGAATATGTAGTCTTTACTCGTAAGAAATGGGATGCCTTTGTCATTATCGACAATCACCCAAATAGAATCATGTTTTCTGCGAGATCGTGGAAACCCTGTGATAAAGTCCATGTTAATCATCTCCCACTTCCATTACAGAAGTTCTATAGTCTGCCGTGAAAAAGATTCAACAAAAGATGAAAACAAATTCACTATCCATTTTACGTCAAGCAATACGTGGAGTAACTCCCAATATAACAGTAAAAGCAAGACGTGTAGGTTTACCTGTTGGAAATTTGAGCACTTGGCAAAATACTCGGCAATATATTTCTTCATGCTTTCTCACCAATATACATCTCTCAAATGGATGAATGGAATATATGGATCTATGAGCCTCCTCTTGGATTCCCTCTTGGAGTCCATCCATGCTAGGTACACACAATCTATCTTTGTATTTCAGCACACTATCTCCCCCTTGATCAAATGTCAATACTATTTGGTTATGGACACTTGCCTTCAAATCAAGCAATATGGGGTCTTGATCTTGCTTCTCTTTCACCTCTGACACTAATGATGACTCAACCCCATTGGTGACCACTATTCCTCCTTATGTGGAATCCATAAGTATGACTCCCAAACGTTCAAGTTTGTGCACCTCTTTAGCTAACTCACTCTTTTCTTGTTCAATATGGGCGGTATTACCCATGGACAACCTTCTCAAGGCATCAACAACCATATTAGCCTTACCTGGGTGGTAAAGAATACTCATATCGTAACTTGAGAAATTGTAACCACCTCATTTGTATGAGATTTAGCTCTTTTTGAGTGAACAGATATTGGAGGCTCTTGTGACCAGTGAATATGTCAACATGAACATCATACAAGTAGTGACGCCATATCTTCAAAGCAAAAATTACTGCAGCCAATTCCAAGTCATGAGTTGGACAGTTCTTCTCATGAACCTTCAACTGTATAGAGGCATAAGTTATAACCTTGCCATTCTGCATTAACAGACAAAACCAAAACCAACTCTCGATGCATCAAAATACAATACAAAACCTTGCGTACCCTCTGGTAAGGTCAAAATTGGAGCGGTAGTCAATCTTTTTTTCAATTCCTGAAAACTTTTCTCACAAGTTTCAAACCATTGAAACTTGATTGTCTTCTAAGTTATCTTGGTCAAAGGAGACGAGATAGACGAAAACCCTTCAACAAATATCCAATAATAACCAACCAAACCCAAGAAACTCCTTATATCCGTTGGAGACATAAGTTTAGGCCAACTCTGAACTACTTCTATCTTTTGAGTTTCAACTCTAATCCATCACCATAAATAATGTGACCCAATAATGCCACATGCTTAAGCCAAAACTCACACTTGGAGAACATGGAATATAGCTCTTTATATCTCTAAGTCTGAAGAACTATCCTGAGATGACTAGCATGATCTTCTTCCCTCCTTTAATAAAACAATATGTCATCAATGAAGGCGATGACAAACAGATCTAAATAAGGTTTGAAGACTCTGTTCATATGATGCATAAATGTTGCAGATGCATTTTTGAAACCAAAGGACATAACCAAGAATTCGTAATGCCTATATCAGGTTCTAAAAGTTGTCTTTGGAATATCACATTCCCTAACTTTCAACTGATGGTATCCTGATCTGAGATCAATTTTTGCGAAGTAGGAAGCACCCTGAACTTGGTTGAAAGGATCATCTATCCTTGTGAGAGGATATTTATTCTTGATGATCAAACCATATTTCTTCCTTAAAAGACCCGAGCGCCCCAAGGTTAGACACTCGGTTAAATGAAACCTTTATCTAGCAAATCTTTCAGTTGTTCTTTCAACTCCTTTAACTCTGCTGGTGCCATTCTATATGGAATAATAGAGATAGTACAAGTATTTTGAATGATGTATATGCCAAATTCTATCTCTCTTTTGGGAAGGTCTCCAGGTAAATCATTAGGAAAACTTCTGGAAACTCTTGCACCATTGGATCTGACTGAAGGGAAGGTATCTCATCACTTGAGTCCTTAACTCAAACTAAGTGATAGATACTTTAGGACTAACTTTCTCTCCTTTAGGTATGAAACGAAAGGACTCTTAAGCACTGATGAATTAATAGTCCACTATATGAGTGGCTCATTAGGAATCTGGAACTTGATAACTCGAGTTCTACAATCTATTGACGCGTAACAAGCATGAAGCCAGTCCATACCTAGAATGACATTGAAATCTACCATGTATATCTCTACTACATCAGCCATGATGTTATTTTGATTGATGGAAACATGAAAATCTCGATAGACTCTTTCCGCTAGAATAAACTTCCTTATAGGTTTAGAAACACAAATGGGTTCACTATGTTTTTGAGCAACAATCTCAAATTGATTTGCAATATAAGGAGTTACAAAAGATAAACTTACTCCTAGTTATAACGAAGTATAAACATCAAAAGTAAAGATTTTGATCATACCCGTGACAATATATGGAGAGTTTTCTTGCTCTTAGTGGCTAGTGATTGCATAAACACGGTTTGCCCCTCCGCCAGTACCAGAAGTGGCTCCTCTAGGTGCAGCCCTATCTGGTGGAGCAACTGATGAAGATTAAGGTCTATTGCCCGAATTTTCATCTCCTTAATTATTCTTAGGGAACTCTATCATGAAGTGACCCTCTTGACCATACTTGAACAACCTATCTGGTCATCACGACATCTAACTAGGTGGTTTCTATCACACTTAGCACATACATGAGCTCAACTCCCTCTTTGTGCCACACTACCTTGAGATTGGCCTGGTCTAGCCTTCACGTTGTGAGAATTCTGGCCATTATACTCTATTCAGTTTCTGGGAACAGGTGCACTAGCAGATGATGGTGCATGCCCCTTTTGTTTCTAGAATTGTGGTCGCTCGCTCCACTCTTTTGTTGACTAGAATCATTCCCAATCTTAGCTTTCTTATTTCTATACTCTGATATGTCCCTCAAATTTTCCTCCTCCACCTGTTGTACATACACCATTAATATCGAAATGTGCATACCCCAAATAATCATTGCATCCTTACCCTTTTTGTTTAAAGCATGACCCAAGACAACAACAAAAAAGCTCATCCTACTCCTTATCTCCTTAACCATCTCTGGAGCATAACAAGATAGTTGGGTGAATTTCAACCCATACTCATGCACACAGAGTGAGTCCTGTTTCAAGGTAAGGAAATCACGTACCTTTTCCTCTTTCTGTTCTCAGGGAAAGAACGCCCCAAAAAAGCTTCCTCAAAGCAAGTCCAATTTTGATGTGATGAAATTCATCTAAACCCTCCATCTATTGGTCTTACCAAGTCCTAGCCACACTCTTGAGTTGGTTTTCAACCATTTCAACTTTCTCAACACAAACAATATGCATTACATCAGATACCTTCTTCAACTCTTCTATAAAGTTTTCCGGATCCTCGGTAGTGCTCGAACCAGTGAAACTTGGGAGATTCATCCTCAAGAAAATCCTTCATCCTCGAAGTTTAACCCTTTCTTGTCGATCTCCTGTTTCTTACCCAACTTGGTTGGTCACAGCTAGACTCAAAATCTGGATAGCCTCACGGAACTCAGCATTGGTTATGTCCCCTTGAGGTTGCACTTATGGAGCATTGGGTAACTCTTGTTTTTGAGCTTCTACATTTTTCCTAGATGGATGACCTTATCTTTGTAGAGGCATTATTATCTAAAACACACGAAAGCATGAATTAGAGAGAGACTTTTTAGATAAAAACTCTAATGCATGAAAAGGATTTATGAAAGAAGTAATAAATTCCTAAATATTGTAGCCTTTTGATCATAGATGTGGCGCGCTTCACATCGAAGATTAAGACCCTAGAGACACAAATTCATAAGTTCCCTAGGACTCTTGAACTCTTTGCTCTCATACCAAGTTTGTCACACCCGAAGCCTACACCCTGGACGTGGTTGAGCGGACCCTTGATCTGACTTGCTTAAGTCACGGAAGACTTAACTCAACTCAATTATGAAATAAGAAAATTATTGAAAGAAATACTTAAACTTGATTATCTTGGCCAAAATGACTCTTAAGTCTCAAATATAATATCTGAAATGAAAAGATTCAACTAAACTAACTGACTATTAGTCTATCAATCCTATAACAATACTAAAATGAATGTTGAAAGGACACAACATTATAAAATTTAAAGATGGGAAAACATATAAAAAGGATCCTCTAGAAAGCAATGAGGCTCACCACTAACTGTGAGTGCTCAAACTGGATCAACGATATGCTGGATGTTGATCCTGGTTACCTACGTCTTCATCATTAATAGATGCAGGCCAACTGGCATCAGTACATTGAATGTACGACTATACGAGTTGGAATGCTAAATAACGACTTAAGCTTGATAGGAATAAGATGAACTTACCTTGCCTCTACTCAACGCAATAACTACTCTACTCAATGTGTATATATATATATATATATATATATAATATATATATATATATATATATATATATATATATATATATATAATAATAATAATTTAAAACACATGTGATATACATAAAGTGTGAAAAACAGTAAAATAACTCATTTCATCAAATAAAATGCAATAGCAACTCAACTTTACTTGTATATGAAAGTAATATAGTTATGTGTAAGTATCTCTAACTGAGAAAACCACCACTATGATCCTAAGTGGTGATACAATGTCTCACCACGCTGCCCGAACTGTCATATACTTTGTCATTGCATAAAACATCGTCAACCTAGTGGATCTACTAGCTAAACTTTCATTATTATCTAAAAAGTATGACCCGTTAATACCATGAATGCTACATGGTTTACATGGAGACTCGAGTTAAGTTGAACTCTCATCCCCACATTGGTTCTCAATACTACTCCCAAAATATACTTTATCTCATGATTTTAAAACAACATTTATCCTCTGGATTGAGATTATTTGCTCAACCTTTTTAGCTTTAAAATCCCTCTTGGAATCAATGTTCCCTTTTCTTGTTCAAAACTCTGTTGGAAAATATTAGTTTCCTTTGAACTTAAATGTGAAAATTTATAAGATTTAAGGGAGTAGTTAGTTCCTTTATAGATTTTGAGAAATGAACTCAACTCTTACTTTTTGTGCAACTTCAAACTTAACTCTTAGAGAATAGTTAGTCCCCTTATACCTCTTTTGAATAAAAGACTTCAACTTTTACTATTTCTTTGACTCAAAACTTGAGATTTAAAACGAAGTTAAAAATTTTAAACAAGACTCTTGGATGCTTTAGAAACTTCACTTCAAATTACTTCATTGTCTTAGACTTAACTCTTTAACTTCTTTGAGTTTGATACTAACTTCCCTTGAATTTGATCATGGATTCAAGGATTATGATCTCATGTTTATGGATGATTTCATGATGTTTAGATATACTTTAAAGTGTTGGAATCAACTATAATTTATAGGTACATCACGTAGGAACTCATACGAAAAGATGGGGGGGGGGAAATTAGAACTCCAGGTGAACCTGACGCTCTGAGAGGCGGGGGGTGCAAGATCCTGACGGACAGAGGTTGTCCAAAGGTGTTTTGGCAGGCGCAGCGCACCAGAGCCTGACAAAAACTGTCTTAAGGTGTTATGGTAGGTGTGATGCACCAAGGCCTGTCAGACGGGTTTTCCGTCTTTACTTCTCCGAATTTAAATTCTAAACCTCCCAAACTTCCATGGATCTTCCCCCAAGCACTTAAATCACTGATATACACAATACCCAATAGTTTAGACTCGTAAAACAGTCTGAAAACATAAAAAAGTAGCATTTTATAGTTGATTGGATTCGTGTTTCCAGACTGTTTTACAAGTCTAAACTATTGGGTATGGGTACATTGGTGATTTTATGTTTTTGGGGGAAGATCTATAGAAGTTTGAGAGGCTTAGAGTTGAAAATCAGAAAAGTTAGGTCAGAAAACTTGTTGGACAGGACCTCGGGCGCCGCACCTACCAGAGTCCCTCTGGATAAACACTGTCCATCAGGTTCTGGGTGCCGCGCAAGCCAGTGCTCCTGAGGACAACCTCTGTCCGTCAGGCTCTGGCTCTCCACGCATCTGAGAGCACCAAAGTCACTTAAAGACCCCTTTATTTCTCTATCTTCTCTTACTAGTTCCTAAGTGATGTACCTATCTTTCCTAGTTGATTCAAATACTCAAAAGTATATTTAAAAATCATGAAATCATCCATAAACATGAGATTAAGATCCTTGAATTCATAATCCCATATAAGGGAAGCTATGATCAATGTCAAAGAAGTTAAGAGTCAAGTTTAAAAGTTATGGAGTAAGTAAAAGTAAGTTTTTAAAGTTTTCAACGAGTCATAAACAATCATTTTAACTTTGTTTTAAGGATGAAATTACAAGTTGAGCAAAGAGTAAAAAGTTTAGTTAAATTATCAAAAGATATAAGAGAACTAAGTATTCCCTAAGAGTTAAGTTTAAGAGAAATAAAGAGTAAAAGTTGCGATCATCTCTCAAAAATCTATAAGAGAACTAAGCATTCAAAAAGGTTTATAAATGTTTTCACATTTGAGATAAGAGAAAACTAAGAGATTCGAAAGAGTTTTCAGTAAGAAAAGGGGAACATAGATTCCAAGAGGGCTTTTTAAAGCTAAAATAAGTTGAGCAAATTATCTCAACCCAAAGGAAAGAAGTTATGTTAAAAGCATGAGCTAAAGTATATTTTGGGAGTATTATTGAGTACCTATGTTTGGATTAATTCCTATTTAGTCAAGTCTCCATGCAAACCATGTAGTCATCATGGGTAATGACAGGTCATACTTTTTAGATGATCACGTAAGTTAAGCTAGTGGATACACTAAGTTAAGTAAGGTCCTTTACCGATGGAAAGGTATAGGATGGTCCTTAGAAGCATAATTTAAAAAGTTGTATCATCACTTAGGTTCAAGTGATGGGTGTTTGTTAGAGAATCTCCCACATAAATTATAATACTTTCATATATAAGTCAAGTTGAGTTTATTATTTTTTTAATGAACTAAGTGTTTATACTATTTATCAGTTTTATACATATTGCATATGTGTTTAGTGCTTTATATTGAGTTGTTATTTCATGAGTTGAGCAAGAGCTAAGGTAGGTTCCTCCTTATTCCAATTCAATCTTAGCAGTTGTTATTTAGCATTCCAACTCGCATACACGTACATAAAATGTACTAATGTCAGATGGCTTGCATCGTCTTATAATGCAAACGCAGGTAACAAACGATCTACACACAACGCTTCGTTGATCCAGTTTGAGCTCCAGAGTAAGTGGAGAGCCTCCTTGAATTCCCGAGGACATTCTTTTAATTGTTTTTCTAGATTAGTTCATTAGGATGTTTGTGGGATCTATCCTAACATCCATCTCAGTCAATTTAGAGGATTCATAGACATTTAGTAGTTCAGCTTTGGAGTCTTATTTACTTTGTAATTTCATATGTTCAAGTGTTGAGACATAAGTGCCATTTTGGCCAGGCTATCATATTAAGTATTTCTTTTAACCATGCTCTACTTCTTGATTGAGTTTGTCGAGTTTCCGCTGAGTTAATTAAGTATGTCAGGACAAGGGTTTGCTCAAGGCCATCAATGGTCGTTGGGTGCAGTCCACGTCCAGGGTGTAGGATTCAGGTGTGACGAACTTGGTATCAAAAAGTAGAGTTCAATAGTCCTAGGGAGTCTATGGGGTCGTGTCAGTAGAGTCTTATTCATCGGTTTGAAGTGAACCACATCTATGATTAAGAGGCTGCAACATTTAGAAATTTCTTCACTTCTTTCATATTATTTTTCGTGTGTTAGTGTTTATCTCTAAAGTCTCTAATTTGTGCATGCCTGTTTTTCATATTAAAATGCAACCACGAAGTGAAGTAAGAGGTCTTCCAGTTAGGAGATATGTAGGAGCTCAAGAACAGAAACTACCCAATGCTCCATATGTGCAACCCCAACAAGAGGTTAACAACACCGAATTCCGAGAAGCTATCCGGATGTTAAGTCAAGTAGTAACCAACCAAGTTGGAAAACAGAGAGGAGCTTGACAAGAATGGACTGACACCCAAGGGTTTGTGAGTTTTAGAGAATGAATCCTCCTAGCTTTATCGGATCACGCACCACTAAGGATCCGGAAAACTTTGTGGAGGAATTCAAGAAAGTGTTTGAGGTGATGCATGTAGTTAATACTAAGAGGGTTCAATTAGCTCCATATCAGCTGAAGAGTGTGGCTAGAACCTGGTTTGTCCAATGGAAAGAGGGAAAAGTTGAGGATGCACCACATCCAAGTTGGGCTTTCTTTGAAGAAGTCTTGTTGGGGAGATTCTTTCCCCGAGACAAAGGTACGGGAGTTCATCAATTTGAAACAGAACTCCTTGAGTGTGCACAAATATGGATTGAAGTTCACCCTACTGTCTCGCTATGCTTTAGAGATGGTAAAGGATATAAGAAGCAGAATGAGCTTGTTTGTTCTCGGTTTGGGTCGTGCTTCAAGTAAAGAAAGTAGGGCTGCAATGTTGATAGGCAAGTAGACATATCCAGGTTGAGTTCTATGTGCAGCAAGTTGAAGAGGAGAAGTTGAGGGACATAGAGGATTACAACAATAAATCCACGACTAGGAGTGAGTGTGGGCAGCAAAAAGTTGTCTCAAGTCGACCAGAATTTCAGAAGCATAAATGGCATGCATCATCATCTTCTAGTGCATTTGCGCCTAGAAATAGAGGTGAATATAATGGACAGAATTCGTAAAACCTCAAGGCTAGACCAGCCCAGTCCCAAGGTAGTGTGGCACGAGGAGGTAGTTGGCCTCCTGCATGTGGTAGGTATGGTAGAAGCCACCCTGATAAGTGTCGTGATGGACAAACAGGTTGCTTAAAGTGTGGTCAAGAGGGTCACTTTATGAGAGAGCGCCCCAAGAATAAGCAAGGTGGTGGAAATCTGGGAAATAGAGCTGAATCTTCATCAGTTACTCCACCAGATAGGGATGCACCTAAAGGATCCACTTCTGGTACAGGCGGAGGGTCAAATCGTCTCTGGAATCACTAACCGCCAAGAGCAAGAGAACTATCTAGATGTTGTCACGGGTATGATCAAAGTCTATACTTTTGATATTTATGCTTTGTTAGATTAGGAGCAAGCTTATCTTTTATAACTCTTTATGTTGCAAATCAGTTTGAGGTTCTTCCTGAATAACTTAGTGGACCTTTCTGTATTTCTACACTTGTAGGGGAGTCTATTCTAGCTAAAAGAGTCTATCATGATTGTTATATTTGCATCAATCACAAGAACACCATGGCTGATCTAGTAGAGTTAGACATGGTAGATTTTGATGTCATTCTAGGCATGGACTGGCTTCATGCCTGTGATGCGTCAATAGATTGTAGAACTCGAGTTGTCAAGTTCCATATTCCTAATGATCTAGTCATATAGTTAACTAGTAATTCAGCAGTGCCTAAGGGTCATTTCATTTCATATCTAAAGCTGAGATACCTTCCTTTCAGTCAGTGAGTTTCCAGAAGTCTTTCCCGATGATCTACCCAAAGTCCCTTCGGAAAGAGAGATAGACTTCGGCATAGACATCATTCTAGATACCCGTACTATCTCTATTACGCCATACATAATGGCAACAGTAGAGTTAAAAGAGCTAAAAGAATAATTGAAAGATATGATAGATAAAGGATTTATTCAACAAAGTGTGTCACCTCGGGGAACTCCGGTCTTGTTTGTAAGGAAAATGGATGGTTCGCTTAGGATGTGTATAGATTACCGTCACTTAAATAAGGTGACCATCAAAAAATAAGTATCATCTCCCAAGTATATATGATCTTTTAAACCAGCATAAAGATGTTTCCCCCTTCTTGAAAATTGACCTCAGTTCAGGCTACCATCTGTTGAAAGTTAGGAAATGTGATATTTCAAAGACAATTTTTAGAACTAGATATAGGCATGATGAGTTTTTTGTTATGTCCTTTGGGTTGAAAAATGTGTCTGCAACATTCATGGATCTTATGAATAGAGTCTTCAAACCTTATTTATACATGTTTGTCATTCTCTTCATTAATGACATACTGATTTATTCAAGGAATGAAGAAGATCATGCTAGTCACCTCAGGATTGTTCTGTAGACTGAGAGAGATAAAGAGTTATATGCCAAGTTTTTCAAGTGTGAGTTTTGGCTTAAGTCGGTGGCATTTTTGGGCGACATTGTTTCTGGTGAAGGGATTAGAGTTGACACTCCAAATATAGAAGCAGTTCAGAGTTGCCCTAGACCCCTTGGCTGGTTATGGAGATTAGTTGAAGGATTCTCATCTATCTCATCTCCTTTGACCAATCTAACTCAAAAGAAAAACACGTTTCAATAGTCTAAAGCTTGTGAGAAAAGCTTTTAGGAATTAAAAAAGAGGTTGACTACCGCACCGGTTTTGACATTACCAGAGGGTACTCAAGCATTTATAGTGTATTATGATGCATCAAGAGTTGGCTTTTGATTCAGAAAAAATGGCAAGGT
This sequence comes from Solanum peruvianum, assembly GCA_027705065.1. NCBI lineage: Eukaryota > Viridiplantae > Streptophyta > Magnoliopsida > Solanales > Solanaceae > Solanum > Solanum peruvianum. The sequence goes on along the minus strand of JAKWJD010001766.1, from coordinate 51,206,835 downwards.
TATAGCTTATGCCTCCAGACAGTTGAAGGTTTATGAGAAGAATTATCCAATGCTTGACTTGGAATTGACTATTGTAGTTTTTTCTTTGAAGATATGGTGTCACTACTTGTATGGTGTTAATATGGATATATTCACTGATCACAAGAGCCTCCAATATGTATTAACTTAAAATGAGCTAAATCTCAGATAAGGGAGGTGGTTAGAATTACTCAAGGATTATGACATGAGTATTCTTTACCACGCAAGTAAGGACAATGTGGTTGCCGATGCCTTAAGCAGGTTATCCACGGGGAGTACTTCTCATGTTGAAGAAGGAAAGAGGGAGTTAGCTAAATATGTGCATAGACTTGCATGTTTGGAGTCATACTTATGGATTTCACCGAAGTAAGGATAGTGGTGACTAATGGGGCAGAATCATCACTAGTGTCTGTAGTAAAACAAAAGCAAGACCAAGACTCCATTTTTCTTGATTTGAAGGGAAATGTTCATAAGTAGAGAGTATTGACTTTTGAACAAGGGGGAGATGGTGTGCTGAATTACCAAGGTAGATTTTGTGTAACTTAGCTGGATGGACTCCAAGAGAGGATCTAGGATGAGGCTCATAGCTCCAGATATTCCATTCATCTGGGTTTCACCAAGATGTATCGCAACTTGTGAGAGGTATAATTATGGTATGGCATGAAGAAAGATATTGTTGAGTTTGTTGCCAAATGCCCAAATTTCCAGCAAATGAAGGTAGAACACAAAGGCCAGGAGGTTTGGATCAAACTATAGAACTTCCAGAATAGAAGTGGAGATGGTTAACATGGACTTATCACATGTTTGCCACTGCCTCGCAGGCAACATTATTCTATTTGGGTGATTTTCGATAGAATTACAAAGTCATTACTTACCAGTAAAGACTACCTATTCTGCAGAGGATTATGCTAAGTTGTACCTTTAAGAAGTGGTAAGACTTCATGGAGTTCCAGTCTCCATTTTTTCTAATAGAGGTCCACAATTTACTGCACAGTTATGGAAATCTTTCCAGAATGGTTTGTGTTCAAAGGTGAACTTAAGCACCGCTTTTCATCCTTAAAAGGATGGACAAGCAGAGCGTACTATCCAGACCTTAGAAGATATTTTGAGACCTTGTGTGATTTACTTCAAATAAAATTGGGATGATCACATACCTCTCATTGAGTTCGCTTACAATAATAACTACCATTCGAACATCCAAATGACTCCATATGAGGCTCTTTATGGGAGAAGATGCAGATATCCAATTGGATGATCCGAAGTTGATGAAGCAGGGTTGATAGTACCAAATCTAGTTCATCAATGTATGGAGAAGGTACAAGTGATTTACGAAAGATTGAAGACGAAACAGACTCGCCAAAAGTCCTACACAGATGTTAGGAGAAGACCTTAGAGTTTGAGGTATATGATTGGGTATAGCTAAAGGTTTCACCCATGAAGGGATTTATGAGGTTCAATAAGAAGTGGAAACTTAGTCCCCGGTATATTGGACCATGTAGAATCTCCAACAGAGTGGATAATGTGTCTTTTGAGTTGAAGCTACCCCAAGAGTTGGCAGCGGTTCATGCGGTATTCCATATTTCTATGTTGAAGAAGTGATTGTGTGATCCTTCATTGATAGTACCAACTGAACATTTTGGGACAAAGGTAACTTATTCTATAAAAAAAGTTCAAGTGTAGATTTTCGGATCATCAAGTTCGCAAGTTGAGGACGATGGAAGTTGCATCAATCAAAGTTCTTTGGAGGAACCAATTCGCTGAGAAAGCGACTTTGGTAGATGAAAAGGATATGAAGAGGATATAACCACATCTCTCCGAATCCAGAGAGAATGCAGATCAAAGTATTAAATTCTCTTCCTAGCACATTATAAGACTATGTGTAAGTATGTTATTACTTGTTTTGGCTGTTGAGTGCTGAAATGATGTCACTATCCTTAGCTTAGTGAAAGAGTTATCATTCGAGGATGAATTAGGAGATATTGTAACATCTCATAACTTGAAATAACTAAGAATAAGATAGGAAGCCAAGAATAATCATTTTTGGAAATAAATAGCAAATCTGGAAATTTTCCAGATTTTAAAAGTGAGTTTTGGTTATTTTCAAATGGTCGTAACTTCCAGGTCAGGAAGAGTTAGGGTAATTTATTTATATGGACGGTAGGATCTTGGAAAGATCTTTCCAATAGTGCCAAGTTTGTGAAATGTCGAGGTCGTATGAGGGAGATATGACTTTCGGAAGGTGCATTGTTGGTATGAGGAAAGTCCAATTCAGATTTTTAAAGGTGTTATGGTATTTTCCTTACCCACTTATTTAATTTCATTTTAGGGTAATAACTTGGGGTCTAAGATGATTCTCTTCAGTTCACGCTTTTACAAAACAAGATAGGATTTTGATAGAAGAGAAAAAAAGGAGAAAGGAGAAGAAGAAGCAAAAAGACCACGAATCGTTGCGTTAATTTCGTCAGGGGTCATCCCTTTGAGGTATGTGAGATCTTTATGTGTTAGGTTCTTCCACCCATACACCAATTTGATTCAATTCAGCAAGTAAGAGTATATTGAATGATGAATATTGATATTTTGATGAACAATTATCAAATTCTTGATTGAATGGGTTGTATCATGTTCTAGTTGATTAGATTCGTGTTTCCGGGATATTTTACAAGTCTAAACTATTGGGTATTGAGTATATTGGTGATTCTAAGTGTTTGGGGAAGATACATAGAAGTTTCAGAGCATTAGAGTTGAAAATTTGAGAAGAAAGGTCGGATAACCCTTCTGACATGACCTAGGGTGCCGCTCATACCAGAGTCCCTATGGAAAGACTCTGTCCGTTAGGCCCTAGCACGTCGTGCCTGAGGACAGACTCTGTCAGTCAGGCTCTGGCACTCAACGCCTCTCAGAGCACCAAGGTCACCTGGACATCCCATTCTTTCCCTATCTTCTCATACTAGTTCCTAAATGATGAACCTATCATTCCTAGTTGATTCCAACACTCTAAAGTACATATAAAAATCATGAAAGCATCCATGAACATGAGATCATGATCCTTCAATCCATAACCTAATTCAAGGGAAGCTAAGATCAAGGTTAAAGAAGTTAAGACTCAAGTTCAAAAGTTAAGGAGTAAGTCAAAGTAAGTTCTTAAAGTTTTTAAAGAGTCTTAGACAATCATTTTAACTTTGTTTTACGGCTCAAATTACAAGTTGAGCAAAGAGTAAAGAGTTGACTTAAGTTCTTAAAAGCTATAAGGGAACTAAGTATTCCCTAAGAGTTAAGTTCAAGTGAAGAAAAGAGTAAGAGTTGAGTTCATTTCTTAAAAAGCTATAAGGGAACTAAGTATTCGAAAAGGTTTATAAATGTTTTCACGTTTGAGTTAAGAGAAAAGTAAGAGTTCCAAAAGAGTTTTCATTAAGAAAAGGGGAACATTGATTCCAAGAGGGATTTTTAAAGCTAAAAACGGTTGAGCAGATCATCTCAACCCAAAGGAAGGAAGTTATGTTAAATGCATGATCTAATGTACATTTTGGGAGTAGTTTTGAGCACCGATGTGGGGAGGAGAGGTCCTAATAAGTTAAGTCTCCATGTAAATCATGCAGTCATCATTTGTATTAATGGGTCAATGCGTTTTAGATGATCACGTAAGTTAAGCTAGTGGATCCACTAAGTTAAGTAAGGTCCTATACTGATGGAAAGGTATAGGATGGTCCTCGGCACCGTGAGGTAAAATGTTGTATCATCACTTAGGCTTAAGCGATGGTTGTCAGTTACAGAAACTCCCACAGAAATTATATAAATTCCATATAAAAGTAAAGTTGAGTTTATTATTGCTTTATCTTTAATGAACTATGTGTAAAATATATAAGTAAAGTTGAGTATATTATTGCTTTATCTTTAATGAACTTAGTGTTTACACTTTTTTGGCAGTTTTATATATATTGCATATGTCTTTACTGCTTTATATTGAGTTGTTATTTCATGAGTTTAGCAAGAGCCAACATAAGTTCCTCCTTATTCCAATTCAAGCATAGTAGTTGTTGTTTAGCATTCCAACTCGCATACTCGTACATTCAATGTATTGATGTCAGTTGGTCTGTATCGTCTTATGATGCAGTTGCAAGTAACCAGGATCAGCACGCAACGCTTCGTTGATCAAGTTTAAGCTCTAAAGTCAGTGGTAAGCCTCCTTGCATTCCCTAGGACATCTTTTTTAATTGTTTTTCTAGTTTAGTGCATTAGGATGTTGTAGGATCTGTACCAACATCCATCTCAGTCAGTTTAGAGGCTTTATAGATAGTTAGTAGTTCAGTTTTGGAGTCTCATTTACTTTGTAATTTCATATGTTCAAGTGTTGAGACCTAAGTGTCATTTTTGCTAGACTATTAAGTATTTCTTTTAACCATGCTCTACTTCTTGATTTAGTTGGTCGAGTATTTTGCTGAGTTAAGTTAGCCAGACCAAGGGTTTGCTCAAGGCCAGCAATGGTCGTTAGGTGCCGGCCGTGTCCAGGATGTAGGCTTCGGGAGTGATAGATTTTGATATTAGAATTGATTTTATTATTTAGATGAGGTTTAATTATATTAGTAATGAGTGGTAGTGGATTGATTTATACATGATACTAATAAATTAAATTATATCCACAGTTGAGTGCCAAGTATTTAAAAAAAATATTTAAATAGTTTAAATTTAAAATCGTTAAATAAGTGGTCAATTTTAAACCAAAAATGGATGATAAGGATATTTTGGAGCCAATAGATGGATGATAAAAACATTTTTGGAGCCAATGGGTGGATGGAATTTAGTTAGTACCATTCCGAATACTTTAAAAATATTTTAGGCTCTTTTCCGTAAAAAGAAAAAATGTAATGTAACTCAGGATATTACATCTTGAAATCAACAAATGAAATTTGGCTAAGTTACTTTCCTTTGGAAAACTCAAAAGAGTCTTATAAAACTACAATTTTTAGAATATATAAGATTTTATGCAAAAAAAATCAATGAATGTCTAAGAAATTAGCCAGTTGGCTAAAGATTGTGCACATTGAGCAGCCATAAATTGAATGCATTATTTGTTAAAATGGTTCCTCTTTATTTATAATCAACATATTTAAAAATTGAGATTTATCTTTTTCTTTTAAGTTAGCACATATATGTTGGGGAAAATATCTAACACCAAAAAGAAATGAACAGATCAAACCCGTGAGAACCAACAAGATGCATCGATGCAGTTGAGAAAAAATCAGGAGGGTGAAGAGAATTGTAAAATTAATCCTCTTAGAATTACTACATGTTAGTGAAACAGAGAGAAATGGCTTTACCTTAGATGATAAAATACAGTAGACATGTTTTTTATGAGAAAAAATATACGTGTTTAGAAATAGTGCATAGATGTGTTTCTTGGACAGGGGCAAACAATATATTTGTCCAATTTTATAGTCTAATTTGAACAGCATTTTATTCAATTATATGATGTTGTCATAGTACAACCTTTGTTGGCTTATTATATAAATAAATATAAAATAAAAGGTAATTTACCTTGCACTCCTTGTGTAATTAATGGCTCGACTATATCTGATCGTGGGGTATATGTATATCTTGTTTCTCTTTAATTTTTTTATATATTTTTTCTTTCTTCTCTACATTCTCCTCTTTCATGTGAATGTTGTTTCTTCTGGTTCAGGGTTATGGATTTGACTTACCTACTGGTGGGTTGTTATAAAGTTTCATCCTGAGTTGATATTTCGAATCATGATAATTTTGAGTTTAATATTGAATCTTAATGTACTTATTCATGACTTGCACTTGGATTCAAGGGTCTTCGAGTTTGATCTTGAATCTTGATGAACTTAATCTTTACTTCAAGGTCATTTGAGCTTATTCTTGAATCCGACGATCTTGATCTTTAGTTGTTTCTTGAACTTGAGTGCCCGAATACTTGTACTTGTAGGTTTTTAGTTACTAATGTAGTGTTTGATTCACGAGCTCTCTCTCTTGGTACTTGTTGAAATTCTTGCATTTTTCTTAACGACGTGGACCCCTATTTATTTTATAGAATTGAAGAGTTATGATTAGCAGAGACTTCCTCTAATCAATCTGATCTAAGTGACATGATGATATTTGATTAGTCGAAATATGTCACTTATACTCATGTGACACATTTTTGTTTGTCTTTGATTTGGCTAGGCATGTTATGCCACTTGATACATCACATAATTGTATTTGCTCCATAGCTTTACTTGGTAAGCTACATCATTTGACATGTGGCAAGAGTCTTGGACAGAAGGGAGGGGACGGAGATGGAGCTTCCTTCTTGCCTTTCTTCATTTCAGGAAAGCTTATTTGAGCCCTTTCATCCTAATCTCATCTACTGAAAAGGGGGCCGGGCGTAGCACGTTCTTTTTTGGGACACATAGGCTATTACAGAAGTGAAGGACGGGAACGAGCGGAATCAATGTGTTCCAATTTCTGGCCTTGCACCGACCATCCAATGGACCATGGACTAAACGGCCACTTGTTACCACTGAACGACGAAGCCAGGAGCGGAAGGAGGGACTTGAACCCTCAACCTTAGCCATCCGCTCCTTTTTCGATTCTTCTTCTATATAAGTGAATAGATCTTTGTGATTCAATCGATTCGATTCTCGTTCTCACCCTCGGCGAAGAACAAATAGAATTTGCTACAAAAACTGGCTAACGGGGGTATTCCTGCGTATGAGAACATAGTAATGGAGAAGGTAATAGTCAAAATAGGATTCGTTTTGGCTAGAGCGCCCAAATCTGGCACTAAATTGGACTTGTAGAATGAAATGTCATCTTGGACTTTGGCAAAGTAAGCTTGTCATTTATTATTCATTTTCACGGGCTAGCCCAATAAAATTTAACTTTGATTAAGTCTTTACATATTGAACTTAAATGATTAGTCAAATCATACTAAATTATAATATTTATTTGGACCAATATATCTTGAATTTAATATAATCTAAATTCCTTACGTATTTAAATTTAACAAAACTTTGTTATCCACACAAAGATAGTAAAATTTAACCATGGGTCATTATTTATTCTAAAAAAAGGTAGACTAACCATATGAAAATATCGGAAATGTTTTTATATTTTTATCAAGAAAATTTATTAAAAGTAAAGATTTATAGCAAGAAAATAACTTTTCCAAGAGAATTCATTCTGATTGAAAATAAAAAGGTGAAAATTACACAAGTGAAGGTCTTTTATTTAATAATTACCACATTTAAGTATATTTTTTATTTATTACCATTTGTGTCAACTTTTAACAATACTTATTTAATACAATTTTAAACAACTTTAGTACATGTTTAATACAACACTAATTCATAATGCAAGCTTCAGTTTATAATTTTTCTTAAAACTTACATATGTCATACAAATGAATTATAACTATTTTAATACACATTTAATACTTTTTTTCTCACCACATAATTTTTATATAATATAAATAAATTATATATAGCATTTTAACACAAATTGTGTAATGATATAAACATAGAAAATTTCATAGCATCATACATAATATTAGACATGCATCAATATTTTTATTCCGTATTCTTTATTCTTTATCAAAAGGCCTAACATTTTTGCAAGTCTTCATGTTGTGATCTTGTTATCCATAGTTTATGTTGAGTGACTTTCTTTTAAAAAATAATTATTTATTTTAAATATACTCTCTAATTCGTAAGCTACATAAAATATAAATCAATAATTAATTAGACAAGTAATCTAATCGTAAGAAATGCAAAAGATAATAAACGGCCAAATGAATTAAATTTAAACTAAAAATATATTACACTCATTTTAAAGTTGAATTAGAACCGAAATAAACATGAATTCAAAATGAAGCAAACGAAAGAGCACTATGTGATTTGTAAACCGAATAAAACTTACATCAATAATGAATTAAACAAGTAATTCTATCATACAAATCAATCAATAAACTGCAAATGAATTAATTCCTATTAAAAGTGAATTAAACAAATATTAAAGTTGAATTAGAAGAGAGAATTATGCATGGATAAAAAAATGTAACTAATGAAACACCAGACAATGATCTATAGAGTGAATTAAGTTTATATCAATAACGAATTAAACAACTAATCTAATAGTAACAAATAATAAACTACAACATGAATTAAATTTGCGTTAAAAGTGTATTACACAATATTAAAATTGAATAAGAATAAAAAAATAAAAATGAAAAACATAACTAACGAAAGTCAAGACAATAATTTATAGATTCAATTAAACTTGTATTATTCGTGAATAAATTATGTATTATATAAATTATGTATTATAAGGATCTTATAAATTATTTTGATTTGATTCTCTAAGAACATGAGTGATGTATGCAATATGTATTGTGTCTATGTTATAAATGTATTTACAAGTGTTTTATTAAATTATTTTGGTTGATATCACTCTAAAAAAATAGTGAAGTTTGTAATACAACTTTAATACAATTGCGATATAGTTTCACAAACTTCACTTTTTTTGAGTTTTAATCTAATTTTTTTTCAAAATCAATTATAAACTTAATTAAACCCTCTTAAAGTTGAGATATAAATTTCAAACGACATTTTTAATTATTTGTAGGAACTACCTATCAAAATTAATCACAAATCCATAAAATTCAAAATTTGAAGCTTTATAATAACCATCAATGTGAACTCTTGCTTCTGTAATTTTAGATATCTGAAATTTCTGCTTAAAAACATGATTTTGTACAAATTTTTGATCTTTTTATTCCTCTTTTCAGTTTGTTTTTGGATAAAAATAGTAACATATAAGCAAAAACTGAATGAGGATAGATTTTTAGATGAAACGCTCAAAGAAGAAAAAGAAAAAGAAAAGGAAGAAGATAAAAAAAACGCATAAGAAAGAGACTAAGAAGTAGAAAATTAAAAAAAGAAAAAAGAAAAAAGAAGCATAGGAATAAAAGAAAGAAAGAGACGAAGAAGCAGAACAATGAAAATAAAAAAAAAGGAAAAAGGGTTGAGAAAAGAGGCGCTGTACGATTTTCCTAATTTTAAAAAAAGTTATATTTAGTTTAAAAAATTATGTTGACATAGATGGTAAATATTTTTATAATATAGCATATTTATGTGATTTACCCAGTAAAAAGTTAGTGATAAAAATTCAAACAAATACCACACAACATTAGAAAATAATGTGGATCTTGCCCCAATAATAGTGACTAGAACTGAACTTTAGGGTAAAGACAATTTTATGCTCGGTTCGACTAATGTTTGGGTCTTCCATTACAATTGAAAGTTTTTTTCTGTGGGAAAGGTTAGGGGTTCATATTAACATTTCACAAAGGGTTTGAAAGCATTCGAAATGTCCGCTAACATGTGATTATCCAACAATTAACTGTTTGGCTAATTATTTTGAAAAGATAAGCATGCTTGATTAGTTTAAAATAAACAACCTCTAAGGATTAAAACAATTAGGGAAAGGGAAGTAAGAAAACATTTTGAAGTAAATATTAAGTCTATGGAAACCAAATTGAAAAGGCAAAGAACTTATTTTACTTTAAAAACAAAGTATATAACTAATTCAAAAATGGTCATCCTTGGAATAATGAGTTAGGAACAAACTTAAAGTCCGACTAACAATAAGCAGATGATAACAATTAAACAAATATAAAATATAGGTATAAAGAGAAGGGTAAATTAAGTGGGATAACAAACATTCCTAAGTAATTAACTAATAAAAGTATAGCTTAATTTATTTACTCTCAATAATTATAGTTTCATTTTTTTCATAATTAATGGGACCCACCACCTCTTTGTATACCCAATCATAAAAGATCTTTTTATCTTTTTTGTATATAATGTTATATAAAATTAATTTTATCTCTCCTAGACCCATTCCATATCTTTCTCCTAAAATCGCTCCTTCACTCCTAATTCGAATTTTGAATCTGGGAAAATTTCACGTTCCTTCTCCTGTCTTACTTTCATGAATTCATTTTATTTATTTTTTCCTTCATCAACTTTATTATACATGTATTATGTTTCTTAGTTTTTTCATATATTTATGGGAAAATGCACAAGTACCCTCAACCTATGTCGGAAATCTCAGAGACACACTGATACTATATTAAGGTCCTATTAATCCCTTGAGCTTATTTTATAAGTAATTTTCTACCTCTTTTCGGCCTACGTGGCACTAGCTTGAAACAAAAAGTCAACCAGCGTTGGGCCCACAAGATAGTGCCACGTAGGTCGAAAATGGGTAGAAAATTATTAATAAAATAAATTCAGGGGGTAATAGGACCTTACTATAGTATAAGTATCTCTCTGAGATTTCGGTCATAGGTTGAGGAGGTACTTGTGCATTATGCCTATATTTTTTTAAAAAATATTCTTTCTTTTTTATCAGATTATAAGTTCTTGAGAATGGAAAATTTGTCTCCATATATGAGGATTACTAGATATATGTCATTATATGTCAATATTATTGATAATCCGCCTATGTTTTCAATTGGGTTAACTCAGGATTTGGGGTCAATGTAGGGTATATGGCGAAACATAAACAAGTTCAAGTTGAACAATCTGTTGAATTGAGATTCAAGAAAAAAAAATAATGACAACTCAAAAAGTCATTAACAACGCGAAATCTAGCGGCATTAAGATTGCTGGAGTTGAAGTAAGAGAAAAATCAGAAACATAAGTTCAGAGGAGATTGGATCTGCCTCATCAAAACTGGACAAAACTAGACACAAATCTGAGGAACATCAAGATTATCAAGTAGTGTAATTTATAAGAAATTACTAAAGTTATGTATATAGTGAGTTGTATACTAAGGTAATATATACAAAGTATTATGAGGAAAATTACTATTTGTATATTCTATTAGTATTATACCAATTACTAAAATTATGTATATAGTGGGTTGTATATTAAAGTAACATATACAAAGTCTTATGAGACAATAGCTATTTGTATACAAATATTTAGTTTTGTATAAAAGTAATTTGTTAAAATCATTGTATAATACATATACAAAATTATAGTATCATACAAATTCATCGATATATACAAAAAAATTATGAAACATTATAAATATTGTTTATATAAACATTACAGACTCAAATATACAAGCATATTTCAAGATTACCATAAATACAATTGACAAATAAATATTATACAATCATTTTAATCATTAATTTTTTTTAAACACGAAATTTCATATGCACATATACAAATATAAACCATATACCAAATTATTGTATATTATACATATTCCTAGATATATAAAAAAAAAAAGATCATGATAAAATATTGTATACAAACAGACTACACAAAATAATTTTTAAAAAAAAAACACAATACACTTTTTTTAAAAAAAAAACACGAGTGTCATATATACAATTTCTATACTATGATGGTCACATATACATTTAATAACACATAATAAATTACACACGAAATTGTATAAAAACTTGTATACAATTTCTCAAATATATAGAATATAATCAATTTATATATATACAAATAAAATCATTAACGTTTGAGCGTTTCATACTACTTGTTAAAAAAAAATTGGGAAAATATTTGATTTTCAATGGTTAGCTTAAATCATGGGATTGTGTAAATGTTTATTACCGTATTTAGAGTTGTTCTTACCGTTCAATGAAAAAGTAAAATATTGAATAATTTTTTTTAAAAAAAAAGATTTATACAAATTAAAAGATACATAACAAACTAAACTATACAAATAGAATGTAATTATGTAAACTATTCTTATATTAATATTATTTCTTAAATTATGTTTGCCATATATGATATTTTTCCTAAAGAGAGAGATTTGGGACCAATACTGATTTTATGTTCGTCTGGGCTAATACTTGGGCCTAATATCAATTTGGGCCCACTTATCCTATCCTAAATTAGAGATCTTGCTGAAAATTCGAAATGGGCCTTAACTCAGTTTTTTGGGCCTTTGGACCAACACTTGGTACCTGTCCTATAATAACACGATAATAATCAAGATAAATGAGCTTTTGTTCCAATAATTACAAAAATACAAAATTTTGAAAATTTAAGGCTCTTTTAGATCATTTTCAATGCAATACGGATGATGTATATCCTGTGTATCAGGCCTCTTTTTTCTGCTCCGAGATATGTACGTCAACTCCAAGGACTTGTTCTTCAATTTAAATAATCTAGTTGACTCGAAAATGAAAGAGTTTGAGACTTTATGGCTTTCTCGAAATGCAACGAGAAATATAGAATTTCGTCGTGAACTCAGACAGATTTTACATGCAAATAAAATGGAAAATAAAGATTAGTATACTAAAAGAAAAAAAGGAACAGTATGAAACACTTCATATGTAACGACCCGCTAGGTCGTTTTGAGAACTATGACTAGTTTGACTCCTTTTGAAAATTTAAAGGGGTATTTTTAAACTATTTGAAGACTAAGAGTATTTAGTTGATAAAAATTTTAGTGAAGAATTAATATAGTTAATAGTTAATGGGTCATATCCATAATTTCTTCAATATCTTATACTTGACCTATTAATTTATTTAAGTTAGTGGGATTAGTTTATTTGTTATACTTAAATTAACATTAGAAAAGCAGAAAAATAAAAGGTTTCAAAAACTACCAGCGGCGTTGTAACGACCTGTTTAGTCGTTTTGAGCAGCAGATTTTATTTCTGGAAAACTGGCTGAGGCGACGGACCCCACGACGGACCGTCATGGGCACGACGGACCGTCGAGGGGGTCTCGTTTCAGAACACTTAGAAATTCTGAAATTTGGGTACTGAAATCGACTCTCTGAACTTCGTAACGGAATGGCAGGACGGACCATCGTGGGCACGACGGACCGTCACAGACTCTTCAAGAAAATTGAGTCTCTGAACTCTGTGACGGAGCAGCAGGACGGACCGTCGCAGGCACGACGGGCCGTCACAGGCTGCGTAATCCCAGGCTGGGTCGGATTTCTTTAAATGTTTTAAGGGACGTTTTTGACTATTCCTGCTTTAATTATAAAGTTAGTGGGTTAATGTTAATAAGTCTAATTACTTGGGGGTTAAAAGAGGTAACCTTGAGTTAATTAGTGGGTTATTATTGTAATCTTTATACTTAATTATATGCTAATTAGGGTAAAAGAAAGGGGGTTTGAATAAGATAAATAAAAAGAACAAAGAGAGAGAGAGGATCGATCGAGAGAGGAGAGACGAAGAGGAAAACACAACGCTTTGGGAAATTGCTTGCTTGATCACTAATCTTCGGTGGAGGTAGGTTATGGTTTTTATATACTATTCGTAGTAAACTCTTAATAGCGAATGATATGTATTGGTGGATTGTAAACCCTTCTATATTCTTAATTATATGCTTGTATGAATGTGATTATGTGATTTGATATAATAAGCATGATGAAGCTATTGAATCCTAATCTTGAAAGAAACCCTAATCTACTTTGTTAATGATGATGCCTTGGAATAAAAGAAGGCTTGATGAACGAAAGTAGTGAGAATAGAGGATCGGGTGCCACGTTCCGGTACCAGGATAGTATATGAGGATCGGAGTGTCACGTTCCGACACCAGGATAGAATATGGATCGGGTGCCACGTTCCGGTACCAGGATAGTATATGAGGATCGGAGTGTCACGTTCCGACACCAGGATAGAATATGGATCGGGTGCCACGTTCTGGTACCAGGATAGAATGAGGATCGGAGTGTCACGTTCCGACACCAGGATAGTATACGGAGCGGAGTGTCACGTACCGACACGAGAGGAATAAAGATAATGAATCTTGAAATATGTTAATATACTCAATCTAATGAACCTAATTCCCAAATGAGTATGGTATTGAGGCTTGAGTCCTCATGGATGAACTTGGTAGTACTTATTGATGATTATAGTACTTGTTGTTGCTACATGTTGAGTATTATAGTTGATTTATGATATTAATTGATATATATACTGTTTTCTATTTTGAGTTGGCCGATGATACCTACTCAGTACTTGTGTTTGTACTGACCCCTACTTGTATGTTTCTTTCTTTGTATTTGTGGAGTGCAGCAAACGTACCGTCGTCTTCAACTCAACCGCATCTCTAGCCAGTCTTCATTACACTGGGATTCAGGGTGAGCTAATGCTTCTAGCTTGGACTGGATCTTCTTCTTCAAGTCTTGATGCCTTGAACTTCCGGCATAGACTAGCTTTTTACTTGTTTTTGCTTTCTTAGATACTCTTAGTTTAGTAATTGAGGATAGATGTTCTTGTGATGATGACTTCCAAATTTTGGGGAATAATAGATGTTGAGTTTCAGAAGTTATTTAATCAATGTTCACTAATGAGATTTAAGTCTTCCGCATTACTTTCTGTTGATATTATATTGCAATGTCGGGTTTTGTATTGGTTGATTCGCTCACATCGGAGGGTACGTGTGGGTGCCACTCGCGACTCGGTTTTGGGTCGTGACAAACTTGGTATCAGAGCATTAGGTTCGTTGGTCTCATCACACAAGAACGAGTCTAGTAGAGTCTTAAGGAACGGTAGGGGGACGCCTTTACTTTTCTTTGAGAGGCTATAAGACTTTAGGAAAATTCCATTCTTTCATTCTTTCTTTCGTGCTATTACTTGGATCCAATTGGTATCTAGGTGATACAAATTGGTATCTGACGATCTTCATTCTATTTCGCAGATGGTTAGAACTAGGGCAACGACTGCGCCAACACCAACACCGGCAAGACAAGAAGCGTCTGAGCCAGCCTTTGGGGCTGTAGCTCGAAGAGGAGTAGTGGCAAGAGGCCGTGGAATAGGTCGTGGGAGGACGTCCTCTAGAGGAAGAGGACAAGCACCTAGCCCATCTGGTACTAGGGCGGTGACTCCTCCACCAACTGAGGAAGTGGTAAGAGAGGGTGAGGAAGGGGAAAATGAACAGGTACAGAGTGAGGGATTGCCACCCCAACCTACCCCAGAGATGATCAATCAGGTTCTTGCTTATCTTAGCGGGTTATCTGATCAAGGCCAGACACCTCCAGTGTTTTCTGCACCAGCACCTCAGGTTCCGGAAGTACGACAGGCCGCTGTTGGGGCTCTCCTCATGGATGCCTCATTAGAAATAGGCACATTTCCTCGTCTGACTACAGGGCCTATAATGACAAATGATCAGCATGAACTTTTCAGTAAGTTCTTGAAATTGAAACCTCCAGTCTTCAAGGTTGCTGAATCTGAGGATGCCTACGATTTTCTGGTTGACTGTCATGAGCTACTACACAAGATGGGTATAGTAGAACGGTTTGGTGTTGAGTTTGTGACTTATCAGTTCCAAGGGAATGCCAAAATGTGGTGGCGGTCACATGTTGAGTGTCAACCAACAGAGGCACCACCTATGACTTGGGCATCATTCTCTAGCTTGTTTATGGAGAAGTATATCCCCCGGACTTTAAGGGATAGGAAAAGAGATAAGTTCTTGAGCCTAGAGCAAGGCAAAATGTCGGTTACTGCATATGAGGCTAGGTTTCGTGCATTATCCAGGTATGCCACCCAACTTTGTTTCAGTCCACAAGAGCGGATTCGCCGTTTTGTGAAGGGGTTGAGGTCAGAATTGCAGATTTCAGCCTTACAGGTAGCGGCTACGGCAAAATCCTTCCAAGAAGTGGTAGATTTCGTGATAGAGGTGGAAGGAGTGAAGCCAGATGAATTCACCAGGGCATCGACATCAAAAAGGTTTCGAAAGGGAGGTGAGTTTAATGGTTCTTACTCTAGAGGACAGGGTTCCGGAGGTTACTCAGTTCGACCAATTCAGTCTTCACTACAGACTGTAGTTGGGGGTCCACCTCAGATCGGTCAACACTTTTCTGAAAGACCGATGCTTGAATCTAGAGAATGTTATAGATGTGGGGAGACTGGACACATTAAGAGGTATTGTCCAAGACAGAGTTACAGACCTCCCACAGTCAGAGGTAAAGGTGGTCATGGAAGGGGCCGTCATCCTGGAGGACGTGGTGGTCGAGGTAATGGTGGTCACCAAAACGGCCGGGGTGATGGGCAAACTGGAGCCACTACATCACAACATGGTAGGGGCAACGGATAGACAAGTAATGGGGCCCATTGTTACGCTTTCCGTGGGAGATCTGAAGCGGAGACATCTGATGCTGTCATCACAGGTAATCTTTCGGTTTGTGATTGCATGGCTTCTATATTGTTTGATCCTGGATCCACATTTTCTTATGTATTTTCTTCATTTGCTATTGGTCTTAATTTACCTTGTGAATTGCTTGACATGCCTATTCGTGTTTCTACTCCGGTGGGTGAGTCTGTGATAGTTGAAAAAGTATATAGGTCTTGTTTGGTGACTTTTGTGGGAAGCAACACTTATGTAGATTTGGTTATCCTAGAAATGGTTTACTTCGATGTAATTCTGGGTATGACTTGGCTTTCTCCAAATTTTGCAATCTTGGATTGTAATGCTAAAACGGTGACGTTAGCCAAGCCTGGGACAGATCCGTTAGTATGGGAGGGCGACTACACTTCCACTCCGGTTCGTATCATCTCCTTTTTTCGTGCTAAGAAAATGGTTAGCAAAGGGTGTTTAGCTTTCTTGGCACATCTCAGGGATGACACTACCCAAGTACCTTCAATGGAGTCGGTTTCGGTAGTCCGTGAGTTTCTGGATGTGTTCCCTGCAGATCTTCCTGGTATGCCACCGGATAGAGATATTGACTTTAGCATTGATTTGGAACCAGGTACTCGCCCCATTTCTATACCCCCTTATAGAATGGCTCCCGCGGAGTTAAGGGAGTTAAAGGCCCAACTTCAAGAGTTGTTGAACAAAGGCTTCATTAGACCAAGTGCACCTCCTTGGGGCGCTCCGGTGTTATTTGTAAAGAAGAAGGATGGGAGTTTACGGATGTGCATAGACTATAGACAACTGAATAAGGTAACTATTAAGAACAAGTAGACTCTTCCTCGCATTGATGATTTGTTCTATCAGTTACAAGGTGCTTGTGTCTTCTCTAAGATTGACTTGAGATCCGGTTATCATCAATTGAAAATACGGGAAATGGATGTGCCAAAGACTGCTTTTCGGACCAGATATGGGCATTATGAGTTTTTAGTAATGTCTTTTCGGCTTACGAATGCCCCTGCCGCTTTTATGAGCTTGATGAATGGGATTTTTAAGCCATATCTGGATCTCTTTGTGATCATATTTATTGATGATATACTGATATACTCGAGGAGTAAGAAGGAACATGAGGAGTATTTGAGAATGGTATTAGAGTTATTGAGGAGGAAAAAGCTTTATGCCAAATTCTCCAAGTGTGAGTTTTGGCTAGATTCAGTGTCCTTCTTGGGGCACGTAGTTTATAAGGATGGAGTGATGGTGGATCCATCTAAGATTGAGACAGTGAAAAATTGGGTAAGACCTACTAACGTGTCAGAAATAAGGAGCTTTGTTGGTTTGGCTAGCTATTACCGTCGATTTGTCATGGGATTCTCTTCCATTGCTTCCCAATTGACGAACTTGACTAAGCAAAATGTTCCATTTGTATGGTCGGATGAATGTGAGGAAAGCTTTCAGAAACTCAAGACATTGTTGACTACTGCACCAATTCTTACCTTGCCAGTAGAAGGTAAGAACTTCATCGTTTATTGTGATGCATCCTATTCTGGTTTGGGTGCGGTGCTAATGCAAGAGAAGAATGTAATTGCTTATGCTTCGAGGCAATTAAAGGTGCATGAACGTAACTACCCGACCTATGATTTGGAGTTGGCTGCGGTAGTGTTTGCATTAAAGCAATGGAGACACTATCTATATGGGGTTAAGTGTGAAGTCTATACGGATCATCGTAGCCTACAGTATGTCTTCACTCAGAAAGATTTGAATTTGAGACAGAGGAGATGGATGGAACTACTGAAGGACTACGATATCACAATCTTGTATCATCCGGGAAAAGCTAATATCGTGGCAGATGCTTTAAGTAGAAAGGCCGGAAGCATGGGAAGTCTAGCTCATTTGCAAGTTTCTAGACGCCCATTGGCTAGAGAAGTTCAGATTCTGGCTAATGACTTTATGAGGTTAGAGGTAAATGAGAAGGGAGGATTTTTGGCTTGCATGGAGTCAAGATCTTCCTTCCTTGACAAGATAAAGGGAAAGCAGTTTAATGATGAGAAATTGATCCGTATCCTAGATAAAGTGTTGCGAGGAGAGGTTAAGGAAGCAACAATCGATGAGGAAGGTGTGTTGAGGATTAAGGGAAGGGTATGTGTACCCCGCGTCGATGATTTGATCAACAGTATTCTGACAGAGGCTCATAGTTCAAGGTATTCTATACACCCTGGTGCAACCAAGATTTATCGTGACCTAAAGCAACACTTTTGGTGGAGTAGAATGAAGCGTGACATTGTTGATTTTGTTGCCAAATGTCCAAATTGTCAACAAGTAAAGTATGAACACCAGAGGCCCGGAGGAACACTTCAGAGAATGCCCATTCCTGAATGGAAGTGGGAAAGAATTGCAATGGATTTCGTGGTTGGTCTTCCAAAGACAATGGGTAAGTATGACTCCATTTGGGTGATTGTTGATAGGTTAACTAAGTCTGCTCATTTCATTCCGGTCAAGGTGACTTACAATGCAGAGAAGTTAGCCAAACTTTACATCTCAGAGATTGTTCGATTGCATGGAGTTCCGCTCTCCATCATATCAGATAGAGGTACGCAGTTTACTTCTAAGTTTTGAAAAACATTGCATGCCGAATTGGGTACTAGGTTGGACCTTAGTACTGCATTTCGCCCTCAAACCGATGGTCAGTCTGAGCGAACGATTCAAGTGTTGGAGGATATGCTTCGTGCATGTGTGATAGAATTTGGTGGTCATTGGGATAGCTTCTTACCCTTAACAGAGTTCTCCTACAACAATAGCTATCACTCAAGCATTGGTATGGCCCCATTTGAAGCATTTTATGGTAGGAGATGTAGGTCTCCCATTGGATGGTTTGATGCATTTGAGGTTAGACCTTGGGGTACTGACCTTCTGAGGGAATCGTTAGATAAAGTGAAATCTATTCAAGAAAAGCTTTTAGCGGCGCAAAGTAGGCAAAAGGAATATGCAGATCGAAAGGTTAGAGACTTGGAGTTCATGGAGGGTGAACAAGTCTTGCTGAAGGTTTCGCCCATGAAAGGGGTGATGCGGTTTGGTAAAAGAGGTAAACTAAGACCAAGGTATATAGGTCCCTTTGAAGTACTTAAGCGAGTAGGGGAGGTGGCTTATGAGTTAGCCTTGCCTCCAGGGTTGTCCGGAGTGCATCCGGTATTTCATGTGTCTATGTTGAAAAGATACGATGGGGATGGAAACTACATCATTCGTTGGGATTCAGTTCTGCTTGATGAAAATTTGTCTTATGAGGAGGAACCTGTTGCTATTTTAGATAGAGAAGTCCGCAAGTTGAGGTCGAGGGAGATTGCATCCATCAAGGTTCAATGGAAGAATCAACCAGTTGAAGAGTCTACTTGGGAGAAGGAGGCTGATATGCGAGAAAGATACCCACACCTGTTTACAGATTCAGGTACTCCTTCTCGCCCTTGTTTTCCTTCTTGTGATCGTTCGAGGACGAATGATGGGTAAATTGGTATCTATTGTAACGACCTGTTTAGTCGTTTTGAGCAGCAGATTTTATTTCTGGAAAACTGGCTGAGGCGACGGACCCCACGACGGACCGTCATGGGCACGACGGACCGTCGAGGAGGTCTCGTTTCAGAACACTTAGAAATTCTGAAATTTGGGTATCGAAATCGACTCTCTGAACTTCGTAACGGAATGGCAGGACGGACCGTCGTGGGCACGATGGACCGTCACAGACTCTTCAAGGATATTGAGTCTCTGAACTCTGTGACGGAGCAGCAGGACGGACCGTCGCAGGCACGACGGGCCGTCACAGGATGCGTAATCCCAGGCTGGGTCGGATTTCTTTAAATGTTTTAAGGGACGTTTTTTACTATTCCTGCTTTAATGATAAAGTTAGTGGGTTAATGTTAATAAGTCTAATTACTTGGGGGTTAAAATAGGTAACCTTGAGTTAATTAGTGGGTTATTATTGTCATCTTTTATACTTAATTATATTCTAATTAGGGTAAAAGAAAGGGGGTTTGAATAAGAAAAATAAAAAGAACAAAGAGAGAGAGAGGATCGATCGAGAGAGGAGAAACGAAGAGGAAAACACAAAGCTTTGGGAAATTGCTTGCTTGATCACGAATCTTCGGTGGAGGTAGGTTATGGTTTTTATATACTATTCGTAGTAAACTCTTAATAGCGAATGATATGTATTGGTGGATTGTAAACCCTTCTATATGCTTAATTGTATGCTTGTATGAATGTGATTATGTGATTTGATATAATAAGCATGATGAAGCTATTGAATCCTAATCTTGAAAGAAACCCTAATCTACTTTGTTAATGATGATGCCTTGGAATAAAAGAAGGCTTGATGAACGAAAGTAGTGAGAATAGAGGATCGAATGCCACGTTCCGGTACCAGGACAGTATATGAGGATCGGAGTGTCACGTTCCGACACCAGGATAGAATATGGATCGGGTGCCACGTTCCGGTACCAGGATAGTATATGAGGATCGGAGTGTCACGTTCCGATACCAGGATAGAATATGGATCGGGTGCCACGTTCCGGTACCAGGATAGAATGAGGATCGGAGTGCCATGTTCCGGCACCAGGATAGAATATGGATCGGGTGCCACGTTCCGGTACCAGGATAGAATGAGGATCGGAGTGCCACGTTCCGGCACCAGGATAGTATATGAGGATTGGAGTGTCACGTTCCGACACCAGGATAGTATATGGAGCAGAGTGTCACGTACTGACACGAGAGGAATAAAGATAATGAATCTTGAAATATGTTAATATACTCAATCTAATGAACCTAATTCCCAAATGAGTATGGTATTGAGGCTTGAGTCCTCATGGATGAACTTGGTAGTACTTATTGATGATTATAGTACTTGTTGTTGCTACATGTTGAGTATTATAGTTGATTTATGATATTAACTGATATATATACTGTTTTCTATTTTGAGTTGGCCGATGATACCTACTCAGTACTTGTGTTTGTACTGACCCCTACTTGTATGTTTCTTTCTTTGCATTTCTGGAGTGCAGCAAACGTACCGTCGTCTTAAACTCAACCGCATCTCTAGCCAGTCTTCATTACACCGGGATTCAGGGTGAGCTAATGCTTCTAGCTTGGACTGGATCTTCTTCTTCAATTCTTGATGCCTTGAACTTCCGGCATGGAATAGCTTTTTACTTGTTTTTGCTTTCTTAGATACTCTTAGTTTAGTAATTGAGGATAGATGTTCTTGTGATGATGACTTCCAGATTTTGGGGAATAATAGATGTTGAGTTTTAGAAGTTATTTAATCAATGTTCATTAATGAGATTTAAGTCTTCTGCATTACTTTCTGTTGATATTATATTGCAATGTTGGGTTTTGTATTGGTTGGTTCGCTCATATCGGAGGGTAAGTGTGGGTGCCACTCGCGACTCGATTTTGGCTCGTGACACGGCGTGGGCATAATAGTTACTCGTAAGTCGTGTAATGCAGGTGAGCTTTTAATCTAATTGTGTTATTGAATGTTCATAATAATATATTATTCTGATTTTTAAGATTTAATGGGATAATATAGTGCAAAAGAGGTGGGATTAGGTGTGTGTTAGTCATTGAGCGAAGGAGTTTTAACTTTTATTGTTTCTGTTTTATATTTATATGTCAATTTTCCAATTTTGCTTTTTATACCTGCAAGGTTAGTGGACAAATTTTGTGACTTTCCAATTCTTCTTTTATAGATAAAATTATTATTTTTCTAAGGTTTTGATTTGAGTTTCAAGAATGCAATGGTCAGAATAGGTAGAAAGAGACGATTAAATAATGGTTCCATATTATGGGTCCTTACTAGTACTTGGTTGAAATTTTTTGGATTTTTTTAAATTACTTTTGGCAAGGTTTTAGCTTAAATTAGTTCCCAAGGATTTTCAAATGGCTGCCAGCGATAGTTCTCTTTCTTTTTGGATTGAGAAATTGTATGTAAAGATACAGATGTATAGGAATTTGAGGTGCAACAAATTAGTTCTTCTTAAATGGTTTTAAGTTGGCTTATTTTCTTATTATTATCACTAGTTTTTGGTATATTGAGATAGGTAATTAATTATTAGGTGTATATTATATAATTTAAGAATGAATTTTAGGGTACTTGGAGAGATGAAAGTTCAGTTCTTGACTTAAAATTTAGCAAGTATAATAATTCTTGGCATATAAACTATATCAAGATTTGGAAGTTGATTAGAACTATGAGTGAGTTTTTGGGTCTATGATAGACATACAATAATTTGAATGTCTATAAACTCGCTTACTTACGAATACTGCGTAATTGATAGATTGTGAACATTCTGAAGCTTTGTGAAAGGAAAAGGAAAAGGTGTAGAGATTCGTGACACGAGTTCGGCATCTAAGGTATGTTAAGACTTTTTAGACTTGTTGAAGGACATTTCTTAATAAAAGATAAAAAATGAAGTAGCCAAAGGGGTAAGGGCGAAAGATGGGGATCTCGTATCAATGGTGTGACGGGCATTGGTATGAGTACCGGTGTTATAAAAAGGAAAATTACCACTGTAGAAGTGGATTGTAATTTGAGAATGCCAAAGCATATGGGCATTAGGTGATATATTATTGACTTGAAATTTTTGTGTGATTGTGTTTTCTTTATTACACCCGTATAGTTGTGATAATTGAGGTGGTTATGTATTATGTTGATATTGATTGAGTGATATGCATCATTATCCCCTTATATTGAAATGATATTGCAAACATGCATTGACATGAGATTGAGTATAAGTTGGGCACGTGGAGATCGTCCGTGCTGGGGATGCTGAGATGTTAAGATTGTAATTTGGGCACGTGAAAACCGTCCGTGCGGAAATTGTTTGATATTATGATGGTGCGTTGAGATCGTCCGCACAGACACATGGAGATCGTCCGTGTCGATATATGGACCTCGCGAGTCTCCCATTGGTCATGAACTCTCGATGTATTTCCAAGGAGTATCATGTATATATGGTGGAGTGAGTACTGGTATTCTGAGACATACCATTACATGGTATCATATTGCATTGCATTTCATCACATCATTCATTCTTGATGTTTAGTAAGTTCGAATAAGTTATTTATATACTCAATTTTTTTTTGAGAAATAAAAATAAATGCGCTAGTGACAAATTAAAAAAATAAGGTACAATAGTCATCATAATTTTCATACATCTTGAATATAAATTAAAGTTAAAATGTCTCCAAACTCAATGCCCCTTGCCTCTTCTGTTTTTCTTCTTCTTTATACCCTCATTCTCTCTATAAGACTATGAACATTGAACCAACAAAAATGTTGGTATAAAAAAGGAAACATTATATGCTCATCTATCAATGCACACATTATAAAAGAGTATTTTCTTTAACCCAACGAATAGCAACATATACTAGAAGTGAGTTCAAGAATTTTTTTTGTTATAAAAAAAACACAAAAAAAGTGTTTTTGTTATTTTCAAGTCAATTGCAATAGGTTTCTACAATTCTACTACTAAGTCAACAAATTCCAACAACATCAACAATAGATTTTTCTGCAACAACATCAAATGTTGATTGAACAAATGTTCATCAGTTGCCAGTCTCTCCCTTTTCTAACAAATGTTGACTATAGCCCACTAGGCATCATTTAAGGAATTGTTATATGAAGACTTTATCTAGGGTCAAGATTTGCTGAAGAAATCATTTTTCACATCAAGAAGACTCAAATTGACATTTTTCTTATCTTCAATAAGATTAGCCTTGAGCCAAGCTAGAGTATTTATAACACAAGCCTCGAATCATTTCTAGGGGTCATGGTTGAAATCTGCCCTACAAAATTGAGATGGAAGAAACTGATGAACATTTTTTTGAATTAACGTCTAATGTTGCTATACTAAAATTTGGTGTAGTTGTTGTTGGGACTTGATTAGTTGTAGTAGAACCCTTCTCTACTATAGATAATTAAATAAAATAATTTCAACCACTTTTCTTTGGAGGAGTGGGTGGGAGGGGGATTCGTTTAACCAAGTCATCCTTAAAGTGACTCCTTGTATGAAAAGTTATACCTTGTCTTGAAGAAAAGTTTTTTCACCACAAATGCCAAGCTACATCAACATACCATATTGCCCATTTTGTCCAAATATTTTTGTTGCTTTCATTATCATCATTTTAAAGAGGGGAGAAGGAGTATATATATAATGAGAAAAAAATAGAATAATAAAGGGGAAGTTGGGTTCAGAGACAACTTTTATTAAAATTATGAATATATAAGAAAATATAGTATGTATCACCTTTTTTTCAATTCCAAATATATTCAAAATCTGAATAAAAACATAATTGTCTTTGAACCCAATTCTCCATATATTTTCTATTTTTCCCTTTATATACACTCCTCATCCTCTCTCTAAGATGATGAACATGGAAAAAAATGCAGAATAAGATTGGGAAACATGATATATTTATGTACCAATGCATGTGTTGTAAACAAAACTTTTCTTCAAGCTAATAAATAACGGCACATACAGGGAGTCAATTTAAGAAGGGTTGGGTTAAAGGAAATCTCAAAAAACGACATATGTTCTTACAATAGTACAATACATCATGAATATATGTTTGACAAAAAAATTAATATTATTAATATTATGTCATAAAATTATAAAAATATTTGACAAAAATATAATCTATCTGTCTAACTTATAAAAATAGCTTGCATTGTAAACAACGAATTAATACTCCTAAAACAATTGAAATTTAAATTATAACATAAGTTCTAAATTCAAAATAAAAAATTTAACATAATGTTCTTATGTCAAATATCAACATAACATACATAAGCATGATTTAAAAGAAAGGAAAAAATATAAGCCCATAAGACTGTAACCTTATTCCATTAGAAATTCGGTTTTATTTAAAAATTAGAACACTAATAAAATTATATCAATAAAAAAATAGATAATGCAAAAAATTGCATGAAATCACATGATGTAAAGGTTGATAACGAGAAGGAAAAGAGATATAAATAATTTAAATCAAAAAAATACTTTTTAGAAAATATTAGAATAATAACGGAAAAAAAAAGAAATTAAAAAGTAATCAGCTTGTAATTACTTAATGTATTTTAACTACAATTCACAACCCACCCCTATGAATTGAAGATTGTAATTATCCCAATTACAACAAGTTACATGTTAGCCAAGTAATAAATGGTCAACCAAACATGTCAGACAATATAATTACACTCAATTACATTTGAAAAGTCATATGTAATTGGAATTTTGTGTAATTGATTGCAATTATAGTCTTTGACTTATTTGGTAGACCAAGTAATTCAATCTTTTATAGTAACACTAAATGCACGGTGGTGCAATAATATAATTATACATCTATTCAAAGTTGCGCAAAAGATAATCGAGAGCAACTTACTTGAAATGCTTTTTGAATCATTTCCAACATGTCTTGGTTAGCCTCACCAACTAACTTTACACCCATTAACATGTACCTCTTTCTTTACCAATTCCGAAAAATAAAATTTGATGTGTTGTGAAGTCACAAAATGGACACAATGTAAATACTCCAATTTTTTTTTACTCGTGGAGACAAACCATTGAGAATTACATTAAAGGAGTGTTGCCTATCTCCATAGTACCTGAAAACAAAAAAAAACATGTTATAGATTGGCATGAGTGCTAAATTTTAAAAAGTGATCGAAGCAACTACTACAAATAAAGCTTGCGTATTCAATTCCTTTTCAATGCACAAATGGAAGCACCTATGTAACGACCTGTTTAGTCGTTTTGAGCAGCAGATTTTATTTCTGGAAAAACTGGCCGAGACAACAGACACCACGACGGACCGTCGTGGGCACGACGGACCGTCGAGGGTGTCTCGTTCCAGAACACTTAGAATTCTGGAAATTGAGCATTAAAATCGACTCTCTGTAATCTGTGACGGACCTGCAGGACGTGCCGTCACAGCTACGACGCACCGTCGTGAGCTCCCGTTGCAAAACACTTCAACTTTTGAGAATTTGGTACAGGGAACGAGTCTCTGATCGTCGTGACGGAAGTGCAGGACGGACCATCGTAGGTACGACGGGCCGTCACAGACTCCTTAGTGAAAAATAGAAATTCGGATCCTTGCGACGACCTTCATGACGGACCATCGCAGGCACGACGGGCCGTCACAGGTTGCGTAATCCCAGTTGGAGTCGGATTTCTGGTTAAGTTTTAAGGGACGCTTTGGACTATTCTTTCCTTAATTATAAAGTTAGAGGATTAATATTAATAAGTCTAATTACTTGGGGGTTAAAAGAGGAAACCCTAAGTTAATTAGTGGGTTATTATTGTCATCCTTTACACTTAATTATATGTTAATTAGGGTAAAAGAAAGAGGGTTTGAAAAAAGAAAACAGAAAGAACAAAGAGAAAGAGGGATTGAACGAGAGAGGAGAAACGAAGAGGAATATCAAAGCTTGAGGAATTTGCTTGTTTGAATTCAATTCTTCGGTGGAGGTAGGTTATGGTTTCATGCTATTCGTAGTAGACTCTTAATAGCGAATGATATGTATTGGTAGTTTTGTAAACCTGTCTATATGCTTAATTGTATGCTTGCATGAATATGATTATGTGATTTTGACAAAAAAAAGCATGATGAAAACAATTGAATCCCAAATCTTGAAAGAAACTTTAATCTACGTTATTAATGATGATGCCTTGGTATAAAAGAAGGCTTGATGAATTAAAGTAATGGGATTGATGATGCCTTGGTATAGAGAAGGCTTGATGAACTGATAGAATGAGATTAGTGGATCGGAGTGTCACGTTCCGACACATAGCATTAGTGGATCGGAGTGTCACGTTCCGACACATAGTATTAGTGGGACGGGTGTCACGAACCAACACGTAGAATTAGGGGATCAGAGTGTCACGTACCGACACATATAGGGGATCGGAGTGTCACGTACCGACACATATAGGGGATCGGAGTGTCACATTCCGACACATAGTATTAGTGGGACGGGTGTCACAAACCGACACGTAGAATTAGGGGATCGGAGTGTCACGTACCGACACATAGTAGTAGAGGATCGGAGTGTCACGTACCGGCACAAGAGGAAGAAAGATAATGAATCCTGAAGATGATAATTTACTCAACATAATGAACTTAATCCCCAAATGAGTATGGTATTGAGGCTTGAGTCCTCATGGATGAACTTGGTGGTATTTATTGATGATTTAATACTTGTTGATGCTACATGTTGAGTATTGTAGTTGATTTACATTATTATTGATATATACTGTTCCCTATTTTGAGTTGGCCGATGATACTTACTCAGTACCCGTGTTTTGTACTGACCCCTACTTGTTTGTTTCTTTCTTTGTTATTTGTGGAGTGCAGCAAACGCGCCGTCGTCTTCAACTCAACAGTAGATCTAGCCAGTCTTCACTCCATCGGAAATTCAGGGTGAGCTAACGTGTCTAGCTTGGACTGGATCTTATTCTTCAAGTCTTGATGCCTTGAACTTCCGGCATGGGCTAGCTTTTAGTTGTTTTATTTTCCTAGACATTTTTAGTTAGTAATTTGATCATAGATGTTCTTGTGATGATGACTTCCAGATTTTGGGGAAATAATAGATGTTGAATTTTAGAAGTTATTGAATTGGTTTTTATTAATGAGTTTAAGTCTTCCGCATTACTTTCTGTTGATATACATTGAAATGTTAAGGGTTTGATTGGTTGGTTCGCTCACATAGGAGGGTAAATGTGGGTGCCAGTCGCGGCTCGGTTTTGGGTCGTGACAAACTTGGTATCAGAGCATTAGGTTCGTTGGTCTCATCACACAAGAACGAGTCTAGTAGAGTCTTAAGGAACGGTAGGGGGACGCCTTTACTTTTCTTTGAGAGGCTATAAGACTTTAGGAAAATTCCATTCTTTCTTTCTTTCTTTCGTGCTACTACTTGAGTCCAATTGGTATCTAGGTGATACAAATTGGTATCTGACCATCTTCACTCTATTTCGCAGATGGTTAGAACTAGAGCAACGACCGCACCAGCAGCAACAACGGCAGGACAAGAAACGTCTGAGCCAGCCACTGGGGCTGTGGCTCGAGGAAGAGCAGTGGCAAGAGGCCGTGGACGAGGTCGTGGGAGGACGTCCTCTAGAGGAAGAGGACAAGCACCTAGCCCATCTGATACTAGGGCGGTGACTCCTCCACCGACTGAGAAGGTAGTAAGAGAGGGTGAGGAAGGGGAGAACGAACAAGTACAAAATGAGGAATTGCCACCCCAACCTACCCCAGAGATGATCACCCATGTGCTTGCTTATCTTAGCGGGTTATCCGATCAGGGTCAGGCACCTCCAGTGGTTTCTGCACCAACACCTCCGGTTTCAGAGATACGACATGCGGCTACTATGGCTCCCCGCATGGATGCCTCATTAGAAATAGGCACATTTTCACGTCTGACTACTGGGCCTATAATGACAAATGATCAGCATGAACTCTTCAGTAAGTTCTTGAAATTGAAACCTCCAGTCTTTAAGGGTGCAGAATCAGAGGATGCCTACGATTTTCTGGTTGATTGTCATGAGCTACTACACAAGATGGGTATAGTGGAGCGGTTCGGTGTTGAGTTCGTGAGTTATCAGCTTCAAGGGAACGCCAAAATGTGGTGGCGGTCACATGTTGAGTGTCAACCAACAGAGGCACCACCTATGACTTGGGAATCATTCTCTAGCTTGTTTATGGAGAAGTATATCCCAAGGACTTTGAGAGATAGAAAAAGGGATGAGTTCTTGAGTCTAGAGCAAGGAAGGATGACGGTTAACGCATATGAAGCCAAATTCCGTGCATTATCCAGGTATTCCACCCAACTCTGTTTCAGTCCCCAAGAGCGGATTCGCCGGTTTGTGAAGGGGTTGAGGTCAGAATTGCGGATTTCGGCCTTACAGATAGCGGCAACGGCAAAATCCTTCCAAGAGGTGGTAGACTTTGTGATAGAGGTGGAAGGAGTGAAGCCAGACGACTTCACCACGACATCGACATCAAAAAGGTTTCGAAAGGGAGGTGAGTTCAATGGTTCTTATACTAGAGGACAGGGTTCTGGAGGTTACTCAGTTCGACCAATTCAGTCTTCATTACAGACTGTAGTTGGGGGTCCACCTCAGACCGGTCAACACTTCTCAGAGAGACCTATGCCTGACTCCAGAGAGTGTTATGGTTGTGGGGAGATTGGACATATTAGGAGGAATTGTCCAAAACAGAGTTACAGACCCCCAATAGCTAGAGGTAGAGGTGGTCATGGTAGAGGCCATTTTTCTGGAGGACGTGGTGGTAGAGGTAATGGTGGTCACAAAAACGGCCGAGGTGATGGGCAAACTGGAGCCACTACGGCCCAACATGGTAGGGGCAACAGACAGACGGGTGATAGGGACCATTGTTACGCTTTCCCTGGGAGATCTGAAGCGGAGACATCAGATGTTGTCATCACAGGTAATCTTTTGATTTGTGATTGCATGGCTTCTGTATTGTTTGATCCTGGATCCACATTTTCTTATGTATCTTCCTCATTTGCTATTGGTCTAAATTTACATTGCGAATTACTTGACATGCCTATTCGTGTTTCTACTCCGGTGGGTGAGACTGTAATAGTCGAAAAGGTATATAGGTCTTGTTTGGTGAGTTTTGTGGGGAGCAACACTTATGTAGATTTGGTTATCTTAGAAATAATTGACTTTGATGTAATTCTGGGTATGACTTGGCTTTCTCCGAATTTTGCGATCTTGGATTGTAATGCTAAAACTGTGACGTTAGTCAAGCCTGGGACAGACCCGTTAGTGTGGGAGGGCGACTACACTTCCAATCTGGTTCGTATCATCTCCTTTCTTCGTGCTAAGAGAATGGTTAGTAAAGGGTGTTTAGCTTTCTTGGCACATCTCAAGGATGACACTACTCAAGTACCTTCGATTGAGTCAGTTTCGGTAGTCCGTGAGTTTCTGGATGTGTTCCCTGCAGATCTTCCTGGCATGCCACCGGATAGGGATATTGACTTCTGCATGATTTGGAACCGGGTACTCGCCCCATTTCTATACCCCCTTATAGAATGGCTCCCGCAGAGTTAAGAGAGTTAAAGGCCCAACTTCAAGAGTTGTTGAGCAAAGGCTTCATTAGACCAAGTGCATCTCCTTGGGGTGCTCCGGTGTTATTTGTGAAGAAGAAGGATGGGAGCTTTCGGATGTGCATAGACTACAGACAACTGAACAAGGTAACTATTAAGAACAAGTACCCCATTCCTCGCATTGATGACTTGTTCGATCAGTTACAAGGTGCTTGTGTCTTCTCTAAAATTGACTTGAGGTCCGGTTATCACCAATTGAAAATACGAGCAACGGATGTGCCAAAGACTGCTTTTCGAACTAGGTATGGGCATTATGAATTTGTGGTAATGTCTTTTGGTCTTACGAATGCCCCTGCTGCCTTCATGAGCTTGATGAACGGGATTTTCAAGCCATATTTGGACCTCTTTGTGATCGTGTTTATTGATGATATACTGATATACTCTAAAAGTAAGAAGGAACATGAGGAGCATTTGAGAATGGTGTTAGAGTTATTGAGGAAGAAGAAGCTTTATGCCAAATTCTCCAAGTGTGAGTTTTGGCTAGATTCAGTGTCCTTCTTGGGACACGTGGTTTCTAAGGATGGAGTGATGGTGGATCCATCCAAGATTGAGACAGTGAAGAATTGGGTAAGACCTACAAACGTGTCAGAAATAAGGAGTTTTGTTGGTTTAGCTAGCTACTACCGCCGATTTGTCAAGGGATTCTCCTCTATTGCTTCCCAATTAACGAACTTGACTAAGCAGAATGTTCCATTTGTATGGTCGGATGAGTGTGAGGAAAGATTTCAGAAACTCAAGACTTTGTTGACTACTGCACCAATTCTTACCTTGCCAGTAGAGGGTAAAAACTTCATCGTTTATTGTGATGCATCCTATTCTGGGTTGGGTGCAGTGCTAATGCAAGAGAAGAATGTGATTGCTTATGCTTCAAGGCAATTAAAGGTGCATGAACGTAACTATCCGACCCATGATTTGGAGTTGGCCGCGGTAGTATTTGCACTAAAGCAATGGAGACACTATTTGTATGGGGTTAAGTGTGAAGTCTATACGGACCATCGTAGCCTACAGTATGTCTTCACTCAGAAGGATTTGAATTTAAGACAGAGGAGATGGATGGAACTACTGAAGGACTACGATATCACTATTCTGTATCATCCGGGAAAAGCGAATGTTGTGGCGGATGCTTTAAGTAGAAAGGCCGGAAGCATGGGAAGTCTAGCTCATTTGCAAGTTTCTAGACGCCCATTGGCTAGAGAGGTGCAGATTCTGGCCAATGACCTTATGAGGTTAGAAATAAATGAGAAGGGAGGATTGTTAGCTTTTGTAGAGGCAAGATCTTCTTTTCTTGACAAGATCAAGGGGAAACAGTTTGATGATGAGAAACTAGGTCGAATTCGAGATAAAGTGTTGCAAGGAGAGGCTAATGAAGCAATAATTGATGACGAAGGCGTTTTGAGGATTAAGGGAAGAGTATGTGTGCCTCGTGTTGATGACTTGATCCACACTATTCTTACAGAGGCTCATAGCTCCGGATATTCTATACATCCAGGTGCAACCAAGATGTACCGTGACCTAAAACAACACTTTTGGTGGAGTAGAATGAAGCGCGACATTGTTGCTTTTGTTGCCAAATGCCCAAATTGTCAACAAGTAAAGTATGAACACCAGAGGCCCGGAGGAACACTTCAGAGAATGCCCATTCCTGAATGGAAGTGGGAGAGAATTGCAATGGACTTCGTGGTTGGTCTTCCAAAGACATTGGGTAAGTTTGATTCCATTTGGGTGATTGTTGATAGGTTAACTAAGTCTGCTCACTTCATTCCGGTCAAGGTGACCTACAATGCAGAGAAGTTAGCCAAGATATACATCTCAGAGATTGTTCGATTACATGGGGTTCCACTCTCCATCATATCAGATAGAGGTACGCAGTTTACTTCTAAGTTTTGGAGAACATTGCATGCTGAATTAGGTACTAGATTGGACCTTAGTACTGCATTTCATCCTCAGACCGATGGTCAGTCTGAGCGAACGATTCAAGTGTTGGAGGATATGCTTTGTGCATGTGTGATAGAATTTGGTGGCCATTGGGATAACTTCTTACCCTTGGCAGAGTTTTTATACAATAATAGCTATCACTCTAGTATTGACATCGCTCCATTTGAAGCATTGTATGGGAGGAGGTGTAGATCTCCCATTGGTTGGTTCGATGCATTTGAGGTTAGACCTTGGGGTACTGACCTCTTGAGGGATTCGTTAGATAAGGTGAAGTGCATTCAAGGAAAGCTTCTAGAAGCGCAAAGTAGGCAAAAAGAGTATGCAGACCGAAAGGTTAGAGACTTGGAGTTCATGGAGGGTGAACAAGCCTTGTTAAAGGTTTCACCCATTAAAAGGGGTGATGCGGTTTGGAAAAAGGGGTAAGCTAAGTCCAAGGTACATTGGACCATTCGAGGTACTTAAGCGAGTGGGGGAGGTGGCTTATGAATTAGCCTTGCCTCCAGGGCTGTCCGGAGTGCATTCGGTATTTCATGTGTCCATGTTGAAAAGATACCATGGGGATGGAAACTACATCATCCGTTGGGATTCAGTTTTGCTTGATGAGAATTTGACTTATGAGGAGGAACCGGTTGCTATTTTAGATAGAGAGGTTCGCAAGTTGAGGTCGAGAAATTGCATCCATCAAAGTTCAATGGAAGAATCGACCGGTTGAAGAGGCTACTTGGGAGAAGGAGGCAGATATGCAAGAAAAATACCCACATCTGTTTACAGATTCAGGTACTTCTTCTCGCCCTTGCTTTTCTTCTTTTGATCGTTCGAGGACGAACGATGGGTAAATTGGTATCTATTGTAACGACCTGTTTAGTCGTTTTGAGCAGCAGATTTTATTTCTGGAAAAACTGGCCGAGACGACGGACACCACGACGGACCGTCGAGGGTGTCTCGTTCCAGAACACTTAGAATTCTGGAAATTGAGCATTAAAATCAACTCTCTGTAATCTGTGACGCACCTGCAGGATGTGCCATCACAGCTACGACGCACCATCGTGAGCTCCCGTTGCAAAACACTTCAACTTTTGAGAATTTGGTACAGGGAACGAGTCTCTGATCGTCGTGACGGAAGTGCAGGACGGACCTTCGTAGGTACGACGGGCCGTCACAGACTCCTTAGTGAAAAATAGAAATTCGGATCCTTGCGACGACCTTCATGACGGACCGTCGCAGGCACGACGGGCCGTCACAGGTTGCGTAATCCCAGTTGGAGTCGGATTTCTGGTTAAGTTTTAAGGGACGCTTTGGACTATTCTTTCCTTAATTATAAAGTTAGAGGGTTAATATTAATAAGTCTAATTACTTGGGGGTTAAAAGAGGTAACCCTAAGTTAATTAGTGGGTTATTATTGTCATCCTTTACACTTAATTATATGTTAATTAGGGTAAAAGAAAGAGGGTTTGAATAAAGAAAACAGAAAGTACAAAGAGAAAGAGGGATTGAACGAGAGAGGAGAAACGAAGAGGAATATCAAAGCTTGAGGAATTTGCTTGTTTGAATTCAATTCTTCGGTGGAGGTAGGTTATGGTTTCATGCTATTCGTAGTAGACTCTTAATAGCGAATGATATGTATTGGTAGTTTTGTAAACCTGTCTATATGCTTAATTGTATGCTTGCATTAATATGATTATGTGATTTTGACAAAAACAAGCATGATGAAAACAATTGAATCCCAAATCTTGAAAGAAACTTTAATCTACGTTATTAATGATGATGCCTTGGTATAAAAGAAGGCTTGATGAATTAAAGTAATGGGATTGATGATGCCTTGGTATAGAGAAGGCTTGATGAACTGATAGAATGAGATTAGTGGATCGGAGTGTCACGTTGCGACACATAGCATTAGTGGATCGGAGTGTCACGTTCCGACACATAGTATTAGTGGGACGGGTGTCACGAACCAACACGTAGAATTAGGGGATCAGAGTGTCACGTACCGACACATATAGGGGATCGGAGTGTCACGTACCGACACATATAGGGGATCGGAGTGTCACATTCCGACACATAGTATTAGTGGGACGGGTGTCACGAACCGACATGTTGAATTAGGGGATCGGAGTGTCACGTACCGACACATAGTAGTAGAGGATCGGAGTGTCACGTACCGGCACAAGAGGAAGAAAGATAATGAATCCTGAAAGATGATAATTTACTCAACATAATGAACTTAATCCCCAAATGAGTATGGTATTGAGGCTTGAGTCCTCATGGATGAACTTGGTGGTATTTATTGATGATTTAATACTTGTTGATGCTACATGTTGAGTATTGTAGTTGATTTACATTATTATTGATATATATTGTTCCCTATTTTGAGTTGGCCGATGATACTTACTCAGTACCCGTGTTTTGTACTGACCCCTACTTGTTTGTTTCTTTCTTTGTTATTTGTGGAGTGCAGTAAACGCGCCGTCGTCTTCAACTCAACAGTAGATCTAGCCAGTCTTCACTCCATCGGAAATTCAGGGTGAGCTAACGCGTCTAGCTTGGACTGGATCTTCTTCTTCAAGTCTTGATGCCTTGAACTTCCGGCATGGGCTAGCTTTTAGTTGTTTTAGTTTCCTAGACATTTTTAGTTAGTAATTTGATCATAGATGTTCTTGTGATGATGACTTCCAGATTTTGGGGAAATAATAGATGTTGAATTTTAGATGTTATTGAATTGGTTTTTATTAATGAGTTTAAGTCTTCCGCATTACTTTCTGTTGATATACATTGAAATGTTTAGGGTTTGATTGGTTGGTTCGCTCACATAGGAGGGTAAATGTGGGTGCCAGTCGCGGCTCGGTTTTGGGTCATGACAACCTACTACAAAAATTGAACTTTAAAAGACACTCTAATCAGCTAAATTTTATGACGACAAATAAGCAGAACATTCAATCAAAACATGGAAAGATTGTCTGATATATGAACTATGTGATATGAATTACTCAAAAATTCGAGCATTATACAATATATTATTTGCAAAATCATATACTAAATGCCTATGTTCTGAGTAGATATCTAGAAGACAAAAACCACAAATCAAGCTCACTCCTATTAGCTAACTTTCAAGATGATATCTGACTGATATATGATTTCTTTGAATAATTAAATTTCAAAACCACATATATTGATGACACCACAGAAAATCACATTAAGCTATCTACGAAGGCAGTAAGATTGTTCTAAGATGATTAAATTTCAAAATCACAAAGATCGTGAAGCTATAATATTCTAGATGATGACGTTAATCAATACGCAAAGAGAAGGCATACTAAAATTGAATGTGTTTATCTACCCGACATTCTCTTCTGAGAGAACCACACCTCTGTACACTTCACTTTCAATGCCACGCTCATGTTGAATTTTCCAAATATATGAGTCCGAATGCACCGTTGAAACTTTTGAAGAGTCCGAACACAGGTCAAAACTAAATGAAAACATAAGTCTCACGAAAAGATTAAAAGTGATCAAGTAGTTCGTCAAGACCTTTGATTTACATTATTCTAGTATAAATAGAGATGTAGTGGATGATTGTGATCATCTCAAATAAAACTTGAGCATTCTCTAAAGAGTAGTATTTTCCTTCTATATTTCCTACACTCCTTCCTAAAATTTTTAAACATATTTTTCCTTGAAAAAAGTTCACTTAAAAATATATCATTTTATAAAGTAAAGTAAATCGTTACGACATACAACAGACTAATAAATTAATGTCAAGAAATATAAAGAGATTGACAATGCGATGGTACTCAGCATTCTGCACTCTCAGGAGAGATTCTTATTACCTTTAAATATCAATTAGCTATGAAATCATTTAGCAGACTCAGCGTTCCTCAGCATGCGCTCCGAAGAATGCTATAGTCTACTTAACACAAGTCTTAAATGATTTTCTTAACCCTTGTCATCTGTAGATTTACATTACAAATAGAACATTATAAATATTAAGTAACATGTGAAGAACATGTTACATATGTACTTTGAATCAATGGATTTATATTCCTTCTAAGTTCGAAGAAATTTTTATCGAATAGGTGATGTCCGAGGAAAGCAGACCTCTAATTCCTAACTTAAAAGGCAGATAGCAGTCTAGGATAAGAAACAGAAAATACAAAGAATCCATAAATTATTCAATTTTTCTTTTAATCTAGTATCCTAATTGAATCAATTTCATTAATTAATATCACATATATATCATGTTCCCTTACTAATTTTTGCATGTCTCCATAGTGATAATTTAGCAGTAGTTTGAATAAAAAAATAGAAAAGGGCCTAAAATACATTTTAAGTATTAGAAATTGTACAAAAGTACCATTCATTTTATTGACATCAAAATATCCTTCTCGTCAACTTATTAGCTTCAAAATAACATTGCCTGCTATATTTGGATTCAAAATTGACCACTTATTTAACGGTTTAAAATTTAAACTATTTAAATATTTTTTAATTGAGTGACGCTCAACTATTTGTTCTAATTAACTTATTAATATAATTTATTAACCAATCCACTATCCACTCATTACTAATTAAACTCCACTCAATTAATAAAGTCACCTCATTACTAATGCAACAACAGGAGAACTACTGCCAATGAGTGTTTCTACAAATCTGAGGCGAAAATGTATATAGAAGTACATTATCATTCAAGTCTTCAAACAAAACATATTATAATTCAAGTGTCTAAATAAAAATTACCGATAAACTTAAAAGGCTAACTAAGTTCATCTTAATTATTCATTCGTCTCAATTATGTGGTGTTACTTAATAGATAACCTTTTTTAAAATTACTATATTAAAGTTTTAATATTCAAAACAAATAATAAATATTTATAAATTATATTAAAAAGTGCATGAATTAATTCGGAATGTACTACTGTTTTACATTTAATAAAAAAAAATTGAATTCAAGCTTGAAAAGAGAATCCTATTGTAAGTGTCCTCCTAAATAAGCGGCTCAACCTAAATTCTATTGGGGCTTCAATTTGGGCTCGAATAATTTTGGATGTTATTTTCAAGAATATGTAATTTTATCGTGTTTTTTTAGTGTTTGTGGAGATTTTTATATTAGAATTGTCTAGATGAGATTCAATTAGTAATGAGTCGGTAGTGGCTTAATTTATACTACATTAAATTATACCAATAGTTAAATATTTAAATAGTTTAAATTTAAATTCGTCAAAATAAGTGATCAATTTTGAACCAAAGATGGATGATAAGGATATTTTGGAGCCAATAGGCGGATGAAATTCAATTTTGTACCATTTCCAAAACTTTTTAGACTCTTTTCCCTAAAAAAAAAAAAAAAACAGGTAATGTAACTTAGAATATTATATCTTGAAATCAACAAATGAAATTGGGCTAATCTACTTTCCTATGGAAAACTCAAAAGAGAGTCTAACAAAACTACAATTTTTAGATATGTAAAATTTTATGCCAAAAAATTCGATGCATCTCTCAGAAATTAGCCAGTTGGCTAAAGATTGAGCACATTAAGCAGACATAAATTGAAGGCATTATTTGTTAAAATGGTTCCTCTTTATTTATAATCAACAAATTTAAAATTTGAGATTCATCATTTTCTTTTCAGTTAGCACATATTTGTTGGGGAAAAGTTCTAATACCAAAAAAAAAATGAAGAACAGATCAAACCTGTGAGAACCAAGAAGAGGCATCGATCATAAAATAAAATACACATGTTTTTATGAGAAAATTGCACGTGTTTAGAAATAGTGCATACATGTGTTTCTAGGACAGGGGCAAACACTATATTTGTCCAATTTTATACTACAATTTGAATATCAGTTTGTACAATTATATGATATTGTGATAGTCCAACCCTTGTTGGCTTATTATATAAAAAAATATAAATAAAAGGTAATTTATCTTGTACTCCTTTTGTAATTAATGACTCGACTATATTTGACCGTGGGGTATTACATGTATATCTTGTTTCTTTTTCTTTTTATATTTTTTTCTTTCTTCTCCACATTCTCCTCTTTCACGTGATAGCTCGTTTCTTCTAGTTTTGGGTTATGGATTTGGCTTATTCACTGGTGAGTTGTTATTACATGTCATCATGACTTCATATTTCGAGTCGTGACAATTTTGGACTTAATATTGAATCTTAATGGACTTGTTCATGACTCATACTTGAAATTCAAGGGTCTTCGATCTTAATCTTGAATCTTGATGAACTTGATCTTTACTTCAAGGTCATTTGAGCTTATTCTTGAATCTGACGATCTTGATCTTGAGTTATTTCTTGAACTTGAGTGCCCGAATACTTGAACTTGTAGGTTTTTAGAAAATATTGTAGTGCTTGATCTACGAGCTCTCTCTCTTGCTACTTGTTGAAATTCTGTTTTTTTTTTCTTAATGATGTGAACCTCTATTTATGTTATAGAAAGGAAGAGTTGTGATTAGCAGAGACTTCCTTTGATCAATCTGATTTAAGTGCCATGATGATATTTGATTAGTCAAAATATGTCACTTGTACGCATGTGACATATTTTTATTTGTCATTGATTTGACTAGGCATGTTATGTCACTTGATACGTCACATAATCGTATTAGCTCCTTCACTTTACTTGGTAAGCTACGTCAGTTAACATGTGACACTAAATTGGATTTGTAGAATAAGATGACATCTTGGACTTTTGCAACGTATGCTTATCATTTATGATTCATTTCGACGGGCTATCCCAATGAAATTTAACTTTAATTAAATCTTTATTTATTGAACTTAAATAATTAGTCAAATCATACTAAAGCATAATATTTATTTGGACTAATGTATCTTAAATTCACTATCATAATGTATTTTATTTTGAAATTATGCATATTAAATTAGTTAATCACCAAAGTGGTCTATTCTTTGAAGATTTAATTCAAAATAATAATAACTAAATGTATATTCAATAATCAATTATTTTTTATGCTTATAACTAATATAACACTTATGGATATATTGAAGCTTTTGGTTGTAAAATATTTACGAATCACCCAAAGGTTGATTATTTCATTTTATAACCATTGGACATTAAGGAGATAATTTAGATGTGTCGTCAGTTTTATTTATTTATCCAAAGATAATAAATATTATTGATTGACACACTAAAATATTAAATTACGTTAAATTCACATCTAAGCATCATTATGTCTAAATTTGTATTTTGATGTTTCGCCAAAAGGAGGACATTATTATACATTTAAGAATTTATAATCCATTTATGAATTTGATAGTAAGTTAAAATTCATAACTCAAAGTATTAACAAATGAGTATATTATATTTGCAGCATTTGTTATTCATTCACACTCTACCTCTATTACGACCTTTAACGGTCTTAACTTCTCAGATTGGTGCGAACATATCAAATTTCATCTCAGAGTTTTAGATCTTGATGTTGCACTTTACATTGAGAAGTCAACTGCTATTACTGAAACTAGCAATACTGAACAAAGGTCTCATTATAAGCACTGGGATCGATCTAACAGATTAGGCATAATGTTTATGCGAATGAATATTGCGAGCAACACTAAGATTACTCTTCTCAAAAGTGAAAATGCAAAAGATTTTATGAAATTTGTGAAAGAATCCTTTCAAACTGCTGATACATCTCTTGCTGAGACACTAATGGGTACTTTGACCACCATGAAGTTTGATGGTTCACGTACCATGCATGAGCATCCATTGAAATGACAAACGTAGCAGCAAGACTTAAGTCTTTGGAAATGGAAGTGAACAAAATTTTCTTGTACAATTTATTATCAACTTATTACTGTCTGAATATGACCCTTTTCAAATGAACTACAACACCATGAAAGACAAAGGGAACGTGCATGAATTGCACGGAATGTTGGTTCAAGAGGAAGTAAGACTCAAGAATCAAGGAACCCTCTCCATTAACTTTGTAAGTCATCAAGGAGTTTGAAAAGAAAGGAAAGAAACATGCTAAAGGAAAATGTCACGACCCAAAACCGAGCCGCGACTGGCACTCACACTTACCCTCCTATGTGAGCGAACCAACCAATACAAAACCCAACATTTCAATATAATATCAAAATACAATGCGGAAGACTTAAACTCATTAATGAAAATCGATTCAATAGTCTTCAAAAAGAATTCAACAACTATTATTATCCCCAAAATCTGGAAGTCATCATCACAAGAACATCTATCCTCAAATTACTAGACTAAGAGTATCTAAGAAAGCAAAAACAAATAAAAAGCTAGTCCATGCCGGAAGTTCAAGGCATCAAGACTTGAAGAAGAAGATCCAGTCCAAGCTAGAAGCATTAGCTCACCTTGAAGATCCAGTGTGACGAAGACAAGCTAGAATTACTGTTGAGTTGAAGACGACGGCACGTTTACTGCACTCCACAAATACAAAGAAAGAAACATACAAGTAGGGGTTAGTACAAACACAAGTACTGAGTAGATATCATCGGCCAACTCAAAATAGAAAACAGTATATATCAGTTAATATCATAAATCAACTATAATACTCAACATGTAGCAACAACAAGTACTATAATCATCAATAAGTACCACCAAGTTCATCCATGAGGACTCAAGCCTCAATATCATAATCATTTGGGAATTAGGTTCATTAGATGGAGTATATTATCATCATCTTTCAAGATTCATTATCTTTCTTCCTCTTGTGTCGGTACGTGACACTCCGATCCCCTACTACTATGTGTCGGTACGTGACACTCCGATCCCTTACTTCCATGTGTCGGAACTTGACACTCCGATCCCCTAATTCTACGTGTCGGTTCGTGACACCCGATCCCCTAATATTATGTGTCGGTACGTGACACTCCGATCCCCTACTTCTACGTGTCGGTTCGTGACACCCAATCCCCTAATACTATGTGTCGGTACGTGACACTCCGATCCCCTACTTCTACGTGTCGATTCGTGACACCCGATCCCTTAATTCTATGTGTCGAAACATGACACTCCGATCCACTAATTTTATGTGTCGGAACGTGGCACTCCGATCCACTAATCTCATTCTATCAATTCATCAATCCTTCTCTTATACCAAGGCATCATCAACCCCATTACTTTAGTTCATAAAGCCTTCTTTATACCAAGGCATCATCATTAACATAGTAGATTAGGGTTTTCTTTCAAGATTTAGGATTCAATAGCATCATCATGCTTATTTTATCACAATTTCATAATCACAATCATGCAAGCATACAATTAAGCATATAGAAGGGTTTACAATACCACCAATACATATCATTCGCTATTAAGAGTTTACTACGAATAGCATAAACACCATAACCTACCTCCATCGAAGAATTTGATCAAGCAAGCAATTTCCCCAAAGCTTTGTTCTTCTTCTCGTTCGATCCTCTCTCTCTCTCTCTCTCTCTTTGTTCTTTCTATTTTTCTTATTCAAAACCCTCTTTCTTTTACCCTAATTAGTATGTAATTAAGTATAAAAGATGGCAATAATAACCCACTAATTAACTCAAGGTTACCTCTTTTAACCCCTAAGTAATTAGACTTATTAATATTAACCCCCTAACTTTATAATTAAAGCAGGAATAGTCAAAAACGTCCCTTAAAACATTAAAGACCCAGACTGGGATTACGCAACCTGTGACGGCCCGTTGTGCCTGCGACGGTCCGTCCTGCAGGTCGTCGCAAAGTTCAGAGACTCAATTTCCACCAAAGAGTTTGTGACGGTCCGTCACGCATGTGACGGTCCGTCCTGCCATTCCGTCACGAAGTTCAGAGAGTCGATTTCAGCACCCAATTTTCTAATTTCTAAGTGTTATGGAACGAGACACCCACGACGGTCCGTCATGACCATGACGGTCCGTCGTGGTGTCCGTCGCATCAGCCAGTTATTCCAGAAATAAAATCTGCTGCTCAAAACGACTAAAAAGGTCGTTACAATAGATACACATTTTACCCATCGTTCGTCCTCGAACGATCACAAGAAAAGAAACAAGGGCGAAAGGGAGTACCTGAATCTGTGAACAGATGTGGGTATTTTTCTTGCATATCAACCTCCTTCTCCCAAGTGGCCTCTTCAACTGGTCGATTCTTCTATTGAACTTTGATGGATGCAATCTCTCTCGACCTCAACTTGCGAACTTCTCTATCTAAAATAGCAACCGGTTCCTCCTCATAA
Organism: Solanum peruvianum; assembly: GCA_027705065.1. NCBI lineage: Eukaryota > Viridiplantae > Streptophyta > Magnoliopsida > Solanales > Solanaceae > Solanum > Solanum peruvianum. Next base: position 51,164,400 of record JAKWJD010001766.1, on the reverse strand, counting down.
GTCAAATTCTCATCAAGCAGAACCGAATCCCAACGAATAATGTAGTTTCCATCCCCATGGTATCTTTTCAACATGGACACATGAAATACCGGATGCACTCCGGACAGCCCTGGAGGCAAGGCTAATTCATAAGCCACCTCTTCTACTCGCTTAAGTACTTCAAATGATCCAATATACCTTGGACTTAGTTTACCCCTTTTTCCAAACCGCATCACCCCTTTCATGGGTGAAACCTTCAGCAAGACTTGTTCACCCTCCATAAACTCCAAGTCTCTAACTTTTCGATCCGCATATTCCTTTTGTCTACTTTGAGCCGCTTAAAGCTTTTCTTGAATAGCTTTCACCTTCTCCAAGGAATCCCTTAACAGATTAGTACCCCAAGGTCTAACCTCAAATGCATCAAACCAACCAATGAGAGACCTACATCTCCTCCCATACAATGCTTCAAATGGAGCCATATCAATACTGGAGTGATAGCTATTATTTTATGAAAACTCCGCTAAGGATAAGAAGTTATCCCAATAACCACCAAACTCTATTACACATGCACGAAGCATATCCTCCAACACTTGAATCGTTCGCTCAGACTGACCATCGGTCTGAGGGTGAAATGCAGTACTAAGGTCCAACCTAGTACCGAATTCAGCATGCAATGTTCTCCAAAACTTAGAAGTAAACTGCGTACCTCTATCTTTTATGATGGAGAGTGGAACCCCATGCAATCGAACGATTTCTGAGATGTGGATTTTGGGTAACTTCTCTGCATTGTAGGTCACCTTGACCGGAATGAAGTGAGCGGACTTAGTTAATCTGTCCACAATTACCCAAATGGAATCAAATTTACTCAATGTCCTTGGAAGACCAACAACGAAGTCCATTGCAATTCTCTCCCACTTCCATTCCGGAATGGGCATTCTCTGAAGTGTTCCTCCGGGCCTCTGGTGTTCATACTTTACTTGTTGACAATTTGGACATTTGGTAACAAAATCCACAATGTCACGCTTCATTCTACTCCACCAAAAGTGTTGCTTTAGGTCGCGGTACATCTTGGTTGCACCCGGATGTATCAAATATCCGGAACTATGAGCCTCTGTGAGAATAGTGTGGATCAAGTCATCAGCACAGGGAACACATACCCTTCCCTTAATTCTCAAAACACCTTCCTCATCCATTATTGCCTCTTTAGCCTATCCTCGCAACACCATATCCCAAATTCGACTTAGTTTTTCATCCTCAAACTGTTTTCCCTTGATCTTGTCAAGAAAAGAAGATCTCGCCTCCACACAAGCTAAAAATCCTCCCTTCTCATTTACTTCTAGCCTCATAAAGTCATTAGCCAGGTTTTGGATTTCTCTAGCCAATGGGCGTCTAGAAACTTGCAAATGAGCTAGACTTCCCATGCTTCCTGCCTTTCTACTTAAGGCGTCTGCCACAACATTAGCCTTTCCCGGATGATACAGAATAGTGATATCGTAGTCCTTCAGTAGTTCCATCCATCTCCTCTGTCTCAAATTCAAATCCTTCTGAGTGAAGACATACTATAGGATACGATGGTCCGTATAGACTTCACATTTAACCCCATACAAATAGTGTCTCCATTGCTTAGTGCAAATACTACCGCGGCCAACTCTAAATCATGGGTCGGATAGTTACGTTCATGCACCTTTAATTGCCTCAAAGCATAAGCAATTACATTCTTCTCTTGCATTAGCACTGCACCCAAACCCGAATAGGATGCATCACAATAAATGATGAAGTCCTTACCCTCTACTGGCAAGGTAAGAATTGGTGCAGTAGTCAACAAGGTCTTGAGTTTCTAAAAGATTTCCTCACACTCATCCGACCATACAAATGGAACATTCTGCTTAGTCAAGTTCGTTAATTGGGAAGCAATAGAAGAGAATCCCTTGACAAATCGACGGTAGTAGCTAGCCAAACCAACAAAACTCCTTATTTCTGACACGTTTGTGGGTCTCACCCAATTCTTCACTGTCTCAATCTTAGATGGATCCACCATCACTCCATCCTTAGAAACTACGTGTCCCAAGAAGGACAGTGAATCTAGCCAAAACTCACACTTGGAGAATTTGGCATAAAGCTTTTTCTTCCTCAACAACTCTAACACCATTCTCAAATGCTCTTCATGTTCCTTCTTACTCTTTGAGTATATCAGTATATCATCAATAAATATGATCACAAAGAGATCCAGATATGGCTTGAAAATCCTGTTTATCAAGCTCATGAAAGCAGCAGGGGCATTCGTAAGACCAAAAGACATTACCACAAATTCGTAATGCCCATACCTAGTTCGAAAAGCAGTCTTTGGCACATCCGTTGCCCGTATTTTCAATTGATGATAACCGGATCTCAAGTCAATCTTAGAGAAGACACAAGCACCTTGTAACTGATCGAACAAGTCATCAATGCGAGGAATGGGATACTTGTTCTTAATAGTTACCTTGTTCAACTGCCGGTAGTCTATGCACATCTGAAAACTCCCATCCTTCTTCTTCACAAATAACACCGGAGCACCCCACGGAGATGCACTTGGTCTAATGAAGCCTTTGCTCAACAACTCTTGAAGTTGGGCCTTTAACTCTCTTAACTCCGCGGGAGCCATTCTATAAGGGGGTATAGAAATAGGGCAAGTACCCGGTTCCAAATCGATGCAAAAATCAATATCTCTATCCGGTGGCATACCAGGAAGGTCTGCAGGGAACACATCCCGAAACTCACGGACTACCGAAACCAACTCAATTGGAGGTACTTGGGTAGTGTCATCCCTGAGATGTGCCAAGAAAGCTAAACACCCCTTACTAACCATTCTCTTAGCATGAAGAAAGGAGATGATACGAACCGGAGTGGAAGTGTAGTCGCCCTCCCACACTAACTGATCTGTCCCAGGCTTGGCTAACGTCACAGTTAGCATTACAATCCAAGATTGCAAAATTTGGAGAAAGCCAAGTCATACCCAGAATTACATCGAAGTCAACCATTTCTAAGATAACCAAATCTACATAAGTGTTGCTCCCCACAAAGTCACCAAGCAAGACCTATATACTTTTTCAAATATCACAGACTCACCCACCGGAGTAGACACACGAATAGGTATGTCAAGCAATTCACAAGGTAAATTAAGACCAGTAGCAAATGAAGAAGATACATAAGAAAATGTGGATCCGGGATCAAACAATACAGAAGCCATGCAATCACAAACCAAAAGATTACCTGTGATGACAGCATCAGATGTCTCCGCTTCAGATCTCCCAGGGAAAGCGTAACAATGGGCCCCATTACTTGTCTGTCCGTTGCCCCTACCATGTTTTGTTGTAGTGGATCCAGTTTGCCCATCACCTCTGCCGTTTTGGTGACCACCATTACCTCGACCACCACGTCCTACAGAATAACGGCCTCTACCATGACCACCTCTACCTGTAGCTATGGGAGGTCTGTAACTCTGTTTTGGACAATTCCTCCTAATATGTCCAGTCTCCCCACATCCATAGCACTCTCTAGAGTCAAGCATAGGTCTCTCAGAGAAGTGTTGACCGGTCTGGGGTGGACCCCCAACTACAGTCTGTAGTGAAGACTGAATTGGTCGGACTGAGTAACTTCCTGAACCCTGTCCTATGGAGTAAGAACCATTAAACTCACCTCCCTTTCGAAACCTTTTTGATGTCGATGTCGTGGTGAAGTCATCTGGCTTCACTCCTTCCACCTCTATCACGAAGTCTACCACTTCTTGGAAGGATTTTGCCGTAGCCGCTACCTGTAAGGCCGAAATCCGCAATTCTGACCTCAACCCTTTCACAAAACGACGAATGCGCTCTTTTGGACTGAAACAAAGTTGGGTGGCATACCTGGATAATGCACGAAACTTAGCCTCATATGCATTAACCGACATCCTACCTTGCTCTAGGCTCAAGAACTCATCCCTTTTCCTATCCCTCAAGGTCCGGGGGATATACTTCTCCATAAACAAGCTAGATAATGATGCCCAAGTCATAGGTGGTGCCTCTGTTGGTTGACACTCAACATGTGACCGCCACCACATTTTGGCGTTCCCTTGAAACTGATAACTCACGAACTCAACACCAAACCGTTCTACTATACCCATCTTGTGTAGTAGCTCATGACAGTCAACCAGAAAATCGTAAGCATCCTCAAATTCAGCACCATTGAAGACTGGAGGTTTCAATTTCAAGAACTTACTGAAAAGTTCATGCTGATCATTTCTCATTATAGGCCCTGTAGTCAGACGAGGAAACGTGCCTATTTCCATTGAGGCATCCATGCGAGGAGCCATAGTAGCCGCATGTTGTACCTCCGGAACCTGAGGTGCTGGTGCAGAAAACACTGGAGGTGTCTGGCTTTGATCAGATAACCCGCTAAGATAAGCAAGAACCTGATTGATCATCTCTGGGGTAGGTTGGGGTGGCAGTTCCTCGTTCTGCACTTGTTCATTCTCCCCTTCCTCACCCTCTCTTATCACCTCCTCAGTCGGTGAAGGAGTCACCGCCCTAGTACCAGATGGGCTAGGTGCTTGTCCTCTTCCTCTAGAGGACGTCCTGCCACGACCTCTACCACGGCCTCTTGCCACAGTTCCTCTCCGAGCTACAACCCCAGTGGCTGGCTCAGACGTTTCTTGTCTTGCTGGTGTTGGTGTTGGTGCAGTCGTTGCTCTAGTTCTAACCATCTGCGAAATAGAGTGAAGATGGTCAGATACCAATTTGTATCACCTAGATACCAATTGGATCCAAGTAATAGCACGAAAGAAAGAATGAAAGAATGGAATTTTCCTAAAGTCTTATAGCCTCTCAAAGAAAAGTAAAGGCGTCCCCCTACCATTCCTTAAGACTCTACTAGACTCGTTCTTGTATGATGAGACAAACGAACCTAATGATCTGATACCAAGTTTGTCACGACCCAAAACCGAGTCGTGACTGGCACTCACACTTACCCTCCTATGTGAGCGAACCAACCAATACAAAACCCAACATTTCAATATAATATCAAAATACAATGCGGAAGACTTAAACTCATTAATGAAAATCGAATCAATAGTCTTCAAAAAGAATTCAACAACTATTATTATCCCCAAAATCTTGAAGTCATCATCACAAGAACATCTATCCTCAAATTACTAGACTAAGAGTATCTAAGAAAGCAAAAACAAATAAAAAGCTAGTCCATGCCGGAAGTTCAAGGCATAAAGACTTGAAGAAGAAGATCCAGTCCAAGCTAGAAGCATTAGCTCACCCTGAAGATCCGGTGTGACGAAGACTGGCTAGAATTACTATTCAGTTGAAGACAACGGCACGTTTACTGCACTCCACAAATACAAAGAAAGAAACATACAAGTAGGGGTCAGTACAAACACAAGTACTGAGTAGATATCATCGGCCAACTCAAAATAGAAAACAGTATATATAAGTTAATATCATAAATCAACTATAATACTCAACATGTAGCAACAACAAGTACTATAATCATCAATAAGTACCACCAAGTTCATCCATGAGGACTCAAGCCTCAATATCATAATCATTTGGGAATTAGGTTCATTAGATTGAGTATATTATCATCATATTTCAAGATTCATTATCTTTCTTCCTCTTGTGTCGGTACGTGACACTCCGATCCCCTACTACTATGTGTCGGTACGTGACACTCCGATCCCTTACTTCTATGTGTCGGAACGTGACACTCCGATCCCCTAATTCTACGTGTCGGTTCGTGACACCCGATCCCCTAATACTATGTGTCGGTACGTGACACTCCGATCCCCTACTTCTACGTGTCGGTTCGTGACACCCGATCCCCTAATACTATGTGTCGGTACGTGACACCCGATCCCCTAATACTATGTGTCGGTACGTGACACTCCGATCCCCTACTTCTACGTTTCGGTTCGTGACACCCGATCCCTTAATTCTATGTGTCAGAATGTGACACTCCGATCCACTAATTCTATGTGTCGGAACGTGACACTCCGATCCACTAATCTCATTCTATCAATTCATCAAGCCTTCTCTTATACCAAGGCATCATCAACCCCATTACTTTAGTTCATCAAGCCTTATTTATACCAAGGCATCATCATTAACATAGTAGATTAGGGTTTTCTTTCAAGATTTAGGATTCAATAGCATCATCATGCTTATTTTATCACAATTTCATAATCACAATCATGCAAGCATACAATTAAGCATATAGAATGGTTTACAATACCACCAATACATATCATTCGCTATTAAGAGTTTACTACGAATAGCATAAACACCATAACCTACCTCCACCGAAGAATTTGATCAAGCAAGCAATTTCCCCAAAGCTTTGTTCTTCTTCTCGTTCGATCATCTCTCTCTCTCTCTTTGTTCTTTCTATTTTTCTTATTCCAAACCCTCTTTCTTTTACCCTAATTAGTATGTAATTAAGTATAAAAGATGGCAATAATAACCCACTAATTAACTCAAGGTTACCTCTTTTAACCCCTAAGTAATTAGACTTATTAACATTAACCCCCTAACTTTATAATTAAAGCAGGAATAGTCAAAAACGTCCCTTAAAACATTAAAAGAGATCCGACCCAGACTGGGATTACGCAACCTGTGACGGCCCGTCGTTCCTGCGACGGTCCGTCCTGCAGGTCGTCGCAAAGTTCAGAGACTCAATTTCCACCAAAGAGTCTGTGACGGTCCGTCACGCCTGTGACAGTCCGTCCTGCCATTCCGTCACGAAGTTCAGAGAGTCAATTTCAGCACCCAATTTTCTAATTTCTAAGTGTTATGGAACGAGACACCCTCGACGGTCCGTCATGCCCATGACGATCCGTCGTGGTGTCCGTCGCATCAGCCAGTTTTTCCAGAAATAAAATCTGCTGCTCAAAACGACTAAACAGGTCGTTACAGAAAACAGGGGCACCATAATGTTAATGAGTCCTCCTCTCAAGTTCATAGACGGAACACAAGAATGATAAGTGTTTTCTGTGAAAAATCTAGACACTTTCATAAAGATTGCCTGAAATGTAAGCATGGCTCGAGAAGAAAGGTAAGTCTAGTGCTTTTACATGTCTTGAATCAAATATAACTGAAGTTTCTTATAATACTTGGTGGATTGACTTTGATTTTACTGTTCATGTTTTTAATACTATGCAGGGATTCCTTACAACACAAACCATAAATCGGAATGAAAGATATGTGTATATGGGGAATAGCGTGAAGGCTCCAGTTAAAAGTATAGGAACTTACCGTCTGATCCTTGATACTGAGCTCCCACTTAGATTTATTTGAAACTTGTTATGTATCTTCTCTTTTGAGAAATTTAGTTTCTTTGTCTAAGTTGGATAAGACTGATACTCTTTTAATTTTGATAATGGGTGTTTTAGTTTGTTTACACATAATTATCTCATTGGTACTTGTACTCTTTATGATAACTTATACAAATTGAATCTTGATAATCTATTTGTCTAAACACTCTTAACTCTACATCATAATATTGGAACCAAATGAAGTTTGATAAATGAACAATCTGTTTTCTTGTGGGACAAACATTTAGGTCACATTCCAAAGAAATATTGGAAAGATTAGTTAAGAATGAAATTCTTTTAAATATGAATTTTACAGACCTTAACATTTGTGTGGATTGTATTAAAGGAAAACAAACAAGACGCACAAAGAAAGGAGCCACAAGAAGCACACAACTTCTTGAAATTATACACACTGATATATGTGGTCCTTTTGATATTGCATCTTTCAGTAAAGAAAAATATTTTATCACTTTTATTGTCGATTTTTCACATTATGGATTGTCTATTTTTTGCATGAAAAATCTCAAGCGATAAATGCTTTAGAGGTCTTTATTACTGAGGTTAAAAGACAACTAGATAGAAAGGTTAAAATAATCAGGTCAGATAGAGGTGGTGAATATTATCGAAGATATGAATGGACAACAGCGAGGTCCATTTGCTAAATTCCTCGAAAAGCATGGCATATATGCTCAATACACAATGCCTGAAACACCACAATAAAATGGTATAGCAAAAAGATGTAATCTTACATTAATGTACATGGTTAGGAGTATTTTAAGTAATTCATTTATTCTTCTTTCATTGTGGATGTATTCTTTAAGGACTTTCGTTTACTTATTTAATAGGGTTCCTAGTAAAGCAGTCCCAAAGACTCCTTTTGAACTATGGACTGGTAGAAAACCTAGTTTAAGGCACCTCCATGTTTTGTGTTGCCCGACAGAAGTTAGAGTTTATAACTCACAAGAAAAGAAACTGGATTCAAGAACAATCAGTGGTTTGTTCATTGGGTTTTGGGTTTTCTATAGTTTGAAGTTTAGGTTTAAGAATTTTAAAGGCTTTTTAGGTTTAGAGTGATTATCTAGAATAATCAAAAGGGTATAGATTTTACTGTCCTGATCACAGAATAAGAATATATGAATCTTGAAATGCTAGGTTCATTGAGAATGGTGAAGTTAGTGGGAGTGATGAATCACATGAAGTGGAAATTAAATAAGTTAGGGTGAAAGTTTCTCTACCTTTTACTTACATTAAAGATGTTGTTCCTAAAGTTGTTGCACAACCTAAAAACCAACAAGAACAATAAATTAATGCTTCTGTTAATCTCAATAAAGCGATAATTGATGAACCTGCAGTAGATGTACCACAAGAAGTAGCATTAAAGAAATCTCAAATACAAAAGAGATCTGTTATTTCTGATGATTATTTGGTATATTTACACGAGTCAAAAATTGACTTGGGAATTGACAATGATCCAGTTTTATTTTCACAAGCTATTGAAAGTAATAATTCTGGTAGATGGATAAATTCTATGAAAGATGAGTTGAAATCTATGGAACAAAATGAAGTATGGGACCTTGTTGAATTACCAGAAGGTTGCAAAAGAGTTGGGTGCAAATGGGTCTTTAAGACCAAACGTGACTCAACTGGAAACATTGAACGTCACAAGGCCAGACTTGTTGCAAAAGGTTTCACTCAAAAAGATGACATTGACTATAAGGAAACATTTTCACCCGTCTCTACAAAAAAAATCACTCAACATTATAATGGCTTTAGTAGCTCATTATCACTTAGAGCTACATCAAATGGATGTGAAAATAACCTTTCTTAATGGAAATTTGGAGGAAGAAGTTTATATGAATCAACCTGAAGGGTTTTCTTGTAAAGGAAAGGAACACATGGTGTGTAAACTTAAGAAGTCATTATACGGACTTAAACAAGATTTCCCACAATGGTATCTTAAGTTTAATGGAACTATTGTAACTTTTGATTTAAGTAAAACACTGTTGATCGGTGTATATATCTAAAGGTTAGTGGGAGTAATTTTATTGTGTTTGTCTTGTACGTTGATGACATCTTACTTGCTACTGATGATCTTGATTTGTTGCATGATACCAAAAGATATCTATCTAACTATTTTGAAATGAAAGATATGGGAGAGACATCCTATGTGATTGGGATAGCAATATTTCAAAATAGATAACAAGAATTATTAGGTTTGTCTCAGAAAGACTATATTAATAAAGTGTTAGAGAGATTTAGAATGGAAAAATGTTCATCAAGTCCCATTCCAATTCAGAAAAGAAGATAAATTTAGTCTCAATCAATGTCCAAAGAATGAATTGGAACGTAAGAAAATGAATGATATTCCTTATGCTTCAATAGTTGGGAGTCTAATGTATCCCCAAACATGTACTAGACCAGACATCAGTTTGCTGTTGGAATGTTGGGTCATTATCAAAGTAATCTAGAAATGGATCACTGAAAAGCTGCAAAGAAAATGTAGAGATACTTTCAAGGAACTAAAGATCATATGCTCACTTATAGAAGATCTAATCATCTTGATGTGATTGGATATTCAGATTCAGATTATGCTGGTTGTGTGGATACAAGAAAATCCACATTTGAATATTTGTTCCTATTAGCTGGAGGAGCAATATCATGGAAGAGTGCGAAGCAGTCTGTTATAGATGCATCCACTATGGAAGCTGAGTTTGTGGCATAATTTGAGGCCACAGTTTAGGTTAATTGGCTGCGGAACTTTATTTCAGGACTTGGACTAGTCGACAGTATTTTCAAGCCGCTGAAAATATTGTGATAATACTGCAGCAGTCTTCTTATCTAAAACGGCTAAGTATTCTAAGGGGGCCAAACATATGGAGTTGAATACTTTTCAGTTAAAAAAGAAGTCCAGAAACATAAAGTGACAATTGAACACATTAGCACCAAGCTTATGATTGTTGATCCTATGACAAAAGGATTACCGCCCAAAATATTTGTTGGACATGCTGAAAGAATGTGTCTTATTAATAGCAGTGACTGGCTTTATGTAAAGATTGTATTATGTTTATGCAATTGACACTTTGAGCTCAACTATATATATGTTTCTGTTATTACATGTTTTCTCTTGTATACGTTATGTTGAGAATGATGATGACATGTTTTGTTTTAGATAAAGATATTCGAAGCATTATGGTGGACCCATTATGTATTTGAAATGTTTTGTTAGGCAATAGACTAATATTGTAGTGCATGGAAGGGACTATCCCAAATAAAGTGGTGTACAACCGCCATGATTCATATTAGTTGATTTACTTAATAACATCAACTAATGTTGAATTTAGTATACGTGCACATTGTAATTGAAATGTTCATTAAACCATTAAGTAGATGATGTTACGTGTGTCAAGTGAGAGAATGTTAGTTTTATGACTCACTCACATTAATATTATTTTGGTTTAATATTTAATTACTAACTAAATTCAATTCTAATTTGATAAGTGGAGAAGTTACTTACATGTGTGGAGAAGTGGGGAAGTGAAAAGTTAGTCCAACTACTCATTAAGTCTTTCCCTTTACCCATTACCTCTTCCAAATATCAATTATCTCCACTACTCACCATGCTGGAAAGGTGGGAATGATGTTAAACACACTCTATTTGAAGGGTCCTCTCTCTGCCATAAATATATAATCTTATCCTTCAAAGATATTCATAAAGTATAAGACAAGAGAGAGAAACAACTTCTGAAGAATCAAAAGAAAAGACTTCCGCTCACTCAAGTCAAGAATTATAATGGTTGATTCAGGTATATGTTCTTGATCTAATTATCGTAGTAATACATTTATGTGAAAATCATATAGTTCTGCAATCCTAAATAACTGATATGATTTCTGAATGTTAGATCGTTTATGTTTTCACAATCATTAAAATCCTTACAAAACAAACTCTAAGGATTAAAACAATTACAGGGGAAAGAGATGTAAGAAAACATTTTGAACTAGAAAACCAAATTGAAAAAGCAAGCACTTATTTTAATTTTAAAACAAAGTTGATAACTAATTCAAAAATGGCTATACTTGGGATATTGAGTTATGAAAAACCTTAAAATTCGACTAACAAATAAGGAGACGATGATAATTAAATAAAGGGAAATTTAGCTAACTAGTCAAAAAAATTAACTTATTTAGTGATAATATCCCTACTTTAATAATATTAGTAAACATGTCAAAAATGTCATTATTTTAAAAATAAATAATTATTCTAATATTATTAGTATTTTCTCTCTCATTATTTACACTTTTTTCTCTCTCATATATTACACATTTTCCTATATTTATGTAATTGGATAAATATTAATGTCATTTTAATTTTTCTCTCTCTTTTCTTAAGCTTATCAATTTCTCTCTCTTACTTTCTTCCTAATCAATTTCACAAATTTTTGTTTCAATATATTAATATTTTCTATTATTCTCATTTAATTTCATTGCAAGATTTGAAGATTAACATTGATTTGGGTATTATGTTTTTCAGATTCCTTATTTATTTACTTACTGATTTTAGTGTTTTTTTTTTTGTTCTTAAAACATTTTTTATGGTTTGAGATTACATAATTCTCTGTACAATGGACGTTTTCAAGAGAGTTACTAGAGGTATTGGACAAAATAATCAAAGTTCTTCCGATTTTCCATAATTTAATTTTTTTTCCACTCAAGAATTAAACAACAATGTAGGTTCCGCTTCTAAATCTAAGGAGGATATACAATGGGGAAAAATGCTTGAATCCATTGATGTGCAAAATCCCACACAAATTCATAATCATGAAGTTGAAGAAGACTAATTTGTTGGAGAAGAGGTTGTTGTTGGTTTTTTTTGCATGTTCTGTGTCTTGCATGTTTAGTTTAATTTGTTTAGTAATTTTTAAGATTCAAAAAAAATTATGTTACAATGCGTTTGAAAGTGTATATAGAATTTTTATTATGTTATAGTTAGTATTTATTTTTGTATTTCATATATTTATTGTATTTTGTGTTCTGTTTTTTTTTTTTTTGTGTTAGTTATGTCAATGTAACACATTATATGAGTTTGATTGTGTATATTTCATAGTTTTAATGTTTTTTGTATTCATAGATTTGGAAGTGTATATTGAATTTTGTTGTTGTTTTAGTCAGTAGGTATTGTATTTTGTATCCATAGATATGGAATTGTATTTCATATATTTAATTCATTTTGTATTCGTTTTTTTTTTTTTTGTGATAGTTATGTCAATGTACCACAGTTAGTATTTATTTTTGTATTTCATAGTTTTATTGTTTTTTGTATTCATAAATTTGGAAGTGTATATTGAATTTTTATACTGTTTTAGTCAGTATGTATTTCATACAATTAATAGTTGTATTCATTGAATTTTGATACTGTTTTAGTGTATTTCATAGTTATGCATTTTATTTAAGAATGAGTACACCAAATATTCAACTATTTCTTTTCAATTTTATATTTCATTCACTTTTTCATCATACTAATTTTTTATATTTTATTTATTATTATACAAAATTCTAAATAAAACTAGATTATATAGAAATACAAATAAAATACATATTTGAAATGAATACATACAAGATTTTTGGAAGAAAAAAACTATATAGGGAAAAATATATAAATACATTCATTGGAATGAATACAAACTAATAAAAAACTATAATAAATATAAATAGAATATATTGTGGAATGAATATAATTTTAAAAAGGTAAAAATGGAGAGAAGAAAAAACAAAGTTTAATGTTTATTTGAAAATGTAACTGAAGAAAAAATTAAGTGATCCTTACCTTTTTTGAAATATTCTCTACCTTGATTATCTCCCTTTTGTTAAATAATTATATTTTTTAAATAAAAACATAAATAAAACATAAATATGATACATAACAAACTAAAATTTGACATTTTTACTAAATATTGAAAGTGTTGCTAATTAGCCCTCTTAAATGTCAAAATATTGACATTTTGAAAAATTTCCCTTAAATAAATATATAACATAGATAATAAAGAAAAAGATATTTGGGTCCAAGACTGATTTTATGTTCGTCTGAACCAACACTTGGGCCTAATTTCATTTTGGGCCCACTTCCCCTGTCTTAAACTAGAGATCTTGCTGAAAATTCAAAATGGGCCTTAAGTTTGTTCAAGGTGAGCAGCAAAAGATGTTTAATGGATGAAACAAAGATTCTGAAATAGTAATAAGACTATTGATTTATAAATGACCCTGTTGATTCTAAAGCAGTGGACTGAATAGTCGCCTTCTATTAGAGGAGAGGAAAAGAAAATGACCCAAACTAGAAAGATTAATAGAGAAAACTGAAGCTTAAACAAAACAGGAAGCTCGGCTAAAATGTGACAGGCGAGTTTCATATCCATCTAATATACACATGAGCAAAAGACAATAACATAATGCATATATTTCCTTTTAACTTGACCTCATTTCACATTTATATCCTCCAATTTTGGGTGTGCACAAATCGACACTTAAACTTGTATAAAGTTAAACAAGTGGACGCATTTTCCTTATGTGGCACAATACACATATGACACCACCATATGACACAAATTGTCATGTAGGATGCCATATAGGACGTATATATGTGTCTATTTGTTCAATTTTATACAAGTTTAATACACACTCAAAGTTGAAGGACATAAATATAAAATGAGGCAAGGGCATACTTTTATGTACTATGCCAAAGACAATACTCAAATAAAGAAGAAATCATTTTTCATAGGTTGGCCAACTATCAATTGTACCGATCTTGTACAATTTTCTATGGATAGAAGATGAGAGTCGTCCAACTCGAGGAGAAAGGACGAACCAACACATGGATTATTCCCATATGAAGAAGAGAAAGGAGCAGAAAGAAGACAACCCGCGCGATTGGATCGATTTTGGTAGGCTGCCGAGTCGAATTTGTTGATGGGTTCACGTTGTTGTATTTGTGGGTTGAGGTTGGGCTGCTGATGGGTTACTGAATGTATTGTTATTGGGTTGGGAACTCAAATGAAATGGGAGTGAGTTGTGTTTTTGTAATATCAAAAGAAATGGATTTAAGACTTGGCAACGCAGATTGTGATTATAGCCATTCGAAATTACAAACGTAGCTGAATTGAATTCATTTAGTAAATTCGGTTAGTATAAGATGATTTAATATAATTAAACTATCGAGCATTTTCATCTTAATAAAATAAAATAATTAACTTAACTATAAACTAATTAACTTGAAAAATATTTTGAACTTTATAAAAAAATTAATTATTTCAAATCATTTGGAATTTAAGAAGTTTGATAATTGATTTATATTGTGGAGGTCCAAAATTGGGCGTCAACATCTATTTATTAGTATTCAAGTTACTTAGGAATTAATATGATATTATAAGTGAATATCTAATAGAATATTTGTTATTGGTAATTTTGGTCTTATAATTTATTACCTACGTAATTTTTCCATTCAAAAGGCCCACATCGTTTTTGGGCATGATTTACCTTAAAAATAAAATATATGTAATAGTCATCTCTATACATTGAATGAACAGAGGAAATTTAGGGATACTTAGGTGTAAGAGCAGTGCTCTTGCATAAAAAGAACTCATGATGGTTCATCCTATGAATTTAGAGATTTTCTGATTTTGTTTGTGGATGAAGATGTTAGAAGGATTTTAGGTCGTCGTCCTAGTTCCTGCTCTACAAGAGATAATTGTCTCCTCTCCGCTCCTATTTTTTTTAGTTTATACTTTATATTGCTTAGAGTAGATTCTTTTTTTATTTGAGTTTTAATTTTTGCATTTATGTTTTGTTTGTGTAAATTCCTTTTTATTTTTGTGCTTCAATAGATTCATTTCTTTATATGAGTTTCAATTTTGCATTTCTATTTTAGTCTAATTGTTTGTGCTTAGGGTAAATTTTAGAATTGATTTATTGCGTTTTTTGTTTTAGTTTGAAGAAGTTCGCACTTTTCTTATCTTTGGCTACTTCAACCATTGTATTCAGTAATATATGATTGCTATAGCATGATTTGAAGAGCTAACATGCTTCCTCAATAGATTCCATATGCCATGATAAAAAAAAACTCTTATTTTGAGATCAAATTGTACTATATCAAGACAACGTTCATCCAAAATTTGATTTTTCTCATTTTTAATTGGATTTCTTAATCAATATTTATAGTTAGACTTCTATCAATGAAATGAAAGAGTCATTCTATCCTATTTCTCTTTCATTGATTAAATTTTTATTTTTTAGTTGGGAGTAGATTCATATAGCTATATATGACTTGATGTTGAAAGATCTATGAATTTTTAGGTGATATCAAATCTGAAAAACGGCCTTAACTAATTTTTATAAATGCTAAATGGTTATACATAGGGTACTTCTTAAGATTTGGGTTCCCCAACTTACCATATACGTGGAGATAAAGATGTGGGTTGTCTTGCCATGTTTCAATTGCTAATGATTATTTGACACTGCCAAAGAAGTAGATGAAGTGTCTTGGTACATCATGATTGTCCCCTCTTTCTTCGAAACAACTTATTCATCTATAATAGTTAGTTAAACCTCCTTTATTTTAAGTTAGATTAAAAAAAATTAACAGAATAAATAGGTAAAAATTATATTTTAAAAAAAAAGTTTATCTTATATAGGTATAATAACTATCTATTTCAAGAATTCATTTCTTTAGGGTAAATTATGTAAAACAAAAATTTACCAAGCTTTATTACTTTAATACAAATAATTCTTTTTCCTAAAAAGTGAAGTTCTAGCAAAAAAATTTATATCGAAAATTTTGTACAATTTTTTTTAAAAAAAAAATTATCATAAAAAATGTCACATGAATAAAAAAATCTACATGAGTGTATCTCACTCTCTAATGATGATATCATGTAAGATTATTCAAACTAGACGGATAAGTAATATTTTTACTAATTTAGAGGGCTCTAAATAAAACACACTAAGTTTAGGGATATTCTTCCAAATTAAATATCATGATAATGATTAAAATTTAGTAAGTTCTATAAGTTATTTATCTATTCAGTTTCCTTTTTTTGAGAAATAAAATAAATGCACTGGTGACAAATAAAAAAAAATAAAGTGAAATAGTCATCATAATTTTTATACATCTAAAATCTAAATAAAAGTTCAAATGTCTTCCAACTCAATGTCCCTCACCTCTTCTATTTTTTCTGTCTTTACTATACCCCTCATCTCCCCGTAAGACGATGAACATTGAACCAAACAAAAATGTTGGGATAAAACAGAAATCATGATATGTTGATGTACCAATGCATATGTTATAAAAGAATATTTTCTTTAACCCAATGAATAGTAGCGCATACTAGGAGTAAGTTTAAGAAATTTTTTTATTATTATAAAAAAACACAAAAAAAATGTTCTTGTGATTTTCAAGTCAACAATAGCAATAGGTTTCTACAATTCTACTACTAACTTAGCAATTCCCAGTTATATCAACAACAGATTCTTCTGCAATGTTCATCAAATGTTGATTGAACAAATGTTCATCAATTGTCAATCTCCCACTTTTTCTAACAAATGTTGACCATAGCCCCCCACACATTATTTGAGGATTTGTTATATGAATATTTTATCTAGGATCGAGACTTATCAATGATAAAACAATCATTTTTTTTATCAAGAAGACTCAAATTAACATTTTCTTTTCGTCAGTAAGATTAGCCTTAACGCAAGCTAGAATATTTATATCACAAAGCCTCGAATCATTCCTAGGGTCATGGTTGAAATCCGTCCTACAAAGTTGAGATGGAAAAAATTGATGAATATTTTTTTAATCAATGTCTACTGTTGCTAAACTAAAATTTGTTGTAGTTGAACCCTTCTCTTCTATGGTTAATTAAAAAATTATCCCAACCACTTTTCTTTGGGGGCTTCGTTTAAACAAGTCATCCTTGAAGTGACTCCTTATATGAGCTATTATACCTTGCCTCGAAGAAAAGTTCTTTCACCACAAATGCCAAGCTACATCAACATACCATATTGCCCATTTTGTCCCGACATTTTTGTTGCTTTCATTATCATCGTTTTAAAGAGGGGAGGAGAAAGAGTTTATATATAATGAGAAAAACATAGAATAGAAAGGGAGAGTTGGGTTCAGATACAATTTTTATTCAAATTATGAATGTATAAGAAATATATTGTCTGTTTTAATTTATTTTTTTATTTCAAATATATTCAAAATCTGAATAAAAACTTAATTGTCTTTGAACTCAATTCTCTATTTATCTTCTATTTCCCCCCCCCCCCCCAAAATATATATACTCCTTATCCTCATTAAAATGATGAATATGGAAAAAAAATTGCAGGTAAAGAATGGAAAACATGATATATATTAATGTATCAATGCATATGTTGTAATAGAAACGTTTCTTCAAACCAGAAAATAATGGCACATAGAGTCAATTTAAGAATGGTTGGGTTAAAGGAAATCGCAAAAAAACATATGTTCTTAACAAATATTATAAAATAAATAATTAATTTATTTTTTAAAATTAATATATTTTAATTAAATTAATCATAAAACTAAAAGTACAAAATTTCTATGAACATCAGCAATACACGTTTGACAAAAGATTAATACTATAAATATAACGTCATAAAGTAATAAAAATATTTAACAAAAATATAATCTGTCAAGTCTAACTTACAAAAATAGCTTGCAATGTAAAACAACGAGTTAATACTCCTATAACAAATAAAATTTAAAATATAACATAACTTCTAATTAAAACAAAAAGTTTAACATAATATTCTTATGTCAAATATCAACATAACGTATATACGTACGATTTAAAAGAAAAAAAAAACATAAGCCCATAAGACCATAACCTTATTCCATTATAAATTCTACTTAAATTTAAAAATTAGAATACTAAAAAAATTATATCTATAAAAAAATAGATAGTGTAAAAAATTGCATGGAATCACATGAGGGTGCTAATGAGAAGGAACTGAAGTATAAATTAAAAGAATATTTTTTAGAAAATATTAGAATAATAAAAATAAAAAATTAATTAAACAAAAATAAAAATAGGAATAAAGGAAGAAATTAAAAAAATAATCAGCTTATAATAACATTGTATATTTTTAACTACAATCCAACACACATATACATATGACAATATATGTCCTAAATATTTAACTTAATATCATTTATAAAGATCTTTATTTGTCTAAATTTTTTTAAAAAAATTTGATCATTAACTTTTACTATTAAAGTTTAATATAACATTATGATTGCATTTATGATGAAACCAAACGCATACTTATAATTACATTGTAGTTATATTGTGACACATAAGTAAATCGACGTAATTACTAGATTGTATACTTGTTAGACTGATAATTATTACCTAATAATTTTCAAACAAACCCTAAAGATAAATATGTCCCCAAATTGAAATTGGAAAGTGGAAAGTCTCGAACCTTACTCCTCATTTTTTAAAGCGGACAATTTGACTTGTTTGTGTCTTCTCTCGTTTCTTTGATTCAACCTCTTGTTTCGCATTTGATGTTTTAGAGTTTGGTTGGATTGACTTAAAAAAAAGTTTTAAAGTAAAAAAAATCTAAAGTAAAATTTAAATGACTTCTAAGTTAAAAAATAAAAAAACAGGAGTAACCTACTTTTGGTTTTTAACTCTTTTTTTCATGTCAATTTAAACTTATTTTAAGTTACTTTAACCTTGATAAACACTTCCAAAAATCTCAATATAACTTAAAAGAAGGTTTACACCAGCTTTTAAGTCATTGTCATCTTCTGAAGTTTGTTGCACCTTATTGAGTTGTATATTTCTTGTGTGATTTCTTTTCTTTCGGCTTCTGTTTGGGAGACACTGACATTTAGCAGATTTGGACTGAACGAGCATATTATATTGTCTTAAAAAATACTCTATCTGTTACAAAAAGAATGATTTGGTTTGACTTAACACAAAGTGTAAGAAATAAAGAAGAATTTTGAATCTTGTTGTTCTAAATTAAAGTTATGTGAAATGCACAAAATTACCCTATAATTTTGTGACCTTAAACATATCACGTGAAAAGTTGAAATTAAAATGTTACCAAAAAAAACTGAGGTCATTCTTTTTTAAACAGACTAAAAAGAAAAAGAGATTATTCTTTTTTAAACGGATGAAGTAGTTATTCATAAGCTTAGTGTTGGTCATGGTCAACATTTGAAAGTGACGGATCTAGAATTTTCGACTTGTGGGTGCTCACTTCTTTTAATATAAAATTATTATAAATCACATAGTATAAGTGCGTGCGATGTTGAAAATATTATTGAAAAAAAATTAAGGTTAATATTGCCATTACAAAAACAAAAAACAAATGTTCAATTTTTTAGGGGAAAAAATAGCTTGAGGATTTCTTAATCAAATAGCCAAAAAAAAATTCAAATAAAATAATAAAAGTGATAATATATGACTTTTAATTTTATCTTCATATAATGTAAATGAAATTATGACTAGTAGTTATATAAAAAAAAAGAAGAAATAAAATGAGATTTTATATTAGGGGGAAAGACAAAACTAGAAAATGTGTAAATAATTGTTCAAAGAAAGAATCAAACCCTTGACCTCCTCTAAAATCAAAGCCTCAAACTCGCTATTAGACCACTGCATCCATCAGGAGATTTGTTGACCGGGTGCTGAACATTAAATATATTTAAATTTTAAATAAATTACTGTATATATAAAAAAATTTATGTTGATGTTAATTGGTGCTCGAGCACCCGGACGGCTGCATGTGGGTCCGCCCCTGACATTTGGTCAAGACGATATATATATATATATATATATATATATATATATATATATATATATATATATATATATATATATATATATATATATGATTCTAACAAGTCCACAAAGTGTTTTATAATTAATTGTCACTATTGGTATGTGTACATGAAGTATCGAACGAGTTTTGAGGATTTGTTTCGAGAGTTTGGAGTAAAGTATGTTATATTGCTTGTTTCTAGTGCAGACCGGTTTCTTATTCGCGTTTGTAGAGAAGATATTTGTTGTCGGTATACTGCTAAAATACTCAGAATATAATTGGAAAATGAAATTTTTCGATGAACTTCTTACTATTTTTGAGTAGTCGGATATTGAATGCTGGCAAACTTTGCCGATTTTTATCGCAGTCATAATATACAAACCAGATTTAGACCATTAAAATACCAAAATGGTCGAATCAATAGTTGAAAGCAATTAAAATAATTTATTTATTTAAAAAATAATTACCACTAATTAATTAATCTCGACCACGCAAAATACATGTAAACCACCACTAAATAACGATAGATTGCACCAATAACTGTCGCTAAAATTTTAATATCGAAGGTGTTAATTCAATTAATCCCTAATTCACCTAAATTGCCGCTAAATAATGGTCTATTATATGAAGGGTTGCGGAAATTAATTAAATAACTAGACAATTGCAACCCAAGCTAAGGTAGGAAAAAGTGTAACAACCTAGTCCATCATGATTCCCACCCATACTAACCCTACGGTGGGAGAACCATTAATATTGATTAGCTAACCCAAGAACTAAATGTTTAAAGATACGAAAAAAAAATGGATGTAAATACAGAATTAAAGTGGAGTTTCCATAAATCCAAAAGCCTAACCATTTTTCATTAAAACATTGCAAAAAACACCCCTAGAATATGAAAGTCAATGTCTCAAAACATCTAAAGCTCAACAAGTCGAAGGAAAATAGGTATAACCTAAACTACACATACGAGGATGATGCAATCCAGATTGCCTCTAAGACATCCATTCATTAACTTCACTGCACTGATAAATTGTTCTCGAGGATGGAGGCTCTTGGTCTTGAGATGATGCCATTTCAGGAATCTCTTGGTAACAAACGCGTTGTGAAGGAGCTCCCAGTTGAGAACCGTCATGTTTGGATGATAGCTTATAGTGTGGAGGCCTAACGAAGCGAGGAGGAGAAAGTGAAGACATTGCTCCATTAGGCAAGCTAACAACCACTTCGACGACTTGCCAAACTCCCTTGGCGAGGTTTCCAAGATCGCATAAGGTTCTCTAAGGAGCTACAAAGGGAAGCTGATCATTCGGGCGCGTTGGAATGAATTTGGTTCATCGCCCATTGAACCACAAGACTATTAAAAGTTATAGTAGGTTCCAAGATCAGGAGCCAAGAAGGATCCATCGCTAAAGCTTTTGGGAGGATCGCCAAGTCATTAGGTGAGCCCGACTTGGCTCGCCCATTGGCCATTTTCGTTCACTTTTGGGCCCATTGTGTAATAAATCCCTAGAACTATAATTAGGCATTAAAAGGTTCATTTTAGGTAGACTTGCTTGAATATTGTGGTTGAAAACTTGGAACTCATGATTGAGAGTTTTAAAGCTGGTATAAGCTTTTGTTGAACCTTGTTTAGAAACGTCGGTTGCTTGGGATATCGATTCCCTCGAGATCGTTATAAGAGTTAGGTGCTTCTGTTTTATTAACAAATGAAAGTCTTTGGGTTTAGTATACCCTTTAATTGCTCTTTGTTTTCTCCTTTTGTGTCTATCTATTTCTCTTTACTTTCCGTATTAGATTTCCGCATTTTGGTGTGATTCTTCTTGTGACGATTGCATTATTATGTATCAGAGGTGAGTCTAGATTCGTTTTCATTCCTACGAAGCTAGTCATGGGATTGTTACAAAAATAAAATGTTCAATTCATTTTTTAGAAAAATCTGAAATGGGTCTTGTTGATTTGAGTCTTCTTTGGAGTTTTCAAGGTTAGATTAACGTTCCCTAACCTATTTAGAGTCTAGGGCTGAGATTTGAAAGAGTTTGATTCACAATTGAAGAAACCATCATTGAAGGTTGAAAAGGCTTGCAGAAGACAAAGTGGATTTGAAGATCTAGAAGTTTTGGCAAGGAATTGAAGGCTAAAAAGTACTAGGTTTTGTTCCCTGTATCAAGGAGAGCTTGTTTCTCGAATTTCAAGAAGTTTTGATCTAAAAATATAGAGGGCTTTATTTTGGGTCTTCATTTTTTTCATAGTGTTCTTGAATAAAATTCAAATATTCAAGAAGAAGGAATGTTCCAAAATGGTGTTTGTTTCTAAAAAGGAAGAGAAGACAAAATGTAAAAGTGTCTATACGAAGGGAATTCATCAACAAGGGTAATACTAAAGGACAAAGGTGGCGAGGGGGGGGGGACCACCAAGGTTCAATTTTCGGAGTCTTGTAGTTGCAGCTTTAGGACTTTGGGCGAGACCCGACTTTCATCGCCCAACCCACTTGGACCCTCGCCCTTTGGGCAGAAAGGTCGCCGAATCGATCTTGTTTTGGTAGGTGCTATTGGAAAAAATTCGGCGGACTCAGCTTGGTTTGTCGAGTCCATCCAGCGCACCACCAAACTTCAACCTAGATCTCCTAGTTGCCTTGGTAGATTGTCAAATTTGGGGACCTTATCTTCAAGTTGTAAAGTTGAACTTCAAGTTAGGTGATGAAAACAGTGCATTTGGCGATCGGAAACTCATTTTATGACCCTTTCTTATGAAGTCCTAATTCTTAGTGTCTTTTTCTTTTGATTCTCGTTCGTTGTCAAGAATCTTAAACTGATTCTCAACTCGTAACTAGTCTACTTGTTGACTATTGGTTCTTGAATTCACTTCTTAGTTAGTGACTTTTTCTTCAGTGCTTTGATTCGTTTTGCTTAGTAATTTACTTCTTAATTCAAGTTTGTTTGGTTTGATTAAGTTGGTACTATAATCCCTAGTCATTGGTGGTGATACAACTTTTGATGAACTACCGACTATTATTGAGTAGTCGGTATATTGAATGTTTAACTTTGCCGATTTTTATCGTAGTTGGAATACATAAAACCAGACTTAGACAATTAAAATATCAAAATGGTCAACTACGGTAGTTGGAAGAAATTAAAATAATTTATATATTTAAAAAATTATTACCATTAATTAATTAATCTAGACTGCCATGAAATACATGTAAACCAAGCATAGAATTCACCAATAATTGCTGCTAAAATTTTAATATCCCAAGATGGTAATCGAATTAATCCCAATGTACCTAAATTGCCGCTAAATATTTGTTTATTATATGAAGGGATGCCGGATGTTAATTAAATGAATAGATAATTGCAACCAAGCTAGGTAGGAAAATGTCACGATCCAGACAGTCGTGATTCACACTCATACTAACCCTCCTGTATTCAGATTAGTAAACCAGAAATAATAAAAGATGAAAAGAAAAACACAAAGAACTATCTAAGTCCACAGAACCCACTATATGTTCTTAAGAAATTCAATTCCCTCAAGTACCCGAGGTTGCTAATTAAATCCTCCCTAGATAAAACGGATGAACCATTAAAGAAGTAGTGGTATCTCAAATTTCAATAATTTCAACAAACTCAAAATGACAGCACCAAATCACACTCACAGACCCGATCGATCAATTTTGTTTTGTAAGAAATGTATGCAAAAAAGGTAGTATTCAATCCAGAAAAATGAGAGAGCCTATCAATTTATAGACAACAAAGGTAAAGGTCACAACCTTTTGAAAAGAATGCAACCTTTCAGAAAGGTCACAACACTTTGAAAAAGGCACAACCTTTCTACGATTACAATTCTTTAGAAATATAAAAAAAAATCCTTTCATAAAGGTCACAACCATTTGGCATAGTCACAACCATTCAACAGAGTCACAACCCTTCATTTCTTGTTCACAGCTTTAAAACCCAACAAATAATAATACAAAATTTGTGCACAATTTTTGTTACATTTATTCAACACCGCTTTTGACAAATTAATTAACATCTAAGAGTCTTCTTCATCTAGTCATGCCAAAAGATAAATTTGATCATATAATAATAATATTAATATGAATATTAACAATGAAATAAAAAGGATAATCTTGAGTTACATAGAGAGAACACACCTTCATCACAAGAAAGTACATGAAAATAGAAATACAAAATTAGTGCAAACTTTTGAAACTCTTGTCCGACATATCTTTTGAAAAACTAATCAAAATTCAAAGAACCTTCTTCATCAACTTATGCTAAAAGATGAATATAATCGTATATAATAATATAAAGATTAACATTTAAATAAAATGAATAATCTTGAGTTGGGGTTCCATGATATGAAAACTATGAATTTATAGAAATATAATTTGAAAAATACCACAAAGTGTCTTAAAATAATATTATAATTTAATAATTGAGAGTCATAGATATGAAAATTTAAAATGGAAGGAATTAATGATATTATTAAAAGTAGAAGTCTAATAGGTATAAGATACGAATATGAAACTTTAAATACAAATAAAAAGAAATAAAGTAGATAAAAGAAATAATTTTATATTATATGTAAATATAATTGTTTTTGGATTGAATAAGTAACCAAACATTTTCAACAAAATCATAATCTGTATTTGGATTCGAATGACAATAAATGTTGCCATAAAGGTAGCAATTGAGAAAATAATTCTTTATTACCGCCTTAAACTTCAAAAGTGGGTGTACTATTTTTAAATTATTGCCGCCTTCAATTTGAAAAAGTGAGTGTAATTTTTTAAAAAGATTTGATTTCAAATTAGAAATGATAGAGGAGACGTGAAGTTAGTGGGCTGAGTTTAAAATGATTTTTGGGCTGCACGTTTTGGGCTACAATTGAGCAAGCAATTATTCCTAATAGTGTGATGTTTTTACTCATTTATGTATTTATTTTGAGGTAAACAAATCGTAAATAATTCAAAAAATGATAAAAAAAAAAAATTGCATAAAGTCACGTGATGTAAAGGTTGATAATGAGAAGGAAATGAAATATAAATAATATACATTAAAAATATTTTACAGAAAATATTAGAATAATAAAAATAGGAAAAAAAGAAGGGAATTAAAAAGTAATCATTATGTAATTACTTTATGTATTTTAACTACAATTCACAACACACCCTTATGAATTGAAGAGTGAAATTATCTCCTGTCAATTACACCAAGCTACATGTTGGGCAAGTAATTACATGGTCAACCAAGCTTGTCAGACAATATAATTATACTCAATTACATGATACCTAATTACTAATGTGACTTTCCAAATAGGTCCTAAGGACAAGTTTGAAAAGACATATGTAATTGATTGTAATTACATTCTTTGACGTGTTCACTAAACCAAGAGATTACTTGACAAGGGAGGAATTGAGTGTAATTGAAGGGTAGTAATTACATTCCTCAATTCCTAAGTGAGGGTTAGGAATCAGGTGTAATTACACCATCTACTTATATAAAACTTTTTAAAATTCTTTGCTCACTTTTATTTATATTTCTATTTTTCGCTTTTATATTTTTTTTTATTTCTATTATCTTTAGAAATATTATTTTTGTTATTCTATTTTTTTTTTAAATTTATATTTCTATTCCTTCTCATTCCGAATCTTTACTTTTTTGTGTTATTTTATTCATTTTTTCATATTATATATTTATTTATTTATATATATCTTTTATCAGCATAATTTTTTAAGTATTCTGATTTTTAAAAGTAGAACTCATCGTTGAATAAGATAATAAACTTACATTTTTCTTTTTTTTAAAAAAATCATATTTATGTATGTTATGCTGAAATTTGACATAAGAATATTGTGTTAACTTTTTTTTTTAATTTAAAACTTATGTTATATTTTTAGTTTCATTTGTTTTAGTAGTATTGAGTTGATATTTTACATTGAAAATCATTCATTTTTATATTGCTTGTTCTAGTGCAAAACAAGTTTCTTATTCGCATTTGCAGAGAAGATATTTTTTCTCGGTATGCTGCTAAAGTACTAAAAATGTAATTGGAAAATGAAATTTTTCAATGAACTACTTATTATTTTTTTAGTAGTCGGTATACTGAGTGTTGGCAGATTTTGCCGATTTTTATAATAGTCGGAATATATAAAATCAAACTTAGACCATTAAAATACCAAAAATGGTCGACTACGGTAGTTGGAAGCAATTAAAATAATTTATTTATTTAAAAAATGATTACCACAAATTAATTAATCTAGATTGCCGCGAAATATATGTAACCCACTACTAAATATAAATAATGCACCAATAACTGCGACTAAAATTTTAATATCGAAGGTGTTATCCAATTAATCCCTAATGCATCTTAATTGTCGTTAAATATTGGTTTATTATATGAAGGGATTGCGTAAATTAATTAAAAGACTAGACAATTGCAACCCAAACTAAGTAGGAAAATGTCACGATCCAGACCGTTGTGAATGACACCCACACTAACCCTAAGGTGGGAGAACCATTAATACTAATTAGCTAACCCAAGAACTAAATGTTTAAAGATACGAAAACATTTAGATACAGAATTAAAGTGGAGTTTCCATAAATCCAAAAGTCTAACCATTCTTTACTAAAACATTGCGAAAAATACCCCTAGATTATGAAAGTCAATGCACCAAAACATCTAAAGTTCAACAAGTCTAAGGAAAATGGGTACAACCCAAACTAAATATACTATTAAGTCTAACTAGAAAGTCTGAGTCCGAAACATATGGACTAACAAAATGAGGAACTTCATGGCTTCCTGAAAGAGCCGGCTCATCCTTGAAATCCTATCTCGATCACCACTTTCTTAGTTGAGGTCTATCAGTGCCCACTTGAAGATGCTTTGTACTCAACAAAGAAAGAGCAAGTGCAATATCAATACACAAACACAGTGTACTGTTATGATCCCAGAGCTATTCCAATAATAAGATCAACATATACCAATAGTCACAACAAGGTAAACATGACATGCACAGAATGTAAACACGTATACCGATTATCAATAGTGAACAACTTACAATGCCACATTCTTTTCAATAAAAAGTTATGACAATTCAATGGTCCTCTCATGGAACCCATACTCAACTTTTAGTGTACCGAAATATGGTAACCAATCCCAATTAGTGTGTCGGATATGGAACCCGATCCCATATATACGCCAGAACGTGGCACGATCCTAGTTAGTGTTTCGAAACAGGACACCAGATCCATTTAACACAACAACAATAACAATTACACTCACATATACAGTCTCAAAATCATACATTATGTCACGACCCGGATTCTGGAATCCGGATCGCAACCGACGTCGTTGACCTCTCAGAGGTCGCAGACAAGCCTCATCTTGCATTCATCACATTCATCTAGTTAAATTTTCAGAAAATTTAAAACTTTTTATATGTATGAAATATACATAGACTTCATATAATTATTAACTAGATATATCATATACTAAGCTTAACATAAGAGAACAACAATCTAACATAAAGAATCAATTCGAAACTAATGATGAATATATCATAAATAGTTTGCCAAACATGGCCTTATTACAAAAAATTCAAAATGAAGGTGCGAAAGAAACGCTAGGGAAAACATCCACTATATATGTATAAAACTAAGGCTAGACAAAATCTGTAGCATCCTCAAAATCATGACGACCTACCAAATGGTTTGGAGAAATGCAGAAGTCCAAACCGATGCAAGTGTTGTCAACTTGTCCTCTGACCTGCACCTACAAAAATAGTAAATAGTAGGGGTTAGTACACCACTTGTACAAAGCATGAGTGTATGCACACATACACATAAGTCTATGCATGATCAAAGAGAGCTCTTCCTAAACAACATGCTATTTCTTGAAAGCCTAGTGACTAGACTTTCCTTAATCATTAGATGTGAATTGTGGTATGAATATGATGTAGTTTAATGCATTCAAAGCAGACAACTCATTTTCTATATGATTACAAAATATTAGTATCATCCACATAATTTTAGAACAACTCGGGCGAAGATTTAAGATTTTGATCCTCTTAGGAAGAAAGCTCCTCTTTGTATGCTTAGATTAGTATTCAGTCTTTTTCTTCTTGTTGTGTAGTTCGATAATTATTTTGGTCCTATATTTTACTTAAAATTACAATGATTCATTATAGTCCCATACCCACAACGAATCAATGTAAGTAATCGAAGGACTAAGGAATGATTTCCCTATCTTATAGTGAGTCATTCATTACACTATATATTCATTACCTTTTATAAGCAATTCTCTATTGATCATGCCATTGATTTCATTACTTTCATGTTTTATATATTATACATTTCTTATAGATGAGACTTTGGAATCATTGATGTAGCATAAGATATCTCAAGTGAGGGCCCAACATATGGGACCTCAACTCGAGGGCCTTCTTTAGCAAACACAGAGTCTGCTTCTTTTGTTCATTCGTACTTCACCTTATTCATTTCATTCATTCGTAGGATGATGTAAACACCATCTATACCTAGGATGAAGTTTAAGACTCTCAACGGGGTCATCAAGTGCAATGACCAAGAATGGCCTAATGTCATTACTTGAATCTGGTTTCACCTCCTAATTGTCTTGCACAAACACCTTCGGTATCGTTCATTTCATTATCTTTCATAAATTGAGGAACTCCAACCTTAACCTACATAGATCATGCGATCATCATGAAATCCAGTGTCTACCCCACACCAAAAAGAGGTGGAATCACTGGCCAAAGTGACCCAAAACATGCTAGCGTACATGGGAATTGAACCCCGTCAGATCCCTATATTGGTAGTATAGGTTCGAAGACTAGGAGATATAACGAGAACCATACCCGGCATGCCAGATAGTCTCATCTCATGAGTGTTACGTGAACCTCCGTCGTTCTCTAAAGAAGGCATCACCGCTCATCGCTAGCCTATCGGTGCTCGGTATAAAGTTCTATTTCATTCAACTCATACGTCATGGAAGCTGGCTTCTAGTATGAGGACATTATATCTCAATAGATGATTTCTCATCTCATCATTAGTATTAAGTATACATCAGTCTCAATACTTTCATTAGAGTGTACATAGAGACTGATCTCTTCATTAATTTTACACTCTCATAGGTGAGTACGTTTTGGTAACATTTACTTAGGCTCATTTGATATTGCTATCATATTTCACATTAGTCTCTTATTATGTTGTCACCATTTTTATTAGCATCATAGGTTAACATAATTACTCACCCCATTACGTGAATGTTCATTTCTTCTTTATCTTCTACTGTTGACTCAAGCATTATGGAGGCTTGCTACTAGATTGAGATTTACTTACTATTTTGATGACTAGTCATCCTTATTTTACCTTGATGAAATGTGAATTTTCCTTAAATAACATCCTTACTTTACATTGATGAAATGTGAATTGTCCTTACATATCATCCTTACTTTACATTGATGAAATGTGAATTGTCCTTACATATCATCCTTACTTTACATTAATGAAATGTGAATTGTCTATACATATCATCCTTAGGTATTAATGTAACTAGTCTCACACATTCTAACACCTACATTCGTGAGTATTCTTTTAACATAGTAGCTTAGATGTAAGTAAGACTTGTGTCACTTCCATTAACACCCCATTTTGGTCACTTACTTAATTTAGACCCCTTTAATTATGTTATAACTCACATTACTTACTTACTTTAGTGTAGTTGCTTCATATCACCATTTATGGACGATAAGCACTTCATTCAATGAGTTTCATGTGTTCATATGTCATTCTTTTAGAGCATGTTGGTTGTCCGAATGAGTGGCATGCCCCTGATTATGAGTTCATTGAATTAGTTTAGAATTCTTATATTATCATTTGATATTCTAACTACACAAGATTGACATATGATTAGTATTGGCATCAACCTTTGAATAATAAACTACATAACCATTTTTGTTGGCATGTGTCAATTTTACGTATGTTCATATTTAAATTTAATATGTATGAACCATTAGCCAATATTTTAATTATATAACATAAGATTATAGCCATTTACATGCATCACTTTTAGACAATGTATCGTTAGCCATTTTATTGGCATACGATTAGTATTGGCACAAACATTTGGATATAGATTACATAACCTTATTTGTTGGCATAGGCCAAATTTTACATTCTTTCATGCTTGGTAGGATATGTATATTATTCATTAGACAATATTTTAATTTTTTTACATAATATTATAGTCATTTGGATGCATTCCTTTTGGACAATGTATTGCTAGCCATTTTATTGGCATGAGCCAAACAATCGCTCAAATTATGATTTCATGAAGATCTTTTTAGCCAATCTTATAACATAACTTTAGGCATAACATTTTTAAACACATTGAACAACATACTATGATCATTTAACTAACACAACATCATCAACATGTCACATTTACAGTAGGGATGCACAATAAACCGTAATCATCTTCATACATAACAGTTTCGGACACATCTTAACTTAGTATAATTCTCTTAACCAATCTTGGTTCATGACTTTAGGATAACATTTTAAGGCATATTAAACAACATCATATTAATATTTTATGAATTTAACAACTTCATAACGTCACTATAACAGCAATTCAACATTCGTACAAACACATCAACACTTACAACAATTACTGGTGTAACTAACACATCGTCGATTCATGATTCACGTTTTAAGCACTTAACTTTATACGATCACAACTTCATAGGTTAATCGACTTTCATAATTCAAGAACATTGCACAAAAGATCAGTCATCACCACATACCAACAACATGATATCTAACCTATTCAACATGGAATCAAAAAGTATACTAGGGACAAAAGAGTTCGACGAGAACACGGGAACAACCCTAGTTTTCAAGATATTTGAATCGTTGAAAAGAAAGTTCTCTTGGAGAAAGAAGTTCAGGAGAGAAACAGATACCTTAAGTAGAACTTAATCTAGGAAGACCATCTTGAACGAAAACTTGGACAAAACTTGAAATCGCCTAGGAGAATCAATGGAATTTTCTATTTTTCTTTCCCTCGCTTGCTTACTGTTTTGCGTCCCTTTTTTCCCGATGAGTTTTAACGTGATTTTTAGGTTAAAGAAATGGTATTGAATTATAAAAATTAGGCTTGATAATTTAATGTAATAAACTAATTGACCAATTACCAAAAAGCCCCTTTTAAGTTGATTAAACATAGGAGAACATAACATTTAGTCAAATCTGAAAAATTGGTGTTGACTATGGTTTTAGTCAATATTTTGAATTTATATTAAGTAATTAAATCCTTAATTTAATTAATTTAGGTACTAGGGTAAGTACTAAAGTACCCCTAAGTCATTGGAACCAAAATTAAGCCTTTTGGACCATCCTAGGTTAAGTACTAGGATATTTTTTACATTGTACTAGGTTAGCATTAGAATTTTGGTTTGAACCCTTTAATTTAATTAATTAAATGGAAAATTTAATTAATTAAGTAATCTAGGATAATTACTAAAGTATCCTTAAATCTTTATAACCATAACTAATCCTTTGGACCATCCTAGGTTAAATAATAGGTTGTCTTTTTCTTGTCTCAACCAAAATCTTGAATCTTCTTTGTGATTTCGGTTTTGACCCTTTAAATTAATTAATTAAGCTTCTAAATTAATTATTTAAGTATCCAAGGGTACTTACTAAAGTATCCCTAAGTTTTTAGGACCTTAACTAACTCTTTGGACCATCCTAGGTTAGGTACTAGGTTGTCCCTTTCTTGTCTTAACCAAAATCTGAAAATTACCTTTGTAGTTTTGGTTTTAGCCATTTTAAATTAATTAATTAATTTGCTAAATAAATAAATTAGGTAACCTAGGTGAATTACTAAAGTACCCCTTAGTTGATAGGACCATAACTAACCTTTTGAACCATCATAGGTTAGATACTAGGTTGTCTCTTTAACTAGTACTAGGTTAGTGTCAACCCGGTTTTGGTCCTAGGTTGTCGGGTGCACTAATGGGTCCATTTCGATTAGTCCTAGGTTAGTTAGCTATTTAGTGCAGTAGGTTAGAGTCTAAAATTTGTAGGGATGTTAGGCACCACATGAAGTGGTCCCTTGTGCATGTTTTCCCCCATAACTACCCTAACCAAATTCGGTTAGGGTGGTCCCCTCCTTTGGCAGCTTCTTTACATGTCTTGCACATTAGCTTGCACATGGGTTGGTTGCACTTTCCTAACTAACTATTATTTATAGTTCATTTGGGAATGTTTACTTATTGTCCCAAGGACCCTTACCATGTCCTTGGGCACTTCTTAATTTACATGATCAATTTAAATGATTATGTGCTATGGTACTAGGCTTGACACTTGGATGCCTAGTACATGTTGTTGTAATATAAAGTCAAAAAATTTAGCTTAGGATCTTCATTGCAGGTACATTTATTAAACAAGCTCATTAATACTTAGAAAAATTAGCTAACAGCCTTTAAGCCAATATTTTCTAATATGCCCAATATTTTGCTTATTTGGGTATTATATAGAAATTGGCTAATACTCCTTAGCCAATTTTCTATACTATGCCCAATATATCTGAATATTGGGCATTGGAATACCTATGTATCATCAATACGCATTCTTAAAGACTTATTGGGTTCTTCACTAGACATGTAATTTTCCGAAATGTTACACATTAAGTGTTAAATCATGACATACATTTAATCATCCATTCTTATTTCATTAGTTTTAATCACAATGCTTCATTCACATACATACATGTATCACAATGAATAATCACCAACATATAACACACCTACCTCAACCCCAAGCATAAATCCTCCTAAGAAACTTAATTTTTCCCTTTCGGATTCTTTTCCCTTTTTTAAGGTCTACAAACAAATAATATAATGCAAAACTCAATAATAAACGTCTAATTTACTCGAATTATAACAAACCCAATAATCCAAGACCAAACTCACAATCCTAAGGTGCAACTAGGGATTTTTTCCACCATTAGTTTCAGTCCACCCCCCAACATCCCACCCCACCCCCCAAATAGTCATTAACCCAGAATCCTAATTCTACGGATTAAAAATGAATTCGGGGATCAAAATTCTTACCTTTAGTGTTAGAAGAGGTGGAAAACCATCAAGAACTTTCCCTGGTTCTTCTCTTAGATCTAATGAACGAAAATTGCAGAATAATAACATTTTTGGGGGTTTAGTGCCGACTTAAGTATGACTGGACCGTTGTGGCGGACCTCGTCCCGCCACACCTGCTCCGCCTAGGGGATAAATCCCGCCCTAGCGACCTTCGCGGAGACAGAATGTCAGAATTAAAGTTTCAAACCCCCATTTCACAACACAACTTCAACTCATGACATTCAAAAATTACCCTATCACGCTAATGTCAGCTTTGGGAGTTCTACTCATCGAATTTGATTTCGTAAAGTCATACTAGTTTCTTAACGTATTAGCTATCTACTCATGTGATAAAATTCATAATTAGATCTCTAATTTAATACAATATTTCTCCTAGACCTCATTGGCTCAAATTTCGTATAAATCTGGACCAAGCTAGGAATTTTCAAGTTACTACCAAAAGGTTTTACATCCCAATTTTTTTAGGTGGCTAATCTATAACGACGGTTGTCATTCATTACAAAAAAGGGAAAAAATAACAACAAATAGAGATTACGATTGCGTTGAGCTCATAATATGAGAACCATTTTAATTATGTATGTTTGATCTGAAAAAGAATTTCCATAACATGTTGAAGATGTGAAAGTTAAAAATTTGATAATATGGAGGTGGTAGTGATGGATAAGGTGATGTCTTCTTGAAGTAGTCAATTTTTGGAAAATAATGCACCTTGTATTCTAGTTTAGACATTAAAGGTACCTCGTGAGCAGACTTGAAGTTATTATCTAGAACTGATTATTTCTTATAATAGTCATTCTTTGACATATATGGGACATTATGTTCTTGTTCAGGCACTGAGGGCACTTTGTATTCCTGTTCACGAACTTGTTGAAGAAGAAGGAAGTTGACGATTGAAACATGTCAAAGGAACACATTCAATGAAGCTAATTGACGTGTCTGCAGCAAGTGTTGATGAAGAAGGAAGCTGACGATTGGAACATGTCAAAGGAATATGTCCAACGGAGCTGACTGGCGAATTTACAAGCTGTAGAATTTGAGTCATTGGGATTAGACTATTATATCGACCAGGCTGCTACTTATTGTACTAGTTGAAGTCAATTAGGATTATATATATGTTATCGGCCGAATAAATATTTTTCCATCATTTATAATTACTTTTGATTCTTTGAGCACAACTTAGAATTCTCATCATTATATATACTTTACATCACCAAGTACGATAATATATTGCAAGATATTATTTCAAATATAATTTATTTAATTTTATTTTCAGTTAACTGTATGATGTTTTGACAGACCATGGCTAAATTCATTTAAACTGCTAGAAAATTCACATTAATCGCGGCTAATTAAATTCACCTATTAACCACGGTTAGATGTTGTTGTATTTAAAGTAGAAATTTACACCAAAACTAAAATATTTTTATTAATATGTTATCGGATCAAAATGATTTACAGCCTACAATGATGTAATAAATCAAATGAGCTCCAAAAATTTAAAAGGAAGAGCATTGTTATGGAAATTTAACACAAATGTTGAAAGTTATTACATCATATTCTTACTTTTTTTAAATTATAAAAGTACGTGAGAATTTTGATATAATTTGAATACATCTCAAAACGTCTTGATACATTGCATCTTAATTTTGGATACATCTCTCGATGTCTCGATATATCGCGTCTCCATTTCAGATACATCACTCAATGTCCTGATATATTGACAAAAGTGATGTATTCAATTGATATATCGCTTACAAAGTCATGTATCTGAGAATATGAGATAGTAGAATTTTTTGTAATTTTTTCAAATGGTAATTTTTTTTTAAAGAATATGGTAAAATAAGTTGCATAGTTAGGTAATTTTTCCTAATTTTATACGGTATAATGTAACTCAATGAAACTTATAAATATTGTTATTTTCTTTCTTTGTTTTGCTTGTTGTTTTGGTAACATGAAATTCCGACCACTCTACTCTTGGTATTGGTATTAAATTTATGAGAGATTAATTGACATGCTGGAAGAATAGGCGAATCTATAGATATAAACTTCCAATAAAATTTGAAAAAAAACTTGTATTTAATAGACACAAATCTCTGGATACACTCAAGATAGAATTTAAATGACAAACAATTGCAACACGAAGTAGGAAAGAAAAGAAAACAAATAAAGAATTACAACTTTTGATAGGCATTGATATCATGCCTTTGGACTCATAATATGAGGAGAAACCTATGGGTTATATATGTTGAATTGGAGAAAGACTTCATTGAAACATGTTGAACAAGAGAGATGAAAATTTAGTAATATGGAGGTGGCGGTGATGGAGAAGGTGATGGTTTTTTGAAGCAGTCAATTTTTGGAAAAGACGGTACTTTGTATTCTTGTTTAGGAACTGAGGGTATCTCCGAAACAGTTGTCAACCTTCTTGTAGTTATCTTATGGAATTGATGGTGTCTTGTAATCATTATTCGGCAAAGAAGGCATCTTGTATTCTTGTTTAGGTACTGTGGGCACCTTTTAGTTATTATCTGTTAAAATTGATGGCACCTTCATATAATTATCTTCTGAAACTGATTGCTTCTTATAGTAGTCATTATTAGACAAAGAAGGCACCTTATATTCCTGTTTAGGCACTGAGGGTACCTCTGGAACAAATGACAACTTCATGTAGTTATCTTCTGGAGTTGATGGCTTCTTTTAATAGTCATTCTTTGGCAAAGAAGGCACCTTGTATTCATGTTCAGGCATTGAGGGTACCTCTGGAATAATTGGCACCTTCCTATAGTTATTTTCTGATGGCTTCTTGTAAAGTCATTCTTTGGCAAAGAAGGCACCTTGTATTCATTTTTAGGCACTAAGGGTATCTTAGGAACATATGACACCTTCTTGTAGTTATCTTCAGGAACTGATACTTTCTTGTAGTAATGTATTTTTCGCAAAGATGACACCTCGTATTTTGGTTTAGGCACTGAGGGTATCTCTGGAACAGTTCGCACCTTTTTGTAGTTATCTTCTTGAACCGATAGTTTCTTGTAGTCATTATTTGGTAAAGAAGGCATCGTGTATTTCTCTTTAGATATTGAGGGTTCCTTGTAGTCGTTATCTTTTGAAATTTACGAGACCTTCTTAGAATTATCTTTTGTAACCGATGGCTTCTTGTAAAAGTCATTCTTTGTCAAAGAAGACACCTTATATTCCTCTTTAGACACCAAGGGTACTTCTGGAACCGATAACACCTTTTTACAGTTATCTTCTGAACTGATGACTTCTTGTAGTAGTCATTCTTTGACAAAGAAGGTATGTTGTATTCCTCTTTAGGCATTGAGAGAACATTGTAGTCTTCACTTTTAGCTACTGTGATTGGTGATCTGATGATTCATAAGAATAAGGTGAATATGTCATAGTGCATGTGGCAATCAAGAAAAATGTTAAAGCACAAGCAAATTGAGGCCATTGCTTTTTCATTTCGCTTCCCATTGAGAATATTTGTATTTTAATGCTAGATGGTTAGATTTTTCTTTTTCTTGTGTTTTAGAATGGAAAAGAAATAAGTGTTTATATAGAGCTTAACTAAGATGTAGATTTGGATACTCTCAAAATAATCTAAACAGATAAGAGATTTTACTATTTTTTTGGATAATTCTGTTCCACTAAGGTGTGTGAGATAATGGGAAGCCACGAACAATTTTTGTTGGCAAGGTGAAAATCAAGTCCATTAATCTTTTATTGACTTCCAAGAATGTTGTTCTTGTTTTTTTTTTTGTTGGTACATTGAACAAATAATATGTTGTTAGGCCTAACAAGTATTATTCATTATTTTATGTCATGAGAATTAGTTGAGTGGGAAGTAATATGTTTGGGCTTGTTGGAAAATGATCCAAAGGTTTTTTTTTACTCCAAACAACAAACCTTAATTCCAATTTGTTATTCCTAATTTCCTACTTTTAATGAAAATTAACGTACATAGTGATTGTTTTCGTAACATTTTGGAATGTTAATTAAGTGAATGATAATTTTACTATTATATATAGTATAATAAAAATAGTTTTTAGCGGCAAGAAATATATATATTAATAAAAATTAATAAAATATTTATCAATATTAGTTAATTGTCAATGAATCTAATATAGTTATATACAGAGGCGGAGCTAGGTAAAGGTTCGTGGATTTAAACGAACTCAGTAGATATTTTATAAATAACATGTTTATATTAGCAAATTAAATATATATATTACTATTATATAGAAAAATCAAATTGAGAACGACCAAGAACATATTAGAAAACCTGACTTTAAGGAAGGGTAGTACAGTAACTAAGTTATCAAGTAGTTAATAGAACTTTCTAAAAAGCAAGGATTCTTTACGTTACTTTGAGCACTACTTAAAATTCACATCATTGGACCATACATTATACATACTTTACAATACCAAGAAAGACGATGTATTGGAAGCTATTATATTTCTAATATATATCACATATTTAATTATATGTCTAATTTAACTATTTGGTATTTAGATAAATAATCGCTAAGTTCACCTAGATTTACCTTATTCGATGCTAAATTCATTTAAATTCTTGTTTTTTTAGTAACTTTCATGCATGGCAAACATGAAAATCATATTTGTATGTTGTAGTTATAAGTTGCATAATTGTGTTTCATAGCAAATATGTTTGCTATGGAGTTTTTGATTTGTATAATTCGTTAGATACATCCAAGTTTATACAAAATATATGTACTTGTATATACACTTTTCTCTCACTTTATACAAACACAAACACATTTTGTACAGATATGTATAATATGACTAATTGTATACCAAAAATGACTAGTTGTATACAGAATCATATGACAAAAAATGAGAGGATTGCTGCAAATTACAAATAAAATAAACTATGGTTATAACATTTAATTTGAATTAATAGTTTGTTATTTCATACAATTTTTCTTTTTTTTAATTTTGGTTTTCCAATCCGATGTCCGAAGTCCATATTGAAGCTCCAATTAAATCTGGATCGTGCTCATTCAGGGGTGGAGGGTGACATCTGTTTGCATCCCTACTCTATTCAAATAGGAAGAAACATCCTGGTGTC
Organism: Solanum peruvianum; assembly: GCA_027705065.1. Lineage (NCBI taxonomy): Eukaryota > Viridiplantae > Streptophyta > Magnoliopsida > Solanales > Solanaceae > Solanum > Solanum peruvianum. The sequence continues at coordinate 51,125,979 of JAKWJD010001766.1, read as the reverse complement.
TCAAAAAATAATTAATTGATTCAATTATAAAGAATTTAAAGAAAAAATGAATTTTAGAAGTGTCGCCACCTAATTTTAGGAGAAAAAAACTAGGAAATGATTAAGTGATCTATGAAACCAATTTGATTCTAAGTAAGGGATTCAAATTATTACGAAGGGAAGGAGTTAGGCGTCCTTCGAAATCCACAAATGTAGGTCCCGACTGAATTCATTTTTTTTTTCAAATTGAGGAACAAATAAAAAATAAAAAAAATAATACAAGTCTAACTAACATGTAATATAAACAAATAAACAAATAAAAAATTATGTAAGTATTGACATAATATTTGCCTAACGTCAAAACATTATACACAATGATGAATATAAAATACATTTGCATTCCATTGGAATAACTTCGATGAGAAGCAATTCAGGGGTACCTGTAAACACACTTAGTAAAGAGTTGGTGATAAATTAATTATGAATAAAAATAAAAAACTTAAATATTAACTTTAAAATAAAAATCTGTCTTATAAACATGGAAGGCCTAAGAAATCGACGGTAATTTCTTCATCAGTCATTTTAAAAATTTTAACGAACAAGTTATATGAACTTAAACTAAAAAAATTCCGTCGTTAATATTGGGGAGACCTCCAAAACCGATGGAGAATTTTTTCATTGGCCATTTTAACAAACAAGTTATATGAACTTAAACTAAATAATTTTCGTCTTTATTATTGGGGAGCCTCCAAAACCGAATGAAAGTTTTTTCGTTGGCCATTATTAACATAACATCTATTCAATCTCATAATAAGATTAAAAAATATATCACAAAAACTCATTCAAACAAAACTAACGAAATAACTTTTACAAGATAAATCAATACTATCTGAAATAAAAATCCACTAATAACATTAATAAAATAAACATAACAAATAAAATAATCAATAAATATTAAGGCAAAAATGTTAACAAGAACATTGAGTAAAGGAAGTAACAATACATCTTGAAGCATAGAAAAATCTCATTATATCCCCAAACAATTTCATAAATAAGCAATATCAATTAAACATAGCAATAATTAAAGAGTAAAATAAATATTATAACTTACAAAATCTCAATTTAAATTATAACAAAATTGAACTATCTAGAAAATAATAAATGGAGCTCAAATCTTGACAAAAACAATATTAAACAATTAACAATCCAAATTGCTCCATCGGTTATTTAACAAAGCAGATATAAACTTAACTAACTTTTCAACTTTTGAAATGTGGAGAGCTCTAAATTCGACGGAGAGATTTTTTATCGACTAATTTAAATGCATAATAAAAGTTAACAATAATCGAACGCCCATATATTCTTCTTTCTTTAAAATAAAGCAATAGTAAATTACCAACAACACCTAGACACTACAAATTTAATAATAAGATAGGGCAGCCTTACAAACAATAAATCACAAGGACAAACTACTACAAATTTAATAATAAGATAGGGCAGCCTTACAAACAATAAATCACAATGATAAACTATTATAAAATCAAGGGAAAAGGGTCAAATATGCCCCTGTACTTTTCGAAAAGGTTTAAATATGCCCCCCGTTTAAAGTTTGGTCCATTTATACCCTCGCCGTCCAATTATTGGTACAAATATGCCCTTATGGGCGTTAACTGGCCACCTCACAATATCCAACGCATTTTACTTTTCTTTATTTACCCAAATGGATTTTCCACGTAATTTTTATATTACAGCGTGGCATTTATATTACAAAAGAGAAAGGGTCAAATATGCCCCTAAAAATCCGACCCATTAAACTTACCCATATTTTAAGGTTCAATTATACCCCTTTTATTACCCGTATCCGACCCAAAACCCATATCCCTTTTCCCCAAATTTTATTACCCTTTTATTACCTGTATTTGACCCAAAACCCATATCCCTTTCCCCCCAAACCAAATCCCTAATTTCCTAAACTTCCTTTTCCCCCAAGAACACAAATCGCGGTGCATTAGGGTTCTTGAAGACTTGCAGAAATTGCGGCGGCGCTAGGGTTAGAAAATCTACGGGTTGAAGGTAAGTTTCTCCCTTCAGTAAATTATATATTCGATTAGGGTTACATTTTCTTATGAGTTAGGGTTATTTAAGTAAAGTCGACGGCATGTGTTGTATTTGATTTCCTTTGATTTATGTGTATCGAAATCACTTGAGATGTATTGTTTTGTTTTAAAATGATGTACTTTTATGCCTTTGATAGCTTTGTTTTGTTTCTCTTTTTGTGGTCTCAAGATGTTGTTTGTCTTTTAGGGCTTACTTTATTATATTTTTGCAGCTTTTAATGTGTTTGGTTTGACTGGTCTCTCATATTTTACTGTTTTTTTCATGTGATTTTGAAGAATGCTTGATGAAGTTGAAATTGTGTTCAACTACGGGGGTAGTTGGGTCATTTCACCTCTGTTGGCTTACACTAAGAAATTGGTGCACTCTTGGCTAAATTTTGACCCTGAATTATTGAGTCATAAAGATATATGTGATGAGTTTACTTCCAAGCTAGGGTTTTCTCGGGTTAAACAATTATTAGTCACTGGGCCCTCTGAAAAGTATTATATAGTAGATGGGGATGATGGAATTAGGGCCATCCTTAGCCTTCTATGTGAGAAATTTAAAGTCGTCAACTTCTTTGTTGTGGAGGAGGGTGAGTTCACTGTCGTTGCCCAAAATATCACACAATATGTTGAATCATGTTGTGTAGATGTTGAGGTTGGTACAGATTGTGAACACAGTCCTGGTTTTGTTGATGAATGGGATCTTTCTGAGGGTGAGGAATGTGATTTAGAGTGGATGGATGCTATTAGCAATGAAAGGGGAAGAGTAGTAGGTGACAGGTTGGAAAGCTTCAAAGAATTGCAAGTTGGTATGACATTTAAAGACATGAAAGAAGGAAGACAGGTTATGAATTATCATGCATTAGCTAACAAAAGAGCTTTGACTATAATAAAAGGTGATACAAAGAGAACTAGGTATGGTTGTGATATAGGATGTCCCTTTAGGTGTTTGATTTCAAAAGATGGCAAAACTGAAGGGTTTAAGATAAAGACTTTCATCAATAAGCACAGATGTGAGGAGACCTTTTTTAATGCTAGAGCTGATGCAGTTACTTTAGCTCAATACTTCAAGAACAAGCTTCAAAATAATCCCAAGTATAAGGTAAAAGATATGAGAGGAGAGCTTGAAAATGACTTAAAATTGAATGTGTGTCAGTCTAAGCTTAAAAGGGCTAAGAGGATGGCTCTTGAGAAGTTGGATGGAAGTTTTATTGATGACTACAACAAGCTTGAGGCCTATGCACAAGAGCTAAAGCAATCCAATCCCGGAAGTGATGTTTTGATAAATATCTCTAAGGATGCCCTGGCTGAAGGAAAAAGAAAATTTTTAAGGATGTACATCTGTTTTGATGCTCTTAAGAAAGGCTGGAAATCTGGTTTGAGGCCATTTATTGGACTTGATGGTACATTTTTGAAAGGTATATGTAAGGGTGTTCTGTTGGTTGCTCTAGGACAAGATTCTATGAACAGTTTCTATCCACTAGCATGGGCAATAGTGGACAAAGAAACAAGCAATACATGGTGCTGGTTTATTGAGTTATTGAAGGGGTCTTTGGACCTTAAAGATGGTGCAGAAGTCACATTCATTTCAGATATGCAAAAGGTATGATGCTGTATTTAATTCACTTTCATTCACAAATTTACTCACTGTTTTTACACACTCTTTAACATAATGTACCAACTGTTTTTACTCAACTTGTACTCACTGTACTTACTGTTTTTAACACTTATTTATTCTCAACTTTCACTGTTACAGGGACTGATAGATGTTGTTGTCAAAGTGTTGCCTGAAGCTCAACATAGGTATTGTGTGAGACACATTGAGAGTAACTGGTGCAGAAAATAGAGGAGTGGTCAAATGAGGAAGCTGATGTGGTGGTGTGCTTACAGTTCCTATGTTGAAGAGTTCAAGGACCAATTAAATAAGTTGGGGTCTGATTGGTCATTAGCACACTTGGGTTACAGATTTCAGTCCGGAATACATCGACTACAGGGCATTAGCACATACTTGTCAGGTGGAGTTCAATGGAGATTGGGGCTATGAAGTGTCTGATGGAGAAGATAGACACACTGTCAATCTAAAGGAAAAGAGATGCACTTGCATAATTTGGGATTTATCAGGTATTCCCTGCCAGCATACCATCAAAGCATTGACACACAAAAAATTAAATCCAATAACTGAAATACATTGGTGGTATAGCAAGGAGGCTTACATGCTTACATATAAAAACAAGATGCAGCCTGTAAGAGGTCAAAAGTTTTGGAAGGTTGATCCTTCAAGTGCAATGCTGCCTCCTAATGTTGTGAAACAATTGGGTAGACCAAAAATGAAAAGGAATAGAGAACCAGATGAAGCAAGAAAAAGAAAGGGTGAATGGTCTCAGTCTAGAAAAGGCACTCAAATGACATGTAACAACTGTGGTGAATCAAATCACAATGTCAGGTCCTGTTACAAGGTAAGCACAATATTACATGTTTTTCCATGTTTTTAATTGTAAGCTAATTAATCTAAATACAAAAAAATTTTACAGGAAAAGTGTGCCAAAAATAATGCACATTCGAAGAAAGGCAAAAGGCCAATGTCTAACAATGAACATGGTTCTGATGTTGAGGGTGGAATTGAAGCTGAAACTGGGGCTGAGGCTGTAACACAAGAGTTTGAACCATATGGTCCTAATGTTGAAGATGAAGAAGACCCACCTCTAAGACCAATGGTGATTTGTGAATCGGAATTGAGGGCTGAGAAGTTGAAAAAAAGGGTTGTTCCAACTGGTGCAAGAAAAATTCAGTTTTATGGAGATCACACTGGTGCCTCAGTGCCAACTAATCTGCCTTATTCTCCTATCAAAACAACATGGAAGGGAAAAGAAGTTGTCCCTGCTGGACACGTGCAAATGCAAGCAAAAAAGAAAAGAATCAAGATGATGGCGGTTAAGGGCAGAAATCCTGTTGTAGATGATGATTTATTGTAATTTATTTTCTATGTTAATTTTTGTGTTAATGCTCATGGTTAACAATATTGCTAATGAGTATTAAGTTAGGTGTGAAACTTTCATATGCCTTCATAGAATGGCATCACAGACACCTTTTTTTGTTGTGGTTTGTCTTGTCATTGTGAATTTAAGACGTCTTCTTTTGAGTGTGTTTCATTTGCCTAAGGTTTACATCAACACACATAGAAATAACTCAATATGTACAGAACCATATAGTCAACTAACACAATTGATGTGCCCCTAAACTCTTCGAAAAGGTTTAAATATGCCCTCGTTTAAAGGTTTAAATATGCCCCCGTTTAAAGGTTTAAATATGCCCTGCGTTTAAAGGTTTAAATATGCCCCCCATTTAAAGTTTGGAAAAAATATGCCCTGCGTTTAAAGGTTTAAATATGCCCCCCTAAACTTCCTCTGTTTCATAAAACACAATTATGTCATCACCAAAAAGAAAAGCAAGAAATGGTGACATCGAACTTAACATACCATATAAATCAAAATGTCTGCTACAATTCAAGTCATGAACTACTACAATTCAAGTCATCAACTACTACAATTCAACACATCACACATATTTAACGTTTTCTAAGTTAAGGATGAAAAAGTTAAAGATTACAAACTGATAGAATTCCTATTTTCCTTCCTACTTCATTACCCAGAATGTGATGAATGCTACAAAACAACACCACAACATAGCTATCACAATCCATGTTTTATCAACTTTTGTCTTAGACTTATCGATAACAACATCTTCATTATTGATAACAACCTCTTCATTTAGACGTTCACATTTTTCTTCAATTTCAGATGCCAAATACTTTTCAAGATCAGCCATCTTCGTCTCCAAACTTTTTTTCACGATGAAGATAATCGTTTTCCTTCTTTAAATTGTGGATTAGATTTGCAACTCTAGGATGGAGCGGATCATCAACCCATTTCCAATAAGCACATTTATAACCCTGTACAATTATGAACTTAAAATCAATACTCACAAAAAATATAAAAATTAACGAAATTGTATGATAAATTTACATTAGGATTAGCACACTTATAAAAGCGTCTTCCAGCATTAGTTGGAGTGAAAGCCGTGAAAATCTTCGCCACAATACCACATTGACATTTTACCATCGACAGACTTGAAACAGTCGAGTCCCGACTCATTTTTAAAGGAGAAAGTGTAAGAAGATGACTGGAGATGACTAGAACACTCTTTTATTCGAGCTCCTCAAAATGAAGAATGGATATGCTATCCGCGATTTGTGTTCTTGGGGGAAAAGGAAGTTTAGGAAATTAGGGATTTGGTTTGGGGGGAAAAGGGATATGGGTTTTTGGTCAAATACAGGTAATAAAAGGGTAATAAAATTGGGGGAAAAGGGATATGGGTTTTGTGTCGGATACGGGTAATAAAAGGGGTATAATTGAACCTTAAAATATGGGTAAGTTTAATGGGTCGGATTTTTAGGGGCATATTTGACCCTTTCTCTTTTGTAATATAAATGCCACGCTGTAATATAAAAATTACGTGGAAAATCCATTTGGGTAAATAAAGAAAAGTAAAATGCGTTGGATATTGTGAGGTGGCCAATTAACGCCCATAAGGGCATATTAGTACCAATAATTGGACGGCGAGGGTATAAATGGACCAAACTTTAAACGGGGGGCATATTTAAACCTTTTCGAAAAGTACAGGGGCATATTTGACCCTTTTCCCTAAAATCAAATTATTATTAAAATAATGCACAAGGTTTAAGGAAACATCACAACATGCTATCAATAAAGAAAATGAGGTCAAACAGTAATAAAAAATAAATAGATAAATAAAATACTGAGCATTTCAAAAACACAAAACCCAACAAATTTGTAATAGACTTAGAAATAGGAATAAAAACAAAATAAAAAAAATCACAATGATATTGTTTGACTTTTAAACTTCTGTCAACAATCTTGTGCTTGAATTTAGCCGGAACGGAGTCATTGCTACTTGGAAACATTTTTATTAAAAAAAAATCACTGACAATTTTTGAGCAACTTAATACAAAATAACTAACCCATAAACAGTAATAAAATAAGGCTAACAAAAAACAACGACTATAGAAAAAAAAAAAGACAATAATAAAATCAACAGGAACATTACTCCACCAAATAATACAATCCCATCATCATAAAAATAAACAACAGTTACAAAAATATTTTCACAAATAAGAGGAAGAATAAACACAATCAAGAGAACTGAAAATAGAATAAACAAAAGATGTAAAGTAATAAAACTCATCGGAGGGGAGGTCGGAGCTCGATTGGTTTCATCGGAGCTCGAGTTTGTTGTGGTGAACTGTTGTTTAGTTGAAACTTTGAGTTTGCCAGCTAGACTTGGGTTTCACAAGAGCTCGGGAATGTCAATAAACTACAAAACAAATAGAAAATCAAAAAAAGGGAAGGGGAAGGCAAGGAATGGAGAGCAGCTGAGTTGATTCTAAATGGGGTTTTCGCCCGAGATAGAGTTTGGTCGGGAGGTTGTCGGTTGTTTCGGCTTTGGTCGAAGAAGGGTGATGGGTTTGATTTTGCTCGATTACTGGTGGTATTGGGTCGGAGAAGAAAATATGAAGGGAGGAAATGGGTCTGTTTGGTTGAGCTTCGTGGTGGTTGGAGGTGGCGTGAATGAGGCTGTTGGGTGGTGTTTCGGAGGAAGACTTTGTTGGTGGTTTTATGGTGGGTTTGAAGGTCAGTGGGTGGGGGTCGGAGAAGAAAAAAACAATGGGATTGTTTGATTGCTGTTTTTCCATTCGTTGATGCAGATGGGGTTTTAGGTGGTTGTTTTGCGAGCACGTTGTTCGCTGGAGCTAAAGCTCGTCCGAAACAATGGACAAAAGTTCACCGGAAAATTCAGTATGGTTTTGATACCATTTTTAAGTTGCTAGCTGGTAGATCTTTTAAAACAGTGAAAAGAAATATAAAAATAGCTTGGGCTTTTGGTTGCCGGAGCTTCGCCGAATTACGGGATGGAGGCGACCGAAAAATCATTGACTAGTGGAACCCTTTCTTGAGATAAATTCTTAAAATTTTTATAACCCTAATATCAATTCCCCCCTATTTCTCACCTCATCTAAATTTAAATAGAAGAAAAAACTTATGCAATGGACCCAAATGTGTGGGCTTGAGATTGAGACCCAAAATTGTAATTATGTAGTTAAATATATTTGTATTTTAAATAATTTTTTAAATTGTGTAAAAATATATAAATAAATATGAACAAATGTAACGAATAAAAATGAATGTAAAAAAAATGTAATAAACGAACTAATGACACGAATTTAGCAAAACAATGATTTAATAAAAATAAAGATAAAAACAAATATTTGAATGTATTCAAACCGCTATGGAAAAATGTAACTAAAATTAACTAATAAAAAATTCTAAAATTCGACAAATTAGGATAGTTATTGATAAACTTATTTAAAATTATAAAAGATATATAAACCTAAAAATCACGAATTTTAAAAATGTTAGGCCAAAATTGAGTGTCAACAACGTTTCCAATCGAATTTTCTCTATACCCACGGCTCGAACCCAATACCTAAATTCTTGTTGCATTCACCTAAACGCTACACTAAATTCTTGTTGTATTCATCTAAATGCTACAGAATTCTCATAAATATTGCCACCAAATTCTCATAGAATGTTGTCGTTAAATGCACATAAATAAGCGCTATAAAGTCACGTAAACCACTATTAAATTTACCCAAACCATGAATTTACATGAATCCAATTAAACACGTCTAATCAGTCACTAATATTAAACAATTATTTTTCTACTATATATCACAAATTAATTTTGTGTTTGTTTTACTATTTGGTATTTGGATAACCACCACGTAATTCACTAAACCGCTAAATGCCGTTAATTCTCATGATTAAAATGCAACTTAAAATAGACAAATTGCCCATAAATACACATAAATTATAATGCATGCCGCTGATTGAAGTAGTAATCTAAACAGCAGCTAAAATGATTTACAACTAGAAAATTAAAAATGGGGCATTTTTAAAAGCATAACGGATGAGTTTTTTTAAAACAAAAATGATATATATAGATCAATCTAACTTTGATAATGACATAGATGAAATTTTTTATCTCAAAATTCGATGACATATATAAGCTTTTTTCCGTAAACATTCAATAAATCAACTTGTATTCAATTGAATAGATCTCTTGGAACATTCAAGATAAATTTTAATGATAATACAACTATAATCCGAAGTAGGATAGAGAACAAAATCAAATAATTTGTGAATTAATTTTAAGATATCATGTCGTCTAACTCAAAATATGAGAACCCTATGGGCTATATGTGTTGAGCTGAAGGACTTAAATGAAACATGTATGTTGAACGTGAAAGATGGAAGTTTAATAATATGGAGGTGGTGATGATGGTGAAGGTGATGGCTTCTTTTTGGCAAAGACGGCACATTGTATTCCGCTTTAGCTACTGAAGGTACCTTTTTGTAGTTTTCTTCTACAACAGATGGCTTCTTATAGAAGTCGTTCATTGACAAAGAAGGTACCTTGTATTCTTCTTTAGGTACTGAGGGCACCTTAGCAACATATGACACCTTATTGTAGTTGTCTTCTAAAACTGATGACTTCTTGTAGAACTCATTTTTAGGCAAAATAGGCACCTTGTATTCATCCTTAGGCACTGAAGGCACCTTGGGAACATATAATAACCTTTTTGTAGTTATCTTTTGGATTTGATTGCTTCTAGTAGTAGTAATTCTTTGACAAAGAAGGTACATTGGATCCTTCTTTATGCATTGAGAGTACCTTTGGAACAAATGACAACTTCATATAGTTATCTTATGGAACTACAGGCTTCTTGTAGTAATCATTCCTTGGCAAAGAAGAAACCTTGTATTCTTCTTCTTTAGGAACTGAGGGAACCTTTGGAATGTATGACACCTTTTCATAGTTATCTTCTGAAACTCATGGCTCTTAAAGTATGACCCTTATGTCGAGCTCCCCATTAATTCAACATTATGCATTACGCAGATAAATTGAATCCTATTAGGGATAGTCATTGTTGAGGCTTGTTTTACTAGGTAAACAATCTAATAGGGAAGGTGTCTAGACTGGCCATAAAACGAGCGCACTGCTCGAGTGGAGAAGGGACAGCTTACCAGTAGCAGGGCTTTCTGGCCTCACTGTTAGTCCTTCCCATCCTAAGACATGTGTTACTATAGAATCCTTCCCAGGAGCGTTGCCGCATCTCTGGTATCTCATGGCTCGGGAGCGTAATCGCATCTCCGAATAAAGTATCTCAGAAGACTAAGATGGATGCGCGAGGAAAGATAATTATATTATAATCACATATAATCAAAAGGGTAATTAAGCAAGCAAATAACATATTATGTCATTAAACACAATATGCACAAGTAGATAAGTACGTAAATAAATAATAAAGTCATGTAGAAATCCATGTTTACAAGCTCGAATTCTATTCCCCAGCGGAGTCGCCAGAGATGTCACACCCCTTTTTCGCACGGCGGTGTAAGGGTTTTTCCAATTTAAGTGACGCAATTAATTTGGGGATTATTTTAGCTTTTTCAGAGTCGCCACTTGGAATTGAGTTACGGTGTTCCAAGTCACCTTTTATTTAATCCCTAATCAAAAGGAAATAACTCTTTGTTTTATCTGCGAACCAGTTCGGATAAGGAATTCTATTGACCGAGGGGAAGGTGTTGGGCATCCCTCGAGTCCCGTGGTTCTAGCACGGTCACTCTATTGACTTCTATGACTTAAACTAATTTTTGAATATTATATTATTAAGACAACTGTATTTACCCTCATTCTTTGATTTATATTAACATATTTAAAACTGTACTATTTTATAAACATGTGAAGTTTTACACATTTTTATTAATTATTTATTGATTTTTCATGCTTTCAACATTTGGCTACTTCTTAATTTCTCTCTTTTATTTTATTTTTATTTATTTTTTTATTAATCTTTCACGTTTTTTTTTTGTTTAACTTTCTTTATGTTTTTTTTTTTAATTTTTTACATTGATTTTCTTCTTTTTCTTTTCATACCCCTTTTAATAGTTTTGTTTTTTTATTGATAATAATAAAATACTTTATATATTTTTAACACTATACTTTTTGTATCTTTTCATTTTTAAAGTATTTATTTATTTTTTACTTTTTCGTGTACATTTTTTACATTCTTTTTATTATATATATTTTTTTATTTTATTATACTTTTTCTAATTCGAATGTTCCTTCTTCACTTCTTTTCTTTTCTTATTTTTTCCCATCTTTCTCTTTTTGGTCATCAATATATATAGGTAGGTAGGTAATGTTTACATTGTTTTTGTTTTATTTTTCATTTCTTATTATTTGAAAGAAAAAATAGTAAGCATATTATAACAATTCAATAATTATTTTTTCAATATAACATTCAATAGTCTTCTTTAGATGATTTTTAACATTAGCATTAAATAAATTACAAATCAACTCTATCTCACAAATTTTCTCATTCAATATTATCATAAACTATTTTACTAATCTAGTATATTTAGGCACAAACAAAGAGATTAGGTTTTAAACAATTAAATTTATATTCACAATAAAGTATGCATACTAAAAAATATAAGGGGAAATAAATAAACAAATAAATAAATATGAGGCGTACTGTCGGAATTAACTTTACAGATTATATGGAACATACAATCATTTAAATAATTTTTCTCAAACTTCAATTTAACAAATATATAAAAATAAGTTTTTTAAAAAAATAAATAAATATTAATTACTATGATTAAATAGGAGCAAGAACGATTTCACCAGATACTAGCCATAAAGATTAAAATACGATACTATACATAATTTGTTCTAATTTTAACAATATACACATATTTACCGTATTTCAATATTATAATGAAAAGGTTGAACCAACCTAGAACTTGATTAAATTCCATGGAAAATAAATACCACATAATCATAAATATAATATTATAAATGAATATTGAATAATAACTTTTGCGAAAATCAAATTCAAGGAAATGAGATAATCCTAACAAGGAACCGTGAACTTGAAACCACGAAAGTAAACCTCAAAACTCAACCTTTGTTTGTGATTTTTTAAAAAAGTAAAAAGATGAGAAAAATATTTTCTACGTGTCTGTTGCCTTCCCTTTTCTTGATTACTCCTCCCTTTTTCTTTTTTTTTACCTTTCTGATGTTTTTTGTTCCGTCCTCTCTTTTTTTTCTCGTGTGTTTTTGTAATATAATAGTGCAGTTGTCCAATGTGTGTGCATGTTGTGAGTGGGAGTTGGATAAAGTGGGGGTAATGGGAATCGTGGGTTCGTGGGGTGTGTGGGAGTAGTTCTCTCTTTTTTTTTTCTTTTTTTTTTTTTTTTTTTTTTTTAAATTTTAATTTATATATATATATATATATATAATATATATATATATATATATATATCTGTGTGTGTGTGTGTGTGTGTGTGTGTGTTTAACAATCAAAATAAAGTTATCTAATAAAAATTATATTTATGTTGTTTTTCTTATATCTTTTAAATAAACTTAATGAAAATAATAAAAAAAAGTCAAAAATACATTTAATTTAGATTGATAAAATTATTTATGCTCTAAATATTGGTGTTAAACTTAAATTCGGTCAAAAATTACATGTCTACAGTTTGCCCCTCTTTGACTGGAAACACGAAGAGATTTTCAGACAAAGAAGTAGACAAAGTGACAAGTTTTGACCGAACTCTTAATTGAAAGACCAAAATTTGTGCGACCGAGTCCTTGTTTGGACATCCTACATATCCCGGGTGATAAGAGAATCAGGCCACTTGTAGTTCGAGGAGATAAAGTGATGAGTTGGAAGTTAAGTGAGGTTCCATCGAGGCTACAGTTCGCGGCTCTTATCCTTACATAAAAATTGAAAACTATTAGTCAAAAGAAAAACAAATGTACAAACTTCTATCCATGCAGCTTTTCTTGAATCTTCACTTGAATTTTGACTTTAAGATATAACCTTGATTTTTGAGTGAATATCTTAACTTAGAATTGGAATGGAGGCTGAACTTGCCACTTAGACGGAACTTTTGACATTCTTCAAAATAACAACTTGAAAAATGCTCTTGAATAAATGCGTGTTTTCTTGATCAAAAGTTGACTAGCAAAAGATGTGTGGAAGTCAGGCTGCTACATGCATTGAAGAAGCTAATTCAAACCATCATGGAATTGATTATTCTAAAAAACTTGAAACTTTGTTCTTGAATTTCAAATCCAGGTCTCGCTTGAGAAAACCTGAGAGCCACCACAAACAAAAAAATAAATAAAATTTTTGCCCCAGTTTTCACTGGGAAAAGTTTTTGTGAGTTATTAGCAAATATAAATATAAAACATAAACTTCGGCTAGGAAGTGTTTATTTCAGGAGAAAATAAAACTAAAAATCTAGACTAGGAAGGGTAAATCCTATGAGAAAGTAATCTAATCCCATTATTCAGGAGAGTCCTGCTAGTCCCATTATCTAGGAGGGTCCTGCTAGTCCCATTATTCAGGAGGGTCCTGCTGGTCCCATTATCTAGGAGGGTCCTACTGGTTTCATTATCCAGGAGGGTCCTGCTAGTCCCATTATCTAGGAGGGTCCTGCTAGTCCCATTATCCACGAGGGTCCTGCTAATCCCAATATAAGGAGGGTCCTTCTAGTCCCATTATCCAGGAGGGTCCTGTTAATCTTATTATCCAGAAGGGTCCTGCTAGTCCCATTATCCAGGAGGGTCCTGCTAATAAAATTTTCAACAAACGAATAATACTAACGAACATTGTGAATGCTATCTTCATTATTTGGAAGTTCTTTCAATGATAATAATAATAATATAATAATAATAATAATAATAATAATAATAATAATAATAGTAGTAGTAGTAATAAATAATAATAATATAATAATAATAATAATAATAATTCATAATCTCATACTAATAATCACATAATAATAATCCTCATCTCATCCACTAATAATAATACTCATAATCCTATATAATACTCCTCCAAACTCCTAATAATAATAACAATCCTAACTCATCCTAATCTAATACTAATAATACTACACCTAATAATAATAACAACCCCAATAATCCCAATAATAATAACAACACAATAATAATACCCATAAACTAATCATAAAATAAGCATAATAATAATAATAATAATACAACAATATAACAATACAATAATTATAACAATAATAGAATAATAATAACAATACAACACATACTAATCTACTAATAATATAATATAATTAATAATAATAACAATAATAATAATATAATAATAATAATAATAATCCTAATAATAATAATAATAATACTGATGATGATAATATAATAATAATAATAATAATAATAATAATAATTCTCCTACCACATAATAATAATCCCCTCCCCATCCTAATCATAATCTAATCCTCAATCCCCTACTCCTAATCCTCATAATCCTATAATAATCCTCCTACCAATCCTCCTCCTAATCATCCTCTCCTCCTAATAATCGTCCTCCTACCTCCTCCTGCTCCTCTCCTAATAATAAAATACTCCTAATCATACTCCTAATAACATAATATAACACCCAATAATAATAATCCTAATCATAATCCCAACAATAATAACAACAATATAACAACAATAACCCCATAATAACCATAATAACAATAATAACCTAATAATCCTAATCCTGCCTGATGCTCCCCATCCTCCTCCTCCTCCTCCTCCTAATCTAATACTCCTCGTCCTCCTCCTTGCTAAGCTGCGATGATGACTCCTCCTCCTCCTCCTCTCCTAATCCATCCTCCTCCTCCTCCTCCTCCTCCTCCTCCATCCTCCTGATCCTAACCCATCCTCCTAAGCCCTATATCCTCAGATCGCCTTCCTCCTCCTCCTCCTCCTAACTCCCTAACCCTACCACCCTCCATAATCCCCAGAACTCATCAAATAATAATAATAATAATCATAACAGCACTAATAACACCCCTAATAACAACCTACGGATAACCACATAATAACCATAATACACTAAGAACACTAATAATAACATAATAATATAATAATAATAATAAGAATAATAAGAAGAAAATAATCAATAACAACAACAGAACAACATAATAACAACAACCAACCATAATAATACAACAATCACAATAATTAACAATCCATAAGAATAATCCTATCAATAATCAACTAATATATGATAAGAACAATACTAGAATAATTAAGAAAGACTAATAATATCACAACCTAATAATAATAATACTAATCATAATAAGCGTACTAATCATAATAATGATACTCCTAATATAATAATAATACATCTATAATCCTAATAAAAGAAACAATAATAATAATCCTAATAAAACAATAATATAACCATAATAATAATAATAATAATAATAATACACACAACAATAATAACAACAATAATAACACATAATAACAACAATAATAACAGAATAACAATAATAGAATAGTAATAATAATAATACTAATAATAATAATAATAATTATAATATAATAATATAATAATAATCCTCCTAATGATGAGATGATGATCCTCCTAATACCTCTAATCCTAATCCATAATAATCCTCTCTAAGCTGCGGATCCTAATAATCCTCCTCCTCCTACCCTTCCTAATCCTCCCCCTCCTAATCTAATATAATAATCTCCCCTACCTCCTCCTCCTCCTCCTCTAATCCTAAAATCCCCCTAATAAAAACCCTAATAATAATAATAACCTCCTAAATCCCCTAATAACAATAATAACCAATAATAATTCCTAATAATAACTCCTACCACTCCTAATAATAACAACCCCCTACTAACAACTAATAATAACTACAACAATAATAACATAATAATAACAACAACAATATAATAACAATAATCTAATAATAATAATAATAATAATAATAATAATAATAACAACTAATAACAATAATAATAACCTAATAAGAATAATCCTAACACTCCTAACAATCCTCCTAATAATAATAATAATAATAATAATCCCACCCCCAATCATAATCCTAATAATAATCCTACTAATAATAATGATACTAATAATAATAATAATAATAATAATCCTAATAATAATCCTGATGATCCTCCTCCTCCTCCTCCTCCTCTCTCCTCCTCCCCTCCTCTCCTCCTCCTCTCCTCCTCCTCCTCCTCCTCCTCCTCCTCCCCCTCCTCCTCCTCCTCCTCCTCCTCCTCCTCCTAGTCCTCCTCCTCCTCCTCCTTCTCCTCCCTCTCTCCCTCCTCGTCCTCCGCTCCTAATCCTCCTCCCCCTCCTAACAATCCTCCTCCCCCTCCCTCCCCTAATCCTCCTCCTCTCCCCACCCCCCCCTCCTAACCCCCCTCCTCCCCTCCTTCCCCACCATAATAACCATATAATCCTCATAATAACAATCCTAATAATCATAATAATAATCCTAATAATAATAATGCTATGATGATGATCCCCTAATAATAATAATAATAATAATAATATTAATAATAATCCTAATATAATATAATAATAATAATAATAATAATATGTCACGACCCAAATCGGGGACGCGACTGGCACCCACATTCACCCTCCTATGTGAGCGAACCAACCAATCTAAACCTTAAATTTTAATACAATATCAACAAAAGTAATGCGGAAGACTTAAACTCATTAATAAAAACAACTCAAAAACTATTATTATTATCCCCAAAATCTGGAAGTCATCATCACAAGAACATCTATGATCAAATTACTAAACTAAAACTGTCTAAGAAGCTAAACAAATACTAGCTAGTCAATGCCGGAAGTTCAAGGCATCAAGACTTGAAGAAGAAGATCCAGTCCAAGCTAGACGCATTAGCTCACCCTGAATTTCCGGAGGTAGTGAAGACTGGCTTGATCTACTGCTGAGTCGAAGTTGACGGGACGTTTGCTGCATTACACAAATAATAAGAAGAAAACATAAAAGTAGGGGGTCAGTACAACCACAAGTACTGAGTAGATATCATCGGCTAACTCAAAATAGGGAACAATATATATCAATAATAATGTAAATCAACTACAATACTCAACATGTAGCAACAGCAATTACTTTATCGTTAACAATTACCGTCAAGTTCACACATGAGGACTCAAGCCTCAATACCATACTCATTTGGGAATTTAGTTCATTAGATTGAGCATATTCATTAACTTTCAAGATTCATTATCTTTCTTCCTCTTGTGTCGGTACGTGACACTCCGCTCCTCTAATTCTATCCTGGTGCCGGAACGTGGCACTCCGATCCTCATATACTATCCTGGTGTCGGAACGTGACACTCCGATCCTCATGTTCATTCTATCTTGGTACCGAAATGTGGCACCCGATCCATATTCTATCCTGGTGTCGGAACGTGACACTCCGATCCTCATATTCATTCTATCCTGGTACCGGAACGTGGCACCCGATCCATATTCTATCCTGGTGTCGGAACGTGACACTCCGATCCTCATATTCATTCTATCCTGGTACCGGAACGTGGCACCCGATCCCCTAATTCATCAAGCCTTCTTTTACACTAAGGCATCATCATTCTCATTATATAATATATCAAGCCTTCTTTCATACTAAGGCATCATCATTCTCATTATATAATTCATTCAAGCGAATTAGGGTTCTTTCAAGATTTGGGAGTCAATAGCTTCATCATGCTTTGTTAATTCATCATAATTTAATAATCATAATCATGCAAGCATACAATTTAAGCACATAGCAGGGTTTACAATACTATCAACACATAACATTCACTATTAAGAGTCCACTACGAATATCGTAACATAAACCATAACCTACCTCCACCGAAGACTAGTGATCAACAAGCAAATTCCCAAGCTCCTGTTTTCTCCTCCCTCTCGATCGATTTCTCTCTCTCTTTCTGTTCTTTCTCTTTTGTTTTATTCAAACCCTCTTTCCTTTACCCTAATTACAATATAATTAAGTGCAAAAGAGGACAATAAGACCCACTAATTAACTTAAGGTTACCTCTTTTAACCCCCAAGTAATTAGACTTATTAATATTAACCCTCAATCTTTATAATTAAGGAAAGAATAGTCCAAAACGACCCTTAAAACGTGTGGAGAAATCCTAAATTGCCTGGGATTTGCGCAACCTGTGACGGCCGTCGTGCCTGCGACGGTCCGTCACACAGGTCGTCGCAGAGGCCAAAAATCCTATTTTTCACCAAGTGTACTGTGACGGTCCGTCACGCCTGTGACGGTCCGTCCTGCACTTCGTCATGACGGTCAGAAACTCGTTTCTTGTAACAAATTCTCAAAAGTTGAAGTGTTTTGAAACGGTGCCTCACGACGGGCCGTCGTGGCTGTGACGGCACGTCCTGCAGGTCCGTCACAATTTACAGAGAGTCGATTTTCACTACCAAATTTCAGAATTTCTAAGTATGTTGCAACGATACACCCTCGACGGGCCGTCGTGCCTATGACGGTCCGTCGTGGTGTCCGTAGTATGGCCCAGTTTTTCCAGAATAAAATTTGCTGCTCAAAACGACTAAACAGGTCATTACAATAGATACCAATTTACCCATCGTTCGTCCCCGAACGATCTAAAGAGGAAAGACAATGGCGAAAAGGAGTACCTGAATCTGTAAACAGATGTGGGTATTTTTCTTGCATATCTGCCTCCTTCTCCCAAGTAGCTTCTTCAACCGGTCGATTCTTCCATTGAACCTTGATGGATGCAATCTCTCTCGACCTCAACTTGCGAACTTCTCTATCTAATATAGCAATCGGTTCCTCCTCATAAGTCAAGTTCTCATCAAGCAAAACTGAATCCCAACGGATAATGTAGTTTCCATCTCCGTGGTATTTCTTCAACATGGACACATGAAACACCGGATGCACTCCGGACAGCCCTGGGGGCAAGGCTAATTCATAAGCCACCTCCCCTATTCGCTTAAGCACTTCAAATGGTCCAATATACCTTGGACTTAGCTTACCCCTTTTTCCAAACCGCATCACCCCTTTCATGGGTGAAACCTTCAACAATACTTGTTCACCTTCCATGAACTCCAAGTCTCTAACCTTCGGTCTGCATACTCCTTTGTCTACTTTGAGCCGCCAAAAGCTTCTCTTGAATAGCTTTCACCTTCTCCATAGAATCTCTCAACAGATCAGTCCCCCAAGGTCTAACTTCAAAGGCATCAAACCAACCAATGGGAGATCTACACCTCCTCCCATACAATGCTTCAAATGGAGCCATGTCAATGCTGGAGTGATAGCTATTATTGTATGAAAACTCTGCCAAAGGTAGGAAGCTATCCCAATGGCCACCAAACTCTATCACACACGCTCGAAGCATATCCTCCAACACTTGAATCGTTCGCTCAGACTGACCATCGGTCTGAGGATGAAATGCAGTACTAAGGTCCAACCTAGTACCTAATTTAGCATGTAATGTCCTCCAGAACTTAGAAGTAAACTGCGTACCTCTATCTGATATGATGGAGAGTGGGACCCCATGCAACCGAACAATTTCTGAGATGTAGATTTTGGCTAACTTCTCTGCGTTGTAAGTCACCTTGACAGGAATGAAGTGAGCAGACTTAGTTAACCTATCCACAATCACCCAAATAGAGTCATACTTGCCCAAGGTCTTTGGAAGACCAACCACGAAGTCCATCGCGATTCTCTCCCACTTCCATTCAGGAATGGGCATTCTCTGAAGCGTTCCTCCGGGCCTCTGGTGTTCATACTTTACTTGTTGACAATTTGGACATTTGGCAACAAACTCAACAATATCTCGCTTCATTCTACTCCACCAGAAGTGTTGCTTTAGGTCGCGGTACATCTTGGTTGCACCAGGGTGTATAGAGTATCCGGAACTATGAGCCTCTGTCAGAATAGTGGTGATCAAATCATTGATGCGGGGTACACATACCCTTCCCTTAATCCTCAAAACACCTTCACCATCGATTGTTGCTTCCTTAGCCTCTCCTTGCAACACTTTATCTCGAATTCGCCTTAGTTTCTCATCATCAAACTGTTTCCCCTTAATCTGGTCAAGAAAAGAAGATCTTGCCTCTATACAAGCTAACAATCCTCCCTTCTCATTTATTTCTAACCTCATAAGGTCATTAGCCAGAATCCACACCACTCTAGCCAATGGGCGTCTAGAAGCTTGCAAATGAGCTAGAATTCCCATGCTTCCGGCCTTTCTACTTAGAGCATCCGCTACAACATTAGCCTTCCCCGGATGATACAAGATAGTGATGTCGTAGTCCTTCAGTAGTTCCATCCATCTCCTCTGTCTCAAGTTCAAGTCTTTCTGAGTGAAGACATACTGTAGACTACGATGATCCGTATAGACCTCACACTTAACCCCATACAAGTAGTGTCTCCATTGCTTTAGTGCAAATACTACCGCGGCCAACTCCAAATCATGGGTCGGATAGTTACGTTCATGCACCTTTAATTGCCTCGAAGCATAAGCAATCACATTCTTCTCTTGCATTAGTACTGCACCCAACCCAGAATAGGATGCATCCCAATAAACAATGAAGTTTTTACCCTCTACTGGCAAGGTAAGGATAGGTGCGGTAGTCAACAAAGTCTTAAGCTTCTGAAAGCTTTCCTCACATTCATCTGACCATACAAATGGAACATTCTGCTTAGTCAAGTTCGTCAATTGGGAAGCAATGGAAGAGAATCCCTTGACGAATCGGCGGTAGTAGCTAGCTAACCCCACAAAACTCCTTATTTCTGACACGTTTGTAGGTCTTACCCAATTCTTTACCGTCTCAATCTTAGATGGATCCACCATCACTCCATCCTTAGAAACCACGTGTCCCAAGAAGGACACTGAATCTAGCCAAACTCACACTTGGAGAATTTCGCATAAAGCTTTTTCTTTCTCAACAACTCTAACACCATTTTCAAATGCTCCTCATGTTCTTTCTTACTCTTGGAGTATATCAGTATATCATCAATAAACACGATCACAAAGAGATCCAGATATGGCTTGAAAATCCCGTTCATCAAACTCATGAAAGCAGCAGAGGCATTCGTAAGACCAAAAGACATTACCACAAACTCATAGTGCCCATACCTAGTTCGAAAAGCAGTCTTTGGCACATCCGTTGCTCGTATTTTCAATTGGTGATAACCGGATCTCAAGTCAATTTTAGAGAAGACACAAGCACCTTGTAACTGATCGAACAAGTCATCAATGCGAGGAATGGGGTATTTGTTCTTAATAGTTACCTTGTTCAACTGTCGGTAATCTATGCACATCCGGAAACTCCCATCCTTCTTCTTCACAAACAAAACCGGAGCACCCCAAGGAGATGCACTTAGTCTAATAAAGCCTTTGCTCAACAACTCTTCTTGAAGTTGAGCCTTTAATTCTCTTAACTCGCGGGAGCCATTCTATAAGGGGGTATAGAAATGGGGCGAGTACCGGGTTCAAGATCGATACAGAAGTCAATATCCCTATCCGGTGGCATACCGGGAAGATCTGCAGGGAACACATCCAAAAATTCACGGACTACCGAAACCGACTCAATTGAAGGTACTTGGGTAGTGTCATCCCTAAGATGGGCCAAGAAAGCTAAACAACCCTTACTAACCATCTTCTGAGCACGAATAAAGGAGATGATACGCACCGGATTGGAAGTGTAGTCACCCTCCCACACTAACGGATCTGCCCCAGGCTTGGCTAACGTCACTGTTTTAGCATTACAATCCAAAATCGCAAAATTCGGAGAAAGCCAAGTCATACCCAGAATTACATCAAAGTCACCCATTTCTAGAATAACCAAGTCTACATAAGTGTTGCTCCCCACAAAATTCACCAAACAAGACCTATATACCCTTTCAACTATCACCGACTCACCCACCGGAGTAGAAACACGAATAGGTATGTCAAGTAATTCACAATGTAATTTTAGACCATTAGCAAATGAGGAAGATACATAAGAGAATGTGGATCCGGGATCAAATAATACAGATGCTATGCAATCACAAACCGAAAGATTACCTGTGATAACAGCATCAGACGCCTCCGCTTCAGATCTCCCAGGGAAAGCGTAGCAATGAGCCCCATTTTGTCTGTCCGTTGCCCTACCATGTGTGTAGTAGTGGCTCCGTTTTGCCCATCACCTCTGCCGTTTTGGTGACCACCATTACCTCGGCCACCACGCCCTCCAGAAAAACGGCCTCTACCATGACCGCCCCTACCTCTAGCTATCGGGGGTCTGTAACTCTGGTTTGGACAGTACCTCTTAATGTGTCCAATCTCTCCACACCCATAACATTCTCTGGGTTCACGCATCGGCCTCTCAGAGAAGTGTTGACCGTTCTGAGGTGGACCCCTAACTACAGTCTGTAGTGAAGACTGAATTGGTCGATTTGAGTGACCTCCGGAGTTCTTTCCTCTAGAATAAGAACCATTAAACTCACCTCCCCTTCGAAACCTTTTAGATGTCGATGTCGTGGTGAAGTCGTCTGGCTTCACTCCTTCCACCTCAATCACAAAGTCTATCACCTCTTGGAAGGATGTTGCCGTTGCCGCTATCTGTAAGGCTGAAATCCGCAATTCTGACCTCAACCCCTTCACAAAACGACGGATCCGTTCTTGTGGACTGAAACAGAGTTGGGTGGCATATCTGGATAGTGCGCGAAATTTAGCCTCGTATGCATTAACCGTCATTCTGCCTTGCTCTAGACTCAAAGAACTCATCCCTCTTCCTATCCCTCAAAGTGCGGGGGATATACTTTTCCATGAACAAACTAGAGAATGATTCCCAAGTCATAGGTGGTGCCTCCGTTGGTTGACACTCAACATGTGAACGCCACCACATTTTGGCGTTCCCTTGAAAACTGATAGCTCACGAACTCGACACCAAACCTCTCTACTATACCCATCTTGTGTAGTAGCTCATGACAATCAACCAGAAAATCGTAGGCATCCTCTGATTCTGCACCCTTAAAGACTGGAGGTTTAAATTTCAAGAACTTACTGAAAAGTTCATGTTGATCGTTTGTCATAATAGGCCCAGTAGTCAGACGTGGAAATGTGCCTATTCCAATGGTGCATCCATGCGGGGAGCCATAGTAGCCGCATGTCGTATTCTGAAGCCGGAGGTGTTGGTGCAGAAACCACTGGAGGTGCCTGACCCTGATCGGATAACCTGCTAAGATAAGCGAGTACCTGGTTGATCATCTCTGGGTAGGTTGGGGTGGCATTTCCTCATGTTGCACTTGTTCAGTCTCCCCTTCCTCACCCTCTCTTACCACATCCTCGGTCGGTGGAGGAGTCACTGCCCTAGTATCAGATGGGCTAGGGGCTCGTCCTCTCCTCTAGAGGACGTCCTCCCACGACCTCTTCCACGGCCTCGTGCCGTTGTTCTCCCTCGAGCCACAGCCCCAGTGGCTGGCTCAGTCGTTTCTTGTCTTTCCGTTGTTGCTGCTGGTGCGGTCGTTGCTCTAGTTCTAACCATCTGCGAAATAGAATGAAGATGGTCAGATACCAATTTGTATCACCTAGATACCAGTTGGACTCAAGTAGTAGCACGAAAGAAAGAATGAAAGAATGGAATTTTCCTAAAGTCTTATAGCCTCTCAAAGAAAAGTAAAGGCGTCCCCCTACCGTTCCTTAAGACTCTACTAGACTCGTTCTTGTGTGATGAGACCCATGAACCTAATGCTCTGATACCAAGTTTGTCACGACCCAAATCGGGGACGCGACTGGCACCCACATTCACCCTCCTATGTGAGCGAACCAACCAATCTAAACCTTAACATTTTAATACAATATCAACAAAAGTAATGCGGAAGACTTAAACTCATTAATAAAAACAACTCAAAACTATTATTATTATCCCCAAAATCTGGAAGTCATCATCACAAGAACATCTATGATCAAATTACTAAACTAAAACTGTCTAAGAAGCTAAACAAATACTAGCTAGTCCATGCCGGAAGTTCAAGGCATCAAGACTTGAAGAAGAAGATCCAGTCCAAGCTAGACGCATTAGCTCACCCTGAATTTCCGGAGGTAGTGAAGACTGGCTTGATCTACTGCTGAGTCAAAGTTGACGGGACGTGAAGTTGGCATTACACAAATAATAAGAAGAAAAGAAAACATAAAAGTGGCGTAGAAAACAAAAGTAGGGTCATACAACCACAAGTATGAGTAGATATCATCGGCTAACTCAAAATAGGGAACAATATATATCAATAATAATGTAAATCAACTACAATACTCAACATGTAGCAACATCAATTACTTTATCGTTAACAATTACGTCAAGTTCACACATGAGGACTCAAGCCTCAATACCATACTCATTTGGGAATTTAGTTCATTAGATTGAGCATATTCATTAACTTTCAAGATTCATTATCTTCTTCTCTCCTTTGTCGGTACGTGACACTCCGCTCCTCTAATTCTATCCTGGGTGCGGAACATGACACTCCGATCCTCATATACTATCCTGGTGTCGGAACGTGACACTCCGATCCTCATGTTCATTCTATCTTGGTACCGGAATGTGGCACCCAATCCATATTCTATCCTGGTGTCGGAACGTGACACTCCGATCCTCATATTCATTCTACTCCTGGTACCGGAACGTGGCACCCGATCCATATTCTATCCTGGTGTCGGAACGTGACACTCCGATCCTCATATTCATTCTATCCTGGTACCGGAACGTGGCACCCGATCCCCTAATTCATCAAGCCTTCTTTTACACTAAGGCATCATCATTCTCATTATATAATATATCAAGCCTTCTTTCATACTAAGGCATCATCATTCTCATTATATAATTCATTCAAGCGAATTAGGGTTCTTTCAAGATTTGGGATTCAATAGCTTCATCATGCTTTGTTAATTCATGATAATTTAATAATCATAATCATGCAAGCATACAATTTAAGCACATAGCAGGGTTTACAATACTATCAACACATAACATTCACTATTAAGAGTCCACTACGAATATCGTAACATAAACCATAACCTACCTCCACCGAAGACTAGTGATCAACAAGCAAATTCCCAAGCTCCTGTTTTCTCCTCCCTCTCGATCGATTTCTCTCTCTCTTTCTGTTCTTCTCTTTTGTTTTATTCAAACCCTCTTTCCTTTACCCTAATTACAATATAATTAAGTGTAAAAGAGGACAATAAGACCCACTAATTAACTTAAGGTTACCTCTTTTAACCCCCAAGTAATTAGACTTATTAATATTAACCCTCATCTATAATTAAGGAAAGAATAGTCCAAAACGACCCTTAAAACGTGTGGAGAAATCCTAAACTGCTTGGGATTTGCGCAACCTGTGACGGCCCGTCGTGCCTGCGACGGTCCGTCACACAGGTCGTCGAGAGGCAAAAATCCTATTTTTCACCAAGTGTACTGTGACGGTCCGTCACGCCTGTGACGGTCCGTCCTGCACTTCGTCATGACGGTCATAAACTCGTTTCTTGTACCAAATTCTCAAAAGTTGAAGTGTTTTGAAACGGTGCCTCACGACGGGCCGTCGTGGCTGTGACGGCACGTCCTGCAGGTCCGTCACAATTTACAGAGAGTCGATTTTCACTACCAAATTTCAGAATTTCTAAGTATGTTGCAACGATAACCTCGACGGGCCGTCGTGCCTATGACGGTCCGTCGTGGTGTCCGTAGTATGGCCAGTTTTTCCAGAATAAATCTGCTGCTCAAAACGACTAAACAGGTCGTACATAATAAGAATAATAAGAATAAGAATAATAATAATAATAATAACAAGAAGAAGAAGAAGAATAAGAATAATAATAATAATAATAAGAATAAGAATAATAATAAGAAATAATAATAACAATAATAATAATAAGAATAACAATAATAATAAGAATAATAAGAATAATAATAATAATAAAATAATAATAAGAATAACAAGAAGAAGAATAAGAAGAATAATAAGAATAAGGAGAATAATGATAATAATAATATAATGATAATAAGAATAATAATATAATAATAAGATAACTAATAATATAAAATAATAATAACAACAACAATAATAAACAATAATAAAACAACAAGAATAATAATAACAACAATAATAAAAATAAATAACAATAATAAGATAATAATAACAAAATAACAATAATAATAATAATAATAATAATAATAATAATAATACTAATAATAGAAATAATAAATAATAATAATAATAATAATAATAATAATAATAATAATAATAAAATAATGATAATGATAATAATAATAATAATAATAATGATAATAATAATAATAATAATATAAAATATAATAATAATAATAATATATAATAATCATATAATAATAATAATAATAATAATAATAATAATAATAATAATAATGATGATAATTGATCCTAATAATAATAATATTAATAATAATAATAATTAAAATAAATATTCGAACATTCAAGTAATTGCTATTTTGTTATATATTAGCCAACTTTCATATAATATTCCACAAGTCTTTATTGTAGGGTTTTCATTTCGCTCGCTGCAGACTAGGTTGAACATCTAGGTTCCTCGAATCCTCAATCTTGAAACAACTTGTGTCTCTGCTTCAACAAAGAAAATTTGTGAGTTTGAAAAGGTGGTGGTTGGTTTGTGGTTCCATCTTTCGACAAGGGCGGCTCAAACACTTATGAAGTTTTGGTTGTTTTCCAACGGTCAATACTTCTTATTGATTGATAGTACCTTCATCTAAATTTGCTTATTTTGGGACATAAATTCAAAGTCTTTATCTCACAATACTCATTGTTTAGCCTTCATAGGATCAGAGAATTTTCGAATTCAACACTTGAAGACAGATTAACTCAGTATCCTGATGCTTTGCCTAGTACCATTTAAAGACTTGGTAGCGAGTCTTGAAATTCCTTCATAGTTTTTTTTTTTTTGACAAAGACTCGACTCAAATACATACAAAAAAAATGACGAAAAAAGTATAAGAAAATTACGAACTATATGAGAATAAAAGAAAAGATTCGATGAAGACTTTTTTTTTAAGAAGAAGAAAGAAAAACTTATCTGAGTTTGGGAGCCTAGTCTACTGATCATGCCATGCAATTTGAATTGATTTCCAGACTTGTGCACGTGACAACCTGGTTTTGGGGATTGAACTAATCTGACTTGGTTTTTTTTTTAATAGAAATTGTTGTTGGATTGTCATTTACTACCGCACTTTGTTAGATATTGGGTTTTAGGCTGACTTGTCTTGGTGGGATAAGACGAGTGCCATCACACCCATTTCGGGTCGTGACAATGGACTTCTATGACTTAAACTAATTTTTGAATATTATATTATTAAGACAACTGTATTTACCCTCATTCTTTGATTTATATTAACATATTTAAAACTGTACTATTTTATAAACATGTGAAGTTTTACACATTTTTATTAATTATTTATTTATTTTTCATGCTTTCAACATTTGGCAACTTTTTAATTTCTCTCTTTTATTTTATTTTATTTTTATTTATTTTTTTATTAATCTTTCACGTTTTTTTTTGTTTAACTTTCCTTATGTTTTTTTTTTTTTTTTACATTGATTTTCTTCTTTTTCTTTTCATACCCCTTTTAATAGTTTTGTTTTTTAATGATAATAATAAAATATTTTATATATTTTTAACACTATACTTTTTGTATCTTTTCATTTTTAAAGTATTTATTTATTTTTTACTTTTTGGTGTACATTTTTTACATTCTTTTTATTATATATATATTTTTTATTTTATTATTCTTTTTCTAATTCGAACGTGCTTCCTTCTTCACTTCTTTTCTTTTCTTTTCTTATTTTTTCCCATCTTTCTCTTTTTGGTCATCAATATCTATATGTAGGTAGGTAATGTTTACATTGTTTTTGTTTTATTTTTCATTTCTTATTATTTGAAAGAAAAATAGTAAGCATATTATAACAATTCAATAATTATTTTTTTTCAATATAAGATTCAATAGTCTTCTTTAGATGATTATTAACATTAGCATTGCAAATCAACTCTATCTCACAAATTTTCTCATTCAATATTATCATAAACTATTTTACTAATCTAGTATATTTAGGCACAAACAAAGAGATTAGGTTTTAAACAATTAAATTTATATTCACAATAAAGTATGCATACTAAAAATTATAAGGGGAAATAAATAAACAAATAAATAAATATGAGGCGTACTGTCGGAATTAACTTTACAGATTATATGAAACATACAATCATTTAAATAATTTTTCTCATGCTTCAATTTAACAAATATATAAAAATAAGTTTTTTTTTTAAAAAAAAATATTAATTACTATGATTAAATAGGAGCAAGAACGATTTCACCAAATACTAGCCATAAAGATTAAAATACGATACTATACATAATTTGTTCTAATTTTAACAATATACACATATTTACCGTATTTCAATATTATAATGAAAAGGTTGAACCAACCTAGAACTTGATTAAATTCCATTGAAAATAAATACCACATAATCATGAATATAATATTATAAATGAATATTGAATAATACCTTTTGCGAAAATCAAATTCAAGGAAATGATATAATCCTAACAAGGAACCACGAACTTGAAACCACGAAAATGAACCTCAAAACTCAACCTTTGTTTGTGATTTTTTAAAAAAGTAAAAAGATGAGAATAATATTTTCTACGTGTGTGTTGCCTTCCCTTTTCTGGATTTCTCCTCCCTTTTTTTATTACCTTTCTGATGTTTTTTTTTTCCGTCCTCTCTTTTTTTTTTCTCGTGTGTTTTGTAATATAATAGTGCAGGTGTGCAATGTGTGTGCATGTCATGGGTGGGAGTTGGATAAAGTGGGGGTAATGGGAATCATGGGTTCGTGGGGTATGTGGGAGTAGTTCTCTCTCTCTCTCTCTTTTTTTTTTTTTTAAATTTTAATTTTTTATATATATATATATTAATATATATAAATGATGATAATTATATAATTATTAATTGCTTTAAGTAAATAAATAAATAAAATCTTAAGGGATGATTAAAACAAAACAACAACAAAAAAAAAATATAACTAAGAAATATTGGTTTATTTAAATATATATATATATATATATATATATATATATATATATATTATTTTTTTTAACATTCAAAATAAACTTATCTAATAAAAATTATATTTTTTGTTTATTCTTATATCTTTTAAATAAACATAATGAAAATAATAAAAAAAATTCAAAAATACATTTAATTTAGATTGATAAAATTATTTATGCTCTAAATATTGGTGTTAATTTTAAATTCGGTCAAAAATTACGTGTCTACAACGCCTTCTTGTAGTTGTCCTTTGAAATTGATGGCTTCTTAAAGTAGTCAAATTTTGGCAAAAATGACTCTTTATATTCTGGTTTAGCCATCGAGGGTAGCTCTGGAACATATGACACTTTCTTGTAGTTATCTTCTGAAACTAATGGCTTCTTGTAGTAGTCATTTTTTCGCAAAGAAGACACCTTATATTCTTCTTTAGGCCTTGAGGGAACCTTTGGAACATATGACACATTTTCATAGTTATCTTCTGAAACTGATGGTTTCTTAAAGTAGTCAAATTTTGACAAAGATGACTCCTTGTATTCTGCCTTTGGAACATATGTCACCTTCTTATAGTTATCTTCTGGAAGAAATGACTTATTGAAATAGTTATTGTTTGGAAAAGACGACATTTTGTATTCTGATTTGGTCACCGAGGGTAGCTTGTACTCCTGTTCGAAGCCACTTTCTTATCGTTATCTTCTGAAACTAATGTCTTTTTGTCGTAATTATTCTTTGACAAAAATGGCGTCTTATATTCATTATCAGGAATTGAGGGTACCTTGTGGTCTTCCATTTTAGCAATTGTGGTTGGTACTTTGTTGTAAGTTGAATCTGTTGATTCAAAAGAATATGGTGAGTATGCCATAGTGCATGTCGTAATCAAGAAAAATGTCAAAGCACAAGCAAATTGCTTCTTCATTTGGCTTCCCATTGAGAAGAATTGGATTCTAAGCCTAGATATTGATTTGTTTTTCTTTTTCTTGTGTTTTATAATGAAGGTTTTAGGAGCTTATATATAACATAACTTAGAAGGTGATTAGATGAGTTTGATGCTCTCAAAATAACCCAAGTACATCTTGATTTTCTCATTGTTTGCTTAATGCTATTCCACTAAGGTTTTGAGATAATGGGAAGCCATGAACGATTCATACACATTTATTTAACTCACTTATTTTTTATAATCAAATCCAAAGTTTTATTGTTTATCATTTAATGTTACGTCAGTTCTTTTTTGTTGGTACATTGAAAAATAGATTAAATAAAATTTTAAAGTTCAAATAGATAATTTTCATGTAACGAATTAAATATTGTTCATCATTTGATGTCATGATCAAAATCAGTTGGGTCCATTATTTTGTTTTATAGTACATTTATATAACTTATAACTTATATATATGTATCATTTGATGTCATGATCAAAATCAGTTGGGTCCATTATTTTGTTTTATAGTACATTTATATAACTTATAACTAATATATATGTATCATTTGATATCATGATCAAAATCAGTTGGGTCCATTATTTTGTTTTATAGTACATTTATATAACTTGTAAGTAATATATATTTATGTCCATATCCTAATTTTTGTAAAGCACATGCAAATTTTTGGAGGAAAACCAAAGTTTTAATATATTTTTTTTTCTCAATATTTTATGTTGTATTATATTTTAGGTGTTTTGATGATCTTCACAAATGCAGGAACCTGGTCTCTGACAGAGTGTTCTCGTCCAGATATAAATGGGGTACAACTGTAAAGCTGTCATGTCAGGTGATAGGTGAAAAGTGCAATGTCCTACACCAATAGGAAAAGCAGATGAGATTGTATATTTAAGTATCTCACAAATGCAGGAACCTGATCCCTCGCAGAGTTTTCTCTATCATGAGCATAATGGAGTATAGCTGTAAAAGTAGTCCGCGTCAGAAGGTTGGTGAAGTGTCAGCGTACTACACCAATCATAATGGAGGAGGGTGTTTTTTTCAACGGGTAATAACTCTTTATGTTTGATATTTTTAGCATGATAAAAACCATATTAAATTCATTCATCCAAAAAAGGAAGTCAACCAGCAAGACTTTTCAAGAACTCACAAAGAAGTTTGCAAGGGATATGGTCCCCACAAGACTGCGACGTGAAAAGGTGATGAGACAGCTGTCAGAAAAGCTGTCACATCTGATGCGGTAGGTACACAACTTTTCTGAACTGCAGGCCTTCAACCAATGGGATTTTCTCAATGAATTTGTGGTGGTTTATATTATCTCTTTCCAACAAACACAAATTTAAGACTTGACAAACTAAACTTGAATCTTCTCTAAAAATTCATAAGCTTGAAAAGTGGAGGCCATCTTCAAGGAAGAACACTGCTCATCAACAAGGAACCAGATGGAGTGATAAAGAGTCTTGTTGTATTTAGAGCTTAGTATGTTATGTGCTTACGTTGTAAATCTGATCTTAATTTATAAAGGAATAAGATTGTTTTGGTTTGTTGAGAATCTAAATCAGTTAAGGTTAACTGATTTAGAGGGCAACATTGTTTTGTTGCTTAGTCAAATTCTAAGTCATCTAGAGTTAGATAGTTTAGTGGGTGGTGTGGTATCCACTTAGCAAAGTCTAAGTTATCTAGGGGTGATAGCTTAGTGGACGGTGTTGTATCCGCTTAGGCTCTTGAAGTAATGGGTAGATTACTTTATTATGAGATTAATAACTTTTTCTCACATTGGTTGTAATCGGGTTTCACTTTTGCTTGAGAAGATTAGTGAAGACGGTTGAAAATCCTTTACAACAGGTCGTGGTTTTATTCCTTTGAGTAAGGAGGTTTTCACGTAAAATCATAGTGCAAATTTTATCCATTTACTTTCTGCATTTGTTTCAGCTATTTTTCTTGATGAGTCAAGGGACATGGTCCGTTGACGTATAGTAGATGTTGACTACATTCTGAGTTTACAATCTGTTCTTACTGTGTCAAAGGACCTGGTCCATTGACTGTTAGTAGACGCACCTATTCTAACATGTTATTTTGTGATTTATATCATTTATTAGTAATTTTTAAATATAAAATATAGCATAATTAAAAGGAAAGCAAGACATTATTAAAACGGAGAAAGGTGTTAAATATAGATAAGAGGAAATTCAAGTGGAAGAATAATTGGAGAATTCTTTGACTGATCCTACGCGCTTGATATATGTTATTTTTTGTCTTAATTTATGTGGCTATTTTCTTATTTTGATACAGTTTAAGTTGTTAGTTATTGTAATTTATGATACTTTCTTTTTATTTATTTTAAAATAAAATGCCACTCCATATGTCTCAATTTATATGACACATGCAAAAGTTCTATAATAAATAATTTTGTTAATATATTTTTAAAATATTTTAAATTATTAATTATTGTAATTTAATAGAATAATTTTTTTTCATAATTAAATATATAACATACTAAAAATGAAAGTAAAATAAATAAAAATAAAATTATAAAATATAAATAGTAAAATAAAGTTTTATCATTACAACACAAACAAATAACATGTGAGGATCTTATTATGAGATGACTCAGCCTGCTTGACCCTATGCTCCTTACGAGGCCTCTTATATAATAAAGTATTACTTAGTGAAATATTTTAACATTTATCTTTCGACTTCTCTGTACCTAATAAAATTTATGGTTGGAAATTATGTAACTTTAATTTTACACAAAACAGGCTAAAGAAGGAGGACATTTCTATTAGTTGATTTTTCATATGATTATTAAAATTATTTTATTCAGATTTTTGTTTGTTGTTTTGGTAACCTGGAATACGTATTCTAAAGTTTCTGATGGTTTTTATATTTCAGTTGTTTGCTATTAAATTTATGTGAAGAATTTGGTAATTGCTGCAAAATAGATGAATCTATATACTATTTTTTATGATTGGTTTTTGTCATGATTCCAAAAGTACCTAAAGTATGTGATGACATTTGCATATTTTCATCAAGAGAAGTTAGACTTAACCCAATAAAACAAAAGAAATACAGAAATATAAAATAAGAACAAGATAAAGTGACTTATTATTTCTAGTTAACTCTCAAAATTTGATTGTCGCGTGTACAAGTCATTATTATAAATATGCGGAAATGAATTAATTAGATATTCTCAAAGTCTTTATTTCTCAAATAGAACACATTAAAGCATAGAGTAAAGGAGCCAGAGGAACATCTGGAATGACAAACAGTCACCTCTCAAAATCCTTGACAAACCTCAAAATTCGAAGAAGAAGAAGAAGAAAAAGATTACGGTAGTTCGGTCTAAGAACCGACACAAGTATAAAAGTAAGGGATGAATATCAATAACACATACCCAACAAATAACCTAATAAATAAGATATCTAGCTAGAAATCGAGTATCCCTTACAAATATTATCCATTATTTTATTAATGAAGAATTAGTTGAGTTGGGAAGTTATATGTCCTTAATTGATACTTTGATCACTACTTAAAATTCACATCATTGGACCATACATTACATGTACTGCGTAACACCAAGAATGACAACATATTGGAAGCTATTATATTTCTTTTATATTAGAAAAGACTTGTTCAACATACTTCAGGGGTATTTTTGTTTTTTCAATTCTCTATAACGACTAGGTGTTTTTTCTTCTTGTTTAATCAATTTTGTCTTTTCAATTTCTTATTGTAACGTGTCTTCCTCTATTGATATCAATGTATGCATGTCTTCCTCTTATGTTATCAAAGAGATGTATGCATTACTTTGTCTTCTTCATTTATGCTCCACTGTTTGCACATCAAAGTTCAGTTATTCTCTTCAGCATTCTCCAGACAAGTTTTTACATGTTTCAATTGAGTTTTATTTTTCGTTATCTTCCTTTTCGTCAAAGTTAACGTTAACAAATTTAATCTGGGTGTGGAATGTCTGCTTATTTTTCCAGTTGGAATTGTTATTGATGTTGGATATCCTTCTGGTTGGGTGATTAAATTTGATTTAGGTATGTAAATATATCAATTTGATTTGTCTATGTGAAATTTGCTTTTCTTTTCCACGTTGAAATCCAATAATTTTGATCCATATGCTTTAAATTTTTGTTGGGTGATTGCAATTTTCGTGTTGTATTTTGAATTCACGTTTCAGATTTCTGGTTGTCTTCCTCTTTTCATATATGAAAACCCCATATATTCTCACATATAGTAATTTTGGTTGTCTTTTGTCAGATGTAGTATTAGTTTGATCTTCCAATTTTACTTTGTGGTTTATTTTAGTTTGATGATTTTCTATATCAAAACACTTTTCAACTTCCTTCTTTCGTGCATGGTTTTTTTTATGAGAATTAATTTTCTGAGTTTTTGACATGTTCGATTTTTCTTGTGTTTTGGAAGTCCCAATAATTTTAATTGTTACGATTTAAATTTTGATTGGTGATTATGTCATTTAAATTTCTATCATAAACTCTTGATTGTTGTCTTAAGTTGAAACATTGAACAATTAACAACTTTGTAACTTGAAATTAAGTGAGAATTATCTTTGGAGAAAGGCTACTAAAGAGAAAGCTTGGAGGAGTGTGTATGAAAGGTATAGATGACTTGACATGTATAACTATGAAACTAATAATTAAAAAAAACAGTAGTTATATGACAACAAAGAAGAGATAACATGAAAAACACTAGTTGAATATTGTAAATCGTAATGAGAATATTTAACTAACTATTAATTATTCTGAATATTTTCTTGCAGGTTTCCGTCTGTGTGACTAACTTTAGGGTAAGTATAATCTCTTCTTTCTTTTTTTCTTTTTTGCTTTGATTATCGTCGATTAGCTTTCTCAATTTGTCTCTCTGTTTGATTGTTTGTTACCTTGAATTCATATGTTTACGTAAAAATTTTATGACTGTTTTGGTAATTATCTCTTTCTCATTCACATTATTTATCCCAAATCTAAACTATGTCTTCATTGTCCTTCACTAAATGCTTTCAAAACTAACTGTATTGTTGCTTCAATTAAATGTGAAAAGTGAGTTTTTATTTTCCTTTGCTTTTGAATTTATTACGAAAGAAAACAAGTTACTTAAATTTTATAAGCATTTTAATTGTGATGAGACACGCTTCTTCAATCTTATGCTTTACTATTAAAATGTTAATTAATAAGCATGACATCTAACTTATCTATTACTATAAATTTTCAAATTGTTTTTTTAAAATTTGTGATGTACAAAGTTTTGGTATTTTATGCCATGGGAAAATAATGTACTTGTAAATATATATGGTAACAAAATGCTATTAAAGATGTTTGAAGTTGAAAAGAAGTTAACTAATTTCTATATTTTAGTAGCTTAGAGGTTTCATGTCATTCGGCACAATAAATCTATTTTTATCAATAAATATGAAAGTAATGATATTTTAGACCACCTGTCTCTTATTGACGGGCTATGCAAGTGGGGGCATACCCAAACAAGTTAATTTACTGAGAAACATAGAAAGAGAAAGTCGTGAACAACGTTCTGCCTTATAGCACCATAATTGACATTTTATGTAAGATTGAATGGTAGAAAAGCCCTATGAACTTTTCGCCGAAATAATTGACAAATACATTCCTCCTGATGTTATTTCATGCATTAAAATTATTCAAAATTTTATAATTTTGGGAGATGAAAACATGTTAAGAAGCTAACAAATCAGATGAAACATCATGGAGTGTATTTGGATGTCTATACTCAATATCAGAGGTTTCATTAATCAGTAGAGAATTGTCATTGCTTCACATTAGAGACAACATGGGAAGAGGAGTAGAAGATTACCCAGATGTGCCCTCCGCACTGAATGATGGGACATTCACATTTGGTTAGTATTTATTTATTTATTTATGCAAAGAGGTTGAGTACACTATTCCACAAACAATCTTTATTAATTCACCGTAATATTCATACTTGTTCAGTTGAAATTAGGCTAAATATACAAAGTTATAGCTAGAAACTAAATGCAGTATCTATGGTATTCAATAATATATACTTAAAGATACCACGAGGCATGCCACATAGGACATGTTTGTACTTGTTTTATCTTTATACAAATTTACTTATTTCTCGCAAACTACTTGACCTTGGGTAGGTTGCCTCATGATCATTTCACTCCCTCTTTCCATTTATGGAAGGGTACTAATTAAGTAGAACTGAGAAAGGAGTAGAGTTGAAGATCTTAATTAATGACACATTCATGTATTATTCCTATATAATATTATGCAGGGATTGAAAAATACTAACACCACTTGGTAAGCAAATGTGTTTGTTATATACAATTGCCCTATTTATTTAAAGTTCATACTTTGCCCATGAATTGTTTCTACGGAACTGCATATGTTGCTTGATGTCGGTCTATTTCTTTTATATACGAGGGATGGAAAACAGAGTACTTAAGTGAGAATGTTCTTCACGTCATAATATTCATTGTGAAGGCAAAATTTGTGAATTTTTACTCTACTTTTGACTCAACTGGTGATGCTTTCACTTAGACTTCATTTCTTTATAATACTACTAGTCTTGAGATCGTGTGTTGCACGTTTATCTTAAACTATTATACCACAACCAATTAATTGTAAATGGTATAAATATTGTTGAATTTTCTATATGTCATAAAAAAAATAAAACATACATGAAAAAGTAAACATGATTACATAAGCTACTGTTAGTAAATCTTTCAAATAGCTACATATATTGAATCACAACATAAATGCGGTTAGAAGTCATAATATATTTTTTTGACTCAAACAAATGAGTATTTAAAAAGTAAGAAAAGAGGGGGATAAGAAGTACCTAAAACATATATTAATTTATGAGATAATGAACTAATTATAAATGCATGCATAGTCATTCAACATGCCTGTCAAATATTTTAAATTATCCATGTCAAACACAAATAATTTGACATATAATAAAACATCTAATACATCATTGAGACAACTTTTAATTTCATTTGAGAATAAAAAATATAATATTGTACATATTTTATTGTAACGACCTGTTTAGTCGTTTTGAGCAGCAGAGTTTATTTCTGGGAAAATTGGCTGAGACGACGGACCCCACGACGGATCGTCATGGGCACGATGGACCGTCGCAGGGTCTCGTTTCAAAACACTTAGAAATTCTGAAATTGGGTACTGAAAATCGACTCTCTGAACTTCGTGACGAACTTGCAAGACGGACCGTCACAGGCGTGACGGACCGTCACAGGCCCTTGGTGGAAATTTGGGTCTCTGAACCTTGCGACGACCTGCAGGACGGACCGTCGCAGGCACGACGGCCCCTCACAGGCACGACAGCCCGTCACAGGTTGCGTAATTCCAGTCTGGGTCGGATTTCTCTACACGTTGTAAGGGACGTTTTTGACTATTCCTGCCTTAATTATAAAGTTAGAGGGTTAATATTAATAAATCTAATTACTTGGGGGTTAAAAGAGGGAACCTTAAGTTAATTAGTGGGGTATTATTGTCATCTTTTACACTTAATTATATGTTAATTAGGGTAAAAGAAAGAGGGTTTGAAATAAAGAAAATAGAAAGAACAAAGAGAGAGAGAGGATTGAACGAGAGAGGAGAAACGAGGAGGAAAACACAAGGCTTTGGGAAAATTCTTGCTTGATCACTAGTCTTCGGTGGAGGTAGGTTATGGTTTATGCTATTCGTAGTAAACTCTTAATAGCGAATGATATGTATTGTTGGTATTGTAAACCCTACTATATGCTTAATTGTATGCATGCATGATTGTGATTATGAAATTGTGGTAAAATAAGCATGATGAAGCTATTGAATCCTAAATCTTGAAAGAAACCCTAATCTTTGTTAATGATGATGCCTTGGTATAAAGAAAGCTTGATGAACTAAAGTAATGGGGTTGATTATGCCTTAGTATGAGAGAAGGCTTGATGAATTGGTAGAATGAGATTAGTGGATCGGAGTGTCACGTTCCGACACATAGTATTAGGGGATCGGGTGTCACGAACCGACACGTAGAATTAGGGGATCGGGTGTCACGAACCGACACGTAGATTTAGGGTATCGGAGTGTCACGTTCCGACACATAATATTAGGGGATCGGGTGTCACGAACCGACACGTAGAATTAGGGGATCGGGTGTCACGAACCGACACGTAGATTTAGGGGATCGGAGTGTCACGTTCTGACACATAGAAGTAAGGGATCGTAGTGTCACGTACCGACACATAGTAGTAGGGGATCGGAGTGTCACGTACCGACACAAGAGGAAGAAAGATAATGAATCTTGAAAGATGATAATATACTCAACATAATGAACTTAA
This sequence comes from Solanum peruvianum, assembly GCA_027705065.1. Taxonomy (NCBI): domain Eukaryota; kingdom Viridiplantae; phylum Streptophyta; class Magnoliopsida; order Solanales; family Solanaceae; genus Solanum; species Solanum peruvianum. Next base: position 51,087,466 of record JAKWJD010001766.1, on the reverse strand, counting down.
TTCCCAAATGATTATGACATTGAGGCTTGAGTCCTCATGGGTGAACTTGGTGGTACTTGTTGATGATTATAGTACTTGTTGTTGCTACATGTTGAGTATTATAGTTGATTCATGATATTACTGATATATACTGTTTTCTATTTTGAGTTGGCCGATGATATCTACTCAGTACCCGTGTTTTGTACTGACCTCTACGTGTTTGTTTCTTTCTTGTTATTTGTGGAGTGCAGCAAACGCGCCTTCGTCTTCAACTCAACAGTGAATCTAGCCAGTCTTCGTCACACCGGATCTTCAGGGTGAGCAAATGCTTCTAGCTTGGACTGGGTCTTCTTCTTCAAGTCTTGATGCCTTGAACTTCCGGCATGGACTAGCTTTGTACTTGTTTTGTTTTCTTAGATTCTCTTAGTTTAGTAATTTGAGGATAGATGTTCTTGTGATGATGACTTCCAGATTTTGGGGATAATAATAATAGTTTTGAATTGTTTTTATTAATGAGTTTAAGTCTTCCGCATTATTTTCTGTTGATATACATTGAAATGTTAAGGTTTAGATTGGTTGGTTCGCTCACATAGGAGGGTAAATGTGGGTGCCAGTCGCGGCTCGGTTTTGGGTCGTGACAAACTTGGTATCAGAGCATTAGGTTCGTTGGTCTTATCACACAAGAACGAGTCTAGTAGAGTCTTAAGGAACGGTAGGGGGACGCCTTTACTTTTCTTTGAGAGGCTATAGGACTTTAGGAAAATTCCATTCTTTCATTCTTTCTTTCGTGCTACTACTTGAGTCCAATTGGTATCTAGGTGATACAAATTGGTATCTAACCATCTTCACTCTATTTCGCAGATGGTTAGAACTAGAGCAACGACCGCACCAGGAGCGACCCCGGCAAGACAAGATGCGTCTGAGCCAACCACTGGGGCTGTAGCTCGAGGAGGATCAGTGGCAAGAGGCCGTGGTAGAGGCCGTGGGAGGACGTCCTCTAGAGGAAGAGGACGAGCACCCAGCCCATCTGGTACTAGGGCTGTGACTCCTCCACCGACTGAGGAGGTGATAAGAGAGGGTGAGGAAGGGGAGAATGAACAAGTGCAAAATGAGGAATTTCCACCCCAACCTACCCCAGAGATGATCAATCAGGTTCTTGCTTATCTTAGCGGGTTATCTGATCAGGGTCAGGCACCTCCAGTGGTTTCTGCACCAACACCTCCGGTTTCAGAGGTACGACATGCCGCTGCTGGGGCTCCCCGCATGGATGCCTCATTGGAAATAGGCACATTTCCACGTCTGACTACTGGGCCTATAATGACAAATGATCAGCATGAACTTTTCAGTAAGTTCTTGAAATTGAAACCTCCAGTCTTTAAGGGTGCAGAATCAGAGGATGCCTACGATTTTCTGGTTGATTGTCATGAGCCACTACACAAGATGGGTATAGTAGAGCGGTTTGGTGTTGAGTTCGTGAGTTATCAGCTTCAAGGGAACACCAAAATGTGGTGGCGGTCCCATGTTGAGTGTCAACCGACAGAGGCAACACCTATGACTTGGGCCTCATTCTCTAGCTTGTTTATGGAGAAGTATATCCCAAGGACTTTGAGAGATAGAAAAAGGGATGAGTTCTTGAGTCTAGAGCAAGGTAGGATGACGGTTAATGCATTTGAGGCTAAATTTCGTGCATTATCCAGGTATGCCACCCAACTCTGTTTCAGTCCACAAGAGCGGATTCGCCGGTTTGTGAAGGGGTTGAGGTCAGAATTGCGGATTTCAGTATTACAGGTAGCGGCTACGGCAAAATCCTTCCAAGAGGTGGTAGACTTTGTGATAGAGGTGGAAGGAGTGAAGCCAGACGACTTCACCACGACATCGACATCAAAAAGGTTTCGAAAGGGAGGTGAGTTTAATGGTTCTTACACTAGAGGACAGGGTTCGGGAGGTTACTCAGTCCGACCAATTCAGTCTTTACTATAGACTGTAGTTGGGGGACCACCTCAGACCGGTCAACACTTCTCCGAGAGACCTATGCTTGACTCCAGAGAGTGTTATGGATGTGGGGAGACTGGACATATTAGGAGGAATTGTCCAAAACAGAGTTACAGACCCCCAATAGCTAGAGGTAGAGGTGGTCATGGTAGAGGCCGTTTTTCTGGAGGACGTGGTGGTCGAGGCAATGGTGGTCACCAAAACGGCCGAGGTGATGCCAAACTAGAGCCACTACGGCAAAACATGGTAGGGGCAACGGACAGACTGGTGATAGGGCACATTGTTACGCTTTCCCTGGGAGATCTGAAGCGGAGGCGTCTGATGCTGTTATCACAGGTAATCTTTTGGTTTGTGATTGCATGGCATCTGTATTATTTGACCCTGGCTCCACGTTTTCATATGTATCTTCCTCATTTGCTAATGGTCTTAATTTACATTGTGAATTGCTTGACATACCTATTCGCGTGTCTACTCCGGTGGGTGAGTCCGTGATAGTTGAAAAAGTGTATAGGTCTTGTGTGGTGACCTTTGTGGGGAGCAATACTTATGTAGACTTGGTCATCTTAGAAATGGTTGATTTTGATGTAATTTTGGGTATGACTTGGCTTTCTCCGAATTTTGCGATACTGGATTGTAATGCTAAAACTGTGACGTTAGCCAAGCCTGGGGCAGATCCGTTAGTGTGGGAGGGCGACTACACTTCCAATCCGGTTCGTATCGTGTCCTTTCTTCGTGCTCAGAAGATGGTTAGTAAGGGTTGTTTAGCTTTCTTGGCACATCTTAGGGATGGCACTACCCAAGTACCCTCAATTGAGTCGGTTTCGGTAGTTCGAGAATTTTTGGATGTGTTCCCTGCAGATCTTCCTGGTATGCCACCGGATAGGGATATTGACTTCGGTATTGATCTTGAACCGGGTACTCGCCCCATTTCCATACCCCCTTATAGAATGGCTCCCGCAGAGTTAAGAGAGTTAAAGGCACAACTTCAAGAGTTGTTGAGGAAAGGCTTCATTAGACCAAGTGCATCTCCTTGGGGTGCTCCGGTTTTGTTTGTGAAGAAGAAGGATGGGAGTTTTCGGATGTGCATAGACTATAGACAACTGAACAAGGTAACTATTAAGAACAAGTATCCTCTTCCTCGCATTGATGACTTGTTCGATCAGTTACAAGGTGCTTGTGTCTTCTCTAAAATTGACTTGAGATCTGGTTATCACCAATTGAAAATACGGGCAGCAGACGTGCCAAAGACTGCTTTTCGAACCAGGTATGTGCATTACGAATTTGTAGTGATGTCTTTTGGTCTTACGAATGCCCCTGCTGTGTTCATGAGCTTGATGAACGGGATTTTTAAACCATACTTGGATCTCTTTGTGATCGTGTTTATTGATGATATACTGATATACTCTAAAAGTAAGAAGGAACATGAGGAGCATTTGAGAATTGTATTGGAAATGTTGAGGGAGAAAAAGCTTTATGCCAAGTTCTCTAAGTGTGAGTTTTGGCTAGATGCAGTGTCCTTCTTGGGGCACGTGGTTTCTAAGGATGGAGTAATGGTGGATCCTTCTAAGATTGAGACAGTGAAAAGTTGGGTTAGCTAGATACTACCGCCGATTTGTCAAGGGATTCTCTTCTATTGCTTCCCAATTGACGAACTTGACTCAGCAGAATATTCCATTTGTATGGTCGTATGAGTGCGAAGAAAGCTTTCAGACTCAAGACTTTGTTGACTACCGCACCTATCCTTACCTTGCCAGTAGAGGGTAAGAACTTCATTGTGTATTGTGATGCATCCTATTCGGGGTTGGGTGCAGTGCTAATGCAAGAGAAGAATGTGATTGCTTATGCTTCGAGGCAATTAAAGGTGCATGAACGTAACTATCCGACCCATGATTTGGAGTTGGCCGCGGTAGTATTTGCACTAAAGCAATGGAGACATTATTTGTATGGGGTTAAGTGTGAGGTCTATACGGATCATCGTAGCCTACAGTATGTCTTTACGCAGAAAGATTTGAACTTGAGACAGAGGAGATGGATGGAACTACTGAAGGACTACGACATCACTATTTTGTATCATCCGGGAAAAGCGAACGTTGTGGCAGATGCTTTAAGTAGAAAGGCGGGAAGCATGGGAAGTTTAGCTCACTTGCAAGCTTCTAGACGCCCGTTGGCTAGAGAAGTTCAGATTCTAGCTAATGACCTTATGAGACTAGAAGTTAATGAGAAGGGAGGATTATTGGCTTGTGTGGAGGCAAGATCTTCCTTCCTTGACAAGATCAAGGGAAGGCAGTTTAATGATGAGAAATTGATCCGGATCCGAGATAAAGTGTCGCAAGGAGAGGCTAAAGAAGCAACAATTGATGAGGAAGGTGTGTTGAGGATTAAGGGAAGGGTATGTGTACCCCGCGTCGATGATTTGATCAACACTATTCTGACAGAGGCTCATAGTTCAAGGTATTTGATACATCCGGGTGCAACCAAGATGTACCGTGACCTAAAACAACACTTCTGGTGGAGTAGAATGAAGCGTGACATTGTGGATTTTGTTGCCAAATGTCAAAATTGTCAACAAGTAAAGTATGAACACCAGAGGCCCAGAGGAACACTTCAGAGGATGCCCATTCCTGAATGGAAGTGGGAGAGAATCGCAATGGACTTCGTGGTTGGTCTTCCAAAGAGATGGGGTAAGTATGACTCCATTTGGGTAATTGTGGACAGATTAACTAAGTCCGCTCACTTCATTCCGGTCAAGGTGACCTACAATGCAGAGAAGTTAGCCAAAATCTACATCTCAGAAATCGTTCGATTGCATGGAGTTCCACTCTCCATCATATCAGATAGAGGTACGCAGTTTACCTCTAAGTTTTGGAGAACATTGCATGCTGAATTAGGTACTAGGTTGGACCTTAGTACTGCGTTTCACCCTCAGACCGATGGTCAGTCTGAGCGAACGATTCAAGTGTTGGAAGATATGCTTCGTGCATGTGTGATAGAATTTGGTGGTCATTGGGATAGCTTCTTACCTTTGGCAGAGTTTTCATACAATAATAGCTATCACTCCAGCATTGACATGGCTCCATTTGAGGTATTGTATGGGAGGAGATGTAGGTCTCCCATTGGTTGGTTTGACGCGTTTGAAGTTAGACCTTGGGGTACTGATCTATTGAGGGATTCAATGGAGAAGGTGAAATCTATTCAAGAAAAGCTTCTAGCGGCGCAAAGTAGACAAAAGGAATATGCGGATCGAAAGGTTAGAGACTTGGAGTTCATGGAGGGTGAGCAAGTCTTGTTGAAGGTTTCACCCATGAAAGGGGTGATGCGGTTTGGTAAAAGGGGTAAGCTAAGTCCAAGGTATATTGGACCATTTGAGGTACTTAAGCGAGTAGGGGAGGTGGCTTATGAATTAGCCTTGCCTCTAGGGCTGTCCGGAGTGCATCCGGTATTTCATGTGTCCATGTTGAAAAGATACCATGGGGATGGAAACTACATCATCCGTTGGGATTCTGTTCTGCTTGATGAGAATTTGACTTATGAAGAGGAACCTGTTGCTATTTTAGATAGAGAGGTTCGCAAGTTGAGGTCGAGGGAGATTGCATCCATCAAAGTTCAATGGAAGAATCGACCGGTTGAAGAAGCCACTTGGGAGAAGGAGGCTGATATGCAAGAAAAATACCCACATCTGTTTACAGATTCAGGTACTCCTTTTCGCCCTTGTTTTCCTTCTTTTGATCGTTCGAGGACGAACGATAGGTAAATTGGTATCTATTGTAACGACCTGTTTAGTCGTTTTGAGCAGCAGAGTTTATTTCTGGGAAAATTGGCTGAGACGACGGACCCCACGACGGACCGTCATGGGCACGACGGACCGTCGCAGGGTCTCGTTTCAAAACACTTAGAAATTCTGAAATTGGGTACTGAAAATCGACTCTCTGAACTTCGTGACGAACTTGCAGGACGGACCGTCACAGGCGTGACGGACCGTCACAGACCCTTGGTGGAAATTTGGGTCTCTGAACCTTGCGACGACCTGCAGGACGGACCGTCGCAGGCACGACGGCCCGTCACAGGTTGCGTAATCCCAGTCTGGGTCGGATTTCTCTACACGTTGTAAGGGACGTTTTTGACTATTCCTGCCTTAATTATAAAGTTAGAGGGTTAATATTAATAAATCTAATTACTTGGGGGTTAAAAGAGGGAACCTTAAGTTAATTAGTGGGGTATTATTGTCATCTTTTACACTTAATTATATGTTAATTAGGGTAAAAGAAAGAGGGTTTGAAATAAAGAAAATAGAAAGAACAAAGTGAGAGAGAGGATTGAAAGAGAGAGGAGAAACGAGGAGGAAAACACAAGGCTTTGGGAATTCTTGCTTGATCACTAGTCTTCGGTGGAGGTAGGTTATGGTTTATGCTATTCGTAGTAAACTCTTAATAGCGAATGATATGTATTGTTGGTATTGTAAACCCTACTATATGCTTAATTGTATGCATGCATGATTGTGATTATGAAATTGTGGTAAAATAAGCATGATGAAGCTATTGAATCCTAAATCTTGAAAGAAACCCTAATCTTTGTTAATGATGATGCCTTGGTATAAAGAAAGCTTGATGAACTAAAGTAATGGGGTTGATGATGCCTTAGTATGAGAGAAGGCTTGATGAATTAGTAGAATGAGATTAGTGGATCGGAGTGTCACGTTCCGACACATAGTATTAGGGGATCGGGTGTCACGAACCGACACTTAGAATTAGGGGATCGGGTGTCACGAACTGACACGTAGATTTAGGGGATCGGAGTGTCACGTTCCGACATATAGTATTAGGGGATCAGGTGTCACGAACCAACACGTAGAATTAGGGGATCGGGTGTCACGAACCGACACGTAGATTTAGGGGATCGGAGTGTCACGTTCCGACACATAGAAGTAAGGGATCGGAGTGTCACGTACCGACACATAGTAGTAGGGGATCGGAGTGTCACGTACCGACACAAGAGGAAGAAAGATAATGAATCTTGAAAGATGATAATATACTCAACATAATGAACTTAATTCCCAAATGATTATGACATTGAGGCTTGAGTCCTCATGGGTGAACTTGGTGGTACTTGTTGATGATTATAGTACTTGTTGTTGCTACATGTTGAGTATTATAGTTGATTCATGATATTACTGATATATACTGTTTTCTATTTTGAGTTGGCCGATGATATCTACTCAGTACCCGTGTTTTGTACTGACCCCTACCTGTTTGTTTCTTTCTTGTTATTTGTGGAGTGCAGCAAACGCGCCTTCGTCTTCAACTCAACAGTGAATCTAGCCAGTCTTCGTCACACCGGATTTTCAGGGTGAGCTAATGCTTCTAGCTTGGACTGGGTCTTCTTCTTCAAGTCTTGATGCCTTGAACTTCCGGCATGGACTAGCTTTGTACTTGTTTTGTTTTCTTAGATTCTCTTAGTTTAGTAATTTGAGGATAGATGTTCTTGTGATGATGACTTCCAGATTTTGGGGATAATAATAATAGTTTTGAATTGTTTTTATTAATGAGTTTAAGTCTTCCGCATTATTATCTATTGATATACATTGAAATGTTAAGGTTTAGATTGGTTGGTTCGCTCACATAGGAGGGTAAATGTGGGTGCCAGTCGCGGCTCGGTTTTGGGTCGTGACATTTATGCCAATAATTATATAAAGACTAAATAAACAACATCTACTTGATTATAATCAAGACACAAACAATATAAATAAAGAACATATTTAATTCAAAAGTAACAAGAAGAGAATACATTATAAAAGAGCATTTAAAACTAATATAAAAATTATTTTACAAATGGTCATCGTTATAATCACTTTACATAAAATAGTACAAATAATATTATTTTCTCATAATTCTTACAACATGATAAAAATATATTATTTCCTTTCAAACATTCATTACGATTAATCAATCAATCAATCAATCATAATGTCTTCAATCCGAATACAACAAAAATGCTATTGCCCTTAACAATTCTACAAAATATTGATGACAATTTTTCTTCAGCAGTCTATGATTATGACCAGAAAGGAAATCAAAAAAAAAGAAAAGAAAGAGATGATATACCAAAAATGAGAAAATAGATCTTAATTTATAAGAGAGAATTGACATTAACATACTTTAGTAAGAAGATCTGACGAGATTTGTAAGTTAATTTTCATTTCTAGGCGACTTTAAATAGAGAAATCTTAGGTGAAGGAAGATGAAAGGAAAACTAAAATAAAAGAGACCTATCAGTTTCCTACTTAATAGTCATTCACCTTTAATTCGTTGAACAATATAATTAGAAGTCTTTTTGTCTTCTTAATAATAATTGTTTATAACAATTTAATATTAATTCACCATCAACAGAAATAAATTGTAACAGAAAGAATTTGATAAATTTGATATTGCTTAATGTGTAACTCTCCCTTGTACTAATTAAAATCTACTATTTAAGATTCAATTAACAATTTATTAGACGATTAATAGTATTTATAGATGATATAGGGATAAAATGGTAACTAATTTTTGCATAACATTCTTTCCACTTTTAGTATATTATAAATATTATTAAATTACATATTTTAATTAGGAACTAATCTAAGAAAGTTTTAAAAATTCATTAATATTTTTATTGAAATGATACAATTTAATATTTAAATTAACTAACTAAATGTTAAATAATTAATCAAATTTTAATTTAGTACAAGACCAAAATGATAATTCAATTTTTTACTTTAGAGCTTCCCACTGATAATAATATATGATATTATGATGATGATGACTGATAAGCAATATTTTAGCATGAGAAAATACATAAAAACTTCCATGAACTTTGTCAGACAACATACTTTAGTACTTAAACTACACGGCCGTTTAAATACCCCTTAACATCTTTGAAGTGATTTTTTTCCGTCCTGAGATTATAACACCACTCTCACCTGCCACATCATAGCCATGTAAGCTCCACATCATAACCATGTAGGCACCATTCATTTAATTTTATTTATTTTTTACTTATTCACTATTTTTTCTAAAAACACTTTTGAAAATTAATTATATGTATTGATTAATTTATAAATGTTTACCCCACCCCTCTTTCTTCTTCCTTGTTATTCACCATTATTTCAACCTTCCATACTTTCATTTCTTCTTCTTCACTATTCAATAATTTTTTAAGTCACAATAAAGAAGAACATTCACTATAATATTTACAATATCTTCTTTGAACCCTTCCAATGAATGTACCCACTTGGAGAATGAATTTTTTTGAAAGCCATTATTTTTTTGACAATTCAAATAAAAAAATGAAGATTGCATAAGAAAATTGATTTAAAAAATATAAATTTTATGAGAAATGTTTGAATGGATCTAGATTTAAAATGGGTCACTCAAAATTTAAGAAAGTGTACATTTGTCAAATCGACACCAATAATATAGAGTTCAATAAATTGACATGGGTATTGTATTTTACGGATTAGTATAAGACTAGTGAAATGAAAATAGTGTATAGAGCTGGGATGAAGATGAATGAGGAGATGTCTCAATGAAGAAAGATGTGTATTGAAGAAGACAACAAAATGAAAAGAATAAAAATTCAAGAAATTAAAAAGGGAACCCACTAATTTCATTTACCTCTTATTAATATTTTTTTATATATATTTTTAACATTTAATATATATAGATATTATTTAAATAATTTATTATATATAGGCCAATAAAAAGGTCATGTGCAGGGCTTTAAAAATTCACTTTTTTTCTCTGTTTTCAAGCAGTTTCAAGAGAGTGCACTCACTCTTTTTGTGTCACATCATCTCTTAGGTTTTTTTTAATCACATCAAAGATGTTAAGGGGATATTTAAACATTCGTATAGTTTAAATACTAAAGTAAGTTATCACATCAAATTCAAAGGGTTTTTTTTTTTTTAATGTATTTTCCCTTTTAGCAGAGATGGAAGAAATTAACCTCCTCTATATGCTGCACTCAATTTTCACAGGATCTTCCTTTTAATGATTTTTTCCCCAAAATTCGACTGTGTGAAGTTGCTCAACTTCTAAAGGTATCTATCTACATACCTTGAAAAGTTCACAATCAAGGTAGGATACCTATTAAAGACAACATTTATATGTTGTTGGAGAATTAGTAGTACAACTATACATACACATAATTGTCTATTTTTACTTTTTCAGATTAATAGGTATATTACGAGGTTCTGATGAACATATGAAAGGCACTAAGACGCCAAAGATATTATTGTTGAAAATATTTATTCAGGTAGGCACTAAATGGGTACTGTTTGCAAGGAACTATGCATGAATCAAAAATGTTTTATATCACTACTTAAAAAAGCAAAAAAGAGACCTCACGAGGTCTCTTTTCGGGAAAAAGAGACCGCAAAAGAGACCTCAACGGTAGGTCAGTAAAATGCAGGTCACTTTTTTAAAGACACCTCATGAGGTCGCCAAACGGAGACCTCACGAGGTCACCAACAAATTATCTGATTTTTTAAAAAAAAAAGACCTCATGAGGTCACTATTGTATTATTTAATTTAATTTTATATTTTTTATATAGAGACCTCATGAGGTCACCATTTTATTATATTATTTAATTTTATATTTTAATAAAGAGATCTCATGAGGTCGCTAAGATATTATTTAATTTAATTTTATATTATTTTGAAGGAGAGACCTCATAAGGTCTCTTTTCTGCATTTATAAAATATAAAATGTTAATTAGAGACCTGATGAGGTCTCTATTATAAAATATCTGGAAAAATTAATGCAAAAAAGAGACCTCATGAGGCGTCTTTAAAGTAGAAATTTCTAAGTCTAAGTAGTCTAGTTTTAACTAAATTCTAATACTATAGTAACAAGTTTAACTTATTAACCAACTTAACAAATTTCTAAATCTAATAGTTTAGTTTTAACTTAATTCAAACACTATAGTCACAACTTTAACTTATTAACCAACTTAACAAAATTTTAAGTCTAATTAGTTTAGTTTTGACTTAATTCCAACACTATAGTAACCAATGTAACTTATTAACCAACTTAACAACTTTCTAATTCTAACTAGTTTATTTTTAACTTAATTTCTTATACTATTGTAACAAGTTTAACTTACCAAATAACTTAACAAATTTCTAAGTTTAATTAGTTTAGTTTTACCTTAATACTAACACGATAGTTACAAATTTAACTTATTAACCAACTTAACAAATTTCTAAGTCTAATTAGTCAAGTTTTAACTAAATTCTAATACTATAGTAACAAGTTTAACTTATTAACCAACTTAAAAAATTTCTAAATCTAATTAGTTTAGTTTTAACTTAATTCAAACACTATAGTCACAACTTTAACTTATTAACCAACTTAACAAAATTTTAAGTCTAATTAGTTTAGTTTTGACTTAATTCCAACACTATAGTAACCAATGTAACTTATTAACCAACTTAAGAACTTTCTAATTCTAACTAGTTTATTTTTAACTTAATTTCTTATACTATTGTAACAAGTTTAACATACCAAATAACTTAACAAATTTCTAAGTTTAATTAGTTTAGTTTTACCTTAATACTAACACGATAGTTACAAACTTAACAAATAATTATTTCTAAATTTAAAGCTAAGTGTCAACACTAGATGGACACAAATTGATTTTCAAAAGAAAATTCAATTTTGTCATCAATAGGATCAACTAGTGTTGGTACTTATGCTTAACAAATAATTATTTCTAAAATTTAAAGCTAAGTGTCAACACTAGATGGACACAAATTGATTTTCAAAGAAAATCAATTTTGTCATCAATAGGATCAACTAGTGTTGGTTCTTAAGCTTAATAAATAATTATTTCTAAATTTAAAGCTAAGTGTCAACACTAGATGGACACAAATTGATTTTCAAAGAAAATCAATTTTGTCATCAATAGGATCAACTAGTGTTTGTACTTATGCTTAAACAATATATTATTTCTAAATTTAAAGGTAAATGTCAACACTAGATGGACACAAATTGATTTTCAAGGAAAATCAATTTTGTCATCAATAGGATCAACTAGTGTTGGTACTTAAGCTTAACAAACAAATTTTTCAATAATTGGAGCAACTTGAAAGCCATATCTCAAATTCATAAATACAAATGTTAACTTCAAACTCAAGAACTCAAAAAGGGGCAGTACAAGAATGTGGAATCAATTGAAAACCAACAACAGAGCCGTAACCATCTCTCTCAGGACCCAAAAGAAGCCCTTCAACACTTTCTTATTTTCAGCAATTGATGAACCATCTGAAACTAAACTTGTAACACACAAAGATTGAACCTTTCTGTTTCTTCGTCCCTTCAACAACCAAGAAAATCCCAGTCCCACTTGTCTTTCTACCCTCAAGAAAAATGTTAACACTAGAACTAACTTATTTTCAAAGAACTAATTGTTCAAAAAATTTACCTGGAGTCAAAGGGTTGGGAACGCTGCTGCTGAGGCGACTGCAAATGGCGGAGATGGAGGCGGCGCGACCTCCACCTGCTAAAGCACGACTGCAAATGGCGGAGAGCTGGCGGCGGAGACAGAGACGACGGCGGAGATGGAGATGGAGAAGACGACGACGGATAGAGGATACGGAGAAGACGACGGTGGAGAGGAACGATGAGAGAGAGAGGGACGATACAAAGAGAGAGGGTCGACGAGAAAGAGAGAGAGAAGAAAGAGAGCTATTTTAATTTTGGCTACGTTTTTTTGTTTTGTTTAAGAGGCCGCATGAGGTCTCTAGTTTTTTAACTATTCAATTAAATTAAATTATTATTTTTAATTGGGATAATGTCCAAGTACCCCCTCAGCCTATGCCCGAAATCTCAGAGACACACTTATACTATACTAAGGTCCTATTACCCCCCTCAACTTATTTTATTAATAATTTTTTACCCCTTTTCGACCTACGTGGCACTATTTTGTGGGCCCAACGATTGTTGAGTTTTTTTCAAACTAGTGCCACGTAGGCTAAAAAGGGTAGAAAATTACTTATAAATTAAGTTCAGGGGGGTAATAGGACCTTAGTATAGTGTAAGTGTGTCTCTGGTATTTCGGGCATAGGTTGAGGGGGTACTTGTGCATTATCCCTTTTTAATTTAACAAGTAGAGTAATTTTAAGAGAATTAGATTAAAAAATTTTAAAATTTAAATAAGTCAGGTAAAAAAAAATATTCATTAAATTGACCTCACGAGGTCTCTCCTACATTAAAAAAAAATTAAAAGATATTAATTCAAATAGCGAGCTCATGAGGTCTCTTATTATTGACCTATTTTTGAGGTCTCCATTTCTAGGTCTCTTTTTGGCCTTTTTTTAGTAGTGTTATTTTTTTCCATGATCAAAGGAATAAAGTAGCCTATGTAGTTCTTATTTGCACAGGTATTCTTACATGTAAGATGAAGCTACAACAGGCGCAAACTATAGAGATGAAACAACTATGGCTGTGAATTTGTTGGTGGTGAGACATAGCCTGTATTTTGCAGGTATCTGTAAGAAATAGCCAATTAGTGCTGATTTGTATGAAAAGAACTTGTCTTCCATTGAAATAGATCTCTTGGAACATTCAAAATAGAATTTTAATGACAATATAAATCATACAATTACAAGCCGAAGTAAGAAAAGAAAAAAACTCAAATAATTAAAGAATTACAAATTTTGTTATCATGCATGCCTTCTAACTCAAAATATGAGAACCCTTTGGGCTATATATGTTAGAGCTGGAGGACTAGAATAAAACATGCATGTTGAACATGAAAGATGGAAATTTAATAATATGGAGATGGTGGTGATGGCGAAGGTGTTGATTTTTTGTAGTAGTCATTTTTTGCCAAAGACAGTACATTATATGTTGGTTTAGGTACTGAAGGCACCTTTTTGTAGTTTACTTCTACAACAGATGGCTTCTGATAGTAGTCATTTTTTTGACAAGGTACCTTGTATTTTTCATTAGGTACTGAGGGCACCTTAGGAACATATGACACCTTCTTGTTGTTGTCTTCTAAAATTGATGACTTCGTGTAGTAGTCATTCTTAGGCAAAATAGGCACCTTTTATTCTTCCTTAAGCACCTTTGGAACATATGACACCTTTTGTAGTTATATTCTTGAACTGATGGCTTCTTATAGTAGTCATTCTTTGACAAGGGAAGGCTCCTTTTTAGATTCTTCTTTAGGCATTGGGGGCACCTTTGAAACATATGACACCTTATTGTAGTTATATTCTTAAACTAGTGGCTTCTTGTAGCAATCATTCTTTGTCAAAGAAGACACCTTTTATTCTTCTTTAGACACTGAGGGAACCTTTGGAATATATGAAACCTTTTCATAGTTATCTTCTGAAACTGATGGCTTCTTAAAGTAGTCAAATTTTGGCAAAAATGACTCCTTATATTCTGACTTATCCATTGATGGTATCACTGGAACATATGACGCCTTCTTGTAATTGTCTTCTGGAATTGATGGCTTTTTAAAGTAGTTAAATTTTGGCAAAATGACTCTATATTCTTGTTTAGCCATCGAGGGTAGCTCTGGAACATATGACACTTTCTTGTAGTTGTCATCTGAAACTAATGGCTTCTTGTAGTAGTCTTTTTCTTTTTTACAAAGAAGACACCTTGTATTCTTTTTTAGGCTCTGAGGGAACTTTTGGAACATATGAAACCTTTTCATAGTCTTCTGAAATAGACGGCTTCTTAAAGTAGTCAAATTTTGGCAAAAATGACTCCTTGTACTTTGCCTCAGGAACATGTGACACCTTCTTGTAACTATCTTCTGGAATTGACGGCTTATTGAAATATTCGTTTTTTGAGAAAAAATGGCATCTTGTATTCTGATTTAGGCACTGAGGGTATGTTGTATTCCTTTAAAGCAACCGAAGGTACTTTCTTTTCATTATCTTCTGAAACTAATATCTTTTTGTCTTAATAATTCTTTGACAAAACTGACGTCTTATATTCATTTTCAGGCATTGAAGGTACCTTGTAGTCTTCACTTTTAGCAATTGTGATTGGTACTTTGTTGTATGTTGAATCTGCTGATTCAATCAAGAAAAATGCCAAAGCACAAGCAAATGGCTTCTTCATTTGGCTTCCCATTGAGAAGAGTTGGATTCTAAGGCTAGATATTGGTTTGTTTTTATTTTTCTTGTGTGTTTTAGAATAGAGGTATTATGAGTTTATATAACTTAACTTAGAAGGTGATTTGATGATTTGGATGCTGTCGGAATAATCAAAAACATATCTTTGATTTTTTCTCATTTTTGCTTAATGCCATTCCACTAAGGACTTGAGATAATAGGAAGCCATGAACAATTTATACACATTTGATTAACTCACTTATTTTAAGAAATTAAATCCAAACTTTTATTGACTATTTCAAGAATGTTGTTCTAGTTCTTTTTTGTTGGTACATCGAAAATTAGATTAAACAAAATTTTAAAGTTGAAATACATATATTTCCCTCTAACAAATTAAATATTGTTTATTATTTGATGTCATGACCAAAATCAGTTGGGTCCATTATTTTTTATGCTTTGGCACGACTTATAACGACAGAATGTGTTGGATTTGATAGAAGCTATTTATTTTCAAAATCATTCGTGGTGGAGTCAAAATTTTTATTAATGAGATTCAAAATTTTAAAAAATATACACGAAGTAATCGAAGGGGGTTCGACATATATTATATGTACCTAATAAATTATCTTAATCATGCATAAATGATATAATTTTTCACCTGAAAGGAGTTCGGATGAATCCCTAACCGTAATGTGGCTCCGCCGCTGAGTATCATATATATTATTATTACTAGGCATAATACATAAATACGATCCTTGACTTGGCTCAAGCGGACAACTATATCCTCCAACTTTGAGTGTGCACAAGTAGGTAGTTAAACTTGTATAGAATTGAATAAGTACACACACTTGTCCTACATGACATAATACACACAGGACGCCACGTAGGACACAAGATTGTCATGTAGGACGATTGTGTTTATTTGTTCAATCTTGTTCAAGTTTAAGTTCCTATTTGTGCACATGCAAATTTGAAGGTCATAGTTATCCGCTAACGTCAAGTTAAAGGTCATGTTTATATATTATGCCTTATTACTATAAAGTATGGTATTTAAAAAGATAATCCAAACCGTTGAAATATTCTTTAATATCTAACTAGTAGGTTAAATCGCTACTAACTAGTACAATTGCTTATTTAATTTTAATAATGTTTTTAGCATATTAGTACAATTGTTTATTTAATTTTAGTAATGTTTTAACCATATCATATACTTGTTTAATTTGTGTTATTTACTTATATACTTCGTTAGTGAAACAATTTAACATTTATCTCTCTGACTTCTCTTCATCTAATAAAATCCATCGTTGGAATGATGTACAGTAGCTTTGATTTAACACAAAATAGGCAAAAAGGAGGACATTTTTACGGGTTAATATCATCACTCAAATAGTTATTATCATAGAAAGTCATTTTTTCTTGTTCCGACTTTCTTTAACAAAAAAGTAATTTTTTAAGCTAATAATTATTAATTGAGTAGCCAAAGTAATTGTTCAATGACACTTACAAAAATATTGCTTGTACCGTTCGCCCAATTTTATTATTTTCTCCATTTTTTGTTTGTTGTTTTGGTAACCTGGAATATGTATTTTGAAGTTTCTGATGGTTGTTATATTCCAGTTGTTTGCTATTAAATTTATGTGAAAAAGTGGCAATTGCTGGAAAAATAGATGAACTTATATACTATTTTTATGGTTGTTTTCTGTTACGATCCAAAAGGACGCGATGACATTTGTTGTTGCCAATTTAGTTATTACGTGTACATGCCTCTATTACAAAGTTTAGATATTAAATAGTTAAAGTCTTTGTTTCTCAAATTTAAACAAAGCATAAAGTAAAGGAGCAAGAGGAATTACCAGAATGACAAGCAACTATCTCTCAAAATCCTTGACAAGCTTCGAAATTCGAAGAAGAAGAAGAAGAAGAAGATCACTAGGTCAGGGCTAGGAACCTAAACAAGGGTAGAAGAAAGGGGTGAGTACTAATAACACGGTACCAACAAACGATCTAATAAACAAGAGGTCTAGCTAGAAATCAAATATCCCTTACACTCCAACTGAACCTCCTCAAACTAAAACCAAACATAAATCAGTTCAACCTAACAATTTTGCAATACAAGACTCACAAGGCTCAATATTCACAGTTCAATAATCACACTCAACAACCAAACGAATCAAGTCAACCTCAATGTCAAGTTGATTAGTCGAATGTGTCAAATGCATCAATAAGAATTAACAAGTAATTAGTTACACATAAGCATCAAAACGCACCAAATATAATAATCAATCTCTCGTCGGAATCATTTTACATCAACACAATATCACTAGTCGGAACATTTTTCATCGACTTTATATCAAATCACTACCTATAATCATTTTCCATCAACTTTATACCACTCACCAACAATGACCTCGACATCATGAACATTCGTTGAAAATGACCTCAACATCATGAACATTCGTTGAAAATGACCTCAACATCAAATCATCACATGCATGTCGCATCATGGTGTTCAACAACTAATGCACACAATAATACCACATCACATGGAAGAGATAACAATTCATACAATTCAAATCCACATTCATGCTATCAAGCATTTCATTAATCAATCAATAAGAATTGCAACAGGACATCTCACATCATCATGTTCATCAAAAAACCTTTTCATTTCAACACGATAGCACCTTTTCATTTCAACAGGAAGCTATCCTGTAGAGATGTTAATACTTTCAATGGCAGTATGTGACGTGGCCTTCCCACATGCAAGTAATGTCACTTGTAGCTTCTCTAGCCCAAAGGTATGAGTTAGAGTTGAGCTTGAACAAATATGGTGCAACAACTACACACAAATGAAAAGTTCACATATCTACAACATGAGGATCCGCAATAACATATTTAAATCTTTTTGAAAGTGAATGTTCACAACAAATTTTTGTAAGCGCGAAAAATTAACTGTAAGTAAAATAAATAAAAGAAAAATATGATTTTATTAATAAATCGTTATGAGTACAATTCTATTGTTCTCTTGATTATCTCTCCTAAGTTTCTTCGCGGTTTGAGGGCTTTTAGTAGCATATTTCCCAAATTGTTGGATGATGTAGACCTCCTTGAGATGTTGTCGATCTCCGGGATGTCTGAAAGCGCTTCGTTGTCGTAAGTCGATATTCGGAAAGAACTCTGTTGATCACTGCTTCGAAGAACTATTGATGTTGATGTTGTAGATTTCTCCAATTTGTTGAATGCTTGTTGAAGAGTTTTCTGAATTCCCTTTGAATGTCATGTCTATACCCTATTTATAGTTGTAGGGAGTGGACAAGGTTGCTTATGATTGATCAAAGGATGTCATTTGACACTTGGTGCATTGTGATTCGTTCTTGCATTTGACTGGGACTACCACCTCATTTGGACACGTGGCGTCACCTTGTTGGTCTTGGATGCGTAGTCACTGTGACATGAGTTTGGGCTTAAGGTGAAATGGACCTTGGATTTGAATTTAATAAGATGGACTTATTTATTTTTAAATCCCAAATTAATTATTCAATCCAAATGAACATGAATTTAATTCATATTTTATATGAATTTGATCCAATACAATTTTATGTGTCTACAAATGCCCCTTACTTCGAGGCTTGTCGACATAGAGGCTTGCCGAAGTTTGGCGACAAGTTTTGAAGTAGTCATGAATGTGTTTTCCTTTTTTTTTAAACTTCTCTGCGTGTAGGTTTGCCGAATTTTGAAGATGAAAGTTGAAGTCTTCATGACAAAAGACCACACCAATATGTTGAGGTCAACCTTTACCAGAGTCTTCATGAAAATATTTTCTAATTAGTAAGAGGTCATTTGACTTTCAGTTGTTTATAACTCATTTTCGCCTTGAAGAGTTTCAAGCTCTTGAAAACTTATCGCATGCCATTTCTTCATAGTGTGGTAATTTCACTTGAGTCATCACTACGAAAGGACCGTCAACTCAATGAGCAAGAATTGCGTCCACAAGTTTGACTTGGTGATAGAGACCTGTGGTTTTGATGCAAATTTTAGGCTTTCACTTGAATAGAAAGCAAGGAATTCAAATTCTCATGACGCGAGTCTTTCTCCTTCGGGCATATTTTTTCATGTAATTTCCGAGAAAACTTTACCATAATTTGATTTTTATGGGATTTTCATAATTTGATTCCCATGAAAAATTTACATATTAATTCTTATGAAAACTTACCATAATATGGTTTCTACGGAATTTCCCTAATTTGATTCTCATGGAGAATTTCCATAATTTAATTCTTATAAAAACTTACCATATTTGTTTTCTATGGAATCTCTGTAATTTGATTCCCATGGAAAATTTTCATAATTTAAATCCTACGAAAACTTACCATAATTTTCATACTTCGTAGGAAATAAATTTTCCATCATTATAATTTTCCATAATTTGTAGGAATCAAATTGGCGTCTCCTTGTTTTGAAATATATATATACCCGTATTCACATTTTTGTATCATCAAGTTCAATTGAGTCCTCTCAATTTTTTTTCTGATTTTCGTCACCCCTTTTCAGCTCAGCGCAACTTTGGTAGAAAATTCATATCTCATTGTAAGAATACTAAAATTGCGATCCGTTTGATTTTTCTGAAACTAGACTCGTAGAGATACAACAAATCCAAAATTACAGTCAGACAATTCTCGAATTTACTCAGGTGAGTTTTTGAACTCAGACGAAAATTTTAATGAACTGAACGCATCAGCTTTGCGCGACTTCGCGGAAAATACATCAGCGTAGGAATAACGAAATTACAAGACGTTTGTTGTGTTAAAAAGAGAATTCATAGGAATATATCATATACGAAAACCACGATTAGATCACCTCTGTGCTGATTCAGTTTTCTATTTGAAATCAGCCTTTCACCAGTCGAAAAAATTTGAGGTTACCCCATTTACTTTGGACTTATTCTTAATCTAAATTTTTCCTTTTTGTTTAGTGTTTTCAAAGATACTTGATAGAAAAATACGACTTCGATCCCACAACATGATGAACTTCCGCGTCCAAGATTCTCCGCATCCTCTTCTTGAAATAGTGGGCGACGACCAACAAAATTCAAATGCCAAAGTTATACTTCTGGAAGTTTAGCCTTCTGCTATCGGCGTCTTCTCTCTTGTTAGTGGGGCATATGACGAATCTCTTCTCCTTAAAGAATGGTCAAAATGGATATCAATGACGTTATGAGAAACTTCTCGAGCAAGGCTACTAGCATGAAAGTTTCTTTACTAGAAATCTGCAATTCATTATGACACATCATCTTCCAAATCTTCTGATTCTGATGGAAATTTCAACAATTGGCGTGTTCCCTATTCTAACTTCGGTAATGTTTGCCACACACCTGGATATTGGGAATGGGTGGAGGACGTGCTGCCCCGCCACAAGGAGATTTTGGAGCTCATCAAAGTCTATGACGCTGTATATACTTCTTTGTTCACGTACGACTATGACGACAATGTACTCCATGCTTTTTTTGTGAAATTTGTCGTCCGTCTACAAATACACTTTATACTTTAATTGAAGGGAAGTCCATATCAATTTGGTATTTACAAGTCATTGCAGGTCTCCCCGTACAAGGGCATTTTTATAATGAAGTTGTTTCCTCGGCAAAAGAATTGACACAGATACTCAAAATGAATGATTCTTCCCTAAAGTGGTCGATATTTGTTTTTGGCCTTCTACAAGCGAAAGATGATATCCAAGAGGTTCCCACCATGATTTAGTGAAGTTTTTGTTTAGAGGACCTCCTAGATATACCGAACCTCCGCAAAAGGTGTCAAAGGTATGATCCACAAAGCCAAGATTGAACAACAATCCTTCTGGACACATTGAATCAAACTTCCTGTTGCAGACTGATGAGGAGAATGCCCCCTTTATCGAGTTAGATGTGTAAGAATCGCTTAGAGATGAGAGAAACTTGGCAGTGTTCTTTGGTTGTTGGCTTTACAAATATGTGCTTCCGAATAAGATAGTCAACCATGAGCGCGCTAGCATTTTTAAAGTTGCGAGCTTGATGTCTCATGGAAAGAAATTCTCCTTAGCAGTTCTTGCAAGCATATATCGCGGCCTGTGAGAAATCTCCGCTTCTTCAAACTTGAGTGTGGAAAATATAATTCTCCGCATATACTGTATATGGCTGTCTTTGGGAATACTTTGGGACTCATCATCGTGCCTATTGATCGGAAACATTTGGACTCATCAGCGCTCCAATCGTTCGCATCGATCGATACCTCTCTGCTAAAGTTCTAGCAAGAAGATGGTCAAGTGTGTTGATTTTACTGATGCCCAAAAGTTAAATCAACAGGATGATTCCCGTCGCCTCCATCATCTAGTAATGCTGCAAGGGAGGGATTCGAACCTTAGTGATACTGGAAAGCTTTCAAATTCGTGGAATGAATATGTCATAAGCCTTCATTCAGGTTATGTAACCCTTCTTACATCCCTGTCAGATTTAGTCGACAATTTAATTTTTGTCAAGATATCCCCAGAGATCTTATAGAGCGTCCTAATGATGGTACACCGTCAACACTGGTGCAACTTTGGAATTCTTCTTTCTAACTTAATACATTTTCTAAAGTCATGACTCCAACGTGCCCATTAGAGGGTGCTCCTTTGATGACCCACGAGTATGTAGATTGGTGGCCATACCACAGGATGAATACTTCCCAAGGAAACATCCACATCATTTTGAAGAAGAGAAAACAAGACTCTGCATCTGTTTCATCTAAAGAGGCTTCTGATCAACAAAAGGAAAAGTCACATCTTTCTTCCAAATCTCAAGAGAACTCAAATGACACTTTACAAGTCTTCAAGACCTCATCCAAGTCTAAAACCTTGAAAAAAATGGGTATGTACATGCGAAATCAAAATCGAGGAGCCTTACATCAGCCTCAAAGGCGACTTCAGTTGCTTCCAAAGTTGGCAATGGTTCTTTTGCAACAAACGAACTTCATGTATCATTAGACTATTATAATGACCAAACGTCAAACCTTGAGACGCCTTGTGATGAAATTTCTCTTATATATGCTTCACTGAATGGGGTTGGACTACCCAAAGCGTCTTCTAGTCCAATAGATCGTCATTGAAATCATCCAAAAAGAAAGGCACAAGAGCTAGATGATGCTTGTCGTCGTATCAACATTTTAGATACCATTGTCATGATGATAACTTTGTTGATGAGGATCCGAATTTGGCATCTTTGTTTGAATTAGCAAAACAAGGCCCTCTCCCTTTTTTTTTTTTTTGAATCTGATCATCTTTTTATTTCTTCTTCTTCTTATTATTATTATTTTGTTCTTTTAGTTGTAAATTCAAGAATTATATGGTGACAACCTTAACAATGGCGCGATTACATATTTCACAATAGATCTTAATGATCTTGATGCTTCTACAAAAGAGTTTCATTCTTTCATTAACAATGTGATGCCTGCGGAAGTAGTTCTACCGAGAAAGTCACCTTCTATTGACGTGTTGCCTTCATTCGAAGAAGTTCCTCCAAGAAATTCCCCATGTGGGCCATTGCGACCTGGTGCTACCATTTACTGCGCCAAATCATCCTTTGTTTCTTAGATGTGGGGCGCATTGTGTGGATGGATTACACAATTTTCCTTAGGTTTTTCAAATGGTTTTACAGTATTGGAGTCAAGTATTGCTTCAACTCTTGAGGAGATTAGGAAGGTAAACATTATTCATGTCTCTTCTTTGGAGGATCATGTAGAGAATTTCTTCGAGTTGTACGCAGAGTATGATACTTTAAGATCATCAAATATGACCAAAGAATCACATGAAAAGTCCCTCTTTGATGCACAACGTCGCCTTGATAGAGCAAAGCTGGAACATGAAAAGTTGGATGGATCCATGAAGAAACTTCAAGCAGCTTTAGCAGATATGGAGAAAGACTTAAAAGCCTTGACTTTCAAGAAAAAGAAGGTTACCGAGCTCATTAGCAAATATCAAGAGAAGTTGTCAAAAAGTCAAGAGAACGTCACCACTATGGACGGCAAGATTTATACCATTGAGGAAAATAATGTGATGTCTAACGATGAGATTGAGAGATTAGCCAAGCTAGAAGAGGCAATTGAGAAAAGTCTCCAAGAAATCATAAGATTCAAGCTTTTTCCATAGTTAGATTTTTTTTATTTATTTGCTTACGATTTTCTTACTCGCTCATTATGGTGTAGTGGTTCTTTTTTTTTTGTTAAGCGATAAAATAGTGACAAATTTTCTTCTCTTGAATTTTGAATTTTTGATTGTTTTTTTCTACGAGCCCCTTTTTTTTTTGGAGAAAAGGACTGCATATGCTAGCGTTTATTTGTGGATTGCAACAAAACGCTACTTTTTTCAGCTTTCTTCAACTTTGTGCACATGTGGAAGAAAACTCATAGCATGAAATAGGATCATTGAAATAGTGAGCTTCATTTTTTGTTGGAAACGTAACTTAAATTCAATCTATATAAAAATCAAATCCATGGGATTTATGGTTTAGTAAAGATTTGAGTTTGAAGTTGGCTCATAATCTTCGTGCTTCAGTCTTCAGCTTTCTTCAGCTTTGCGCACATGCAGGAGAAAATTCATACGCGGAGTAGGGGCATCGGAATAATGGGATTCTTTCTTTTTTAGAAAGATAAATTCGATAGATTCAATCTGTATAAAAATCACATCCATGGAATTTATGGTTTAGTACAGATTTGAGTTTGAAGTTGACTCAAAATATGCGTGCTTGAATCTTCAGCTTTGCGCATCTTTGGGAGACAACCAATAACTCTGCGAAGGAGCCTCGAAATGAAGTGATTCTCATTCCGTTACAAGAATAACTCATAGACGTACAACAAATATAAAAATAACATCCAAAATATTTCTAGATTAGCGCAGATATATTTTCAAAGTGAGCTCAAAATTCTGCTTCGCTAAACTATTCAGTTTTGCGCAACTTTGAGAGAAAATCAATAACGCGGCGTAGGAGTCTACAAATATTTCAAGTTGACTATGTGACCAGAATGTCATTTCCTGAAATTTGTGCGCTTTTGACAACAACAAAAGACTGTCTCTTGAACTTGGAGTGTTCAGATCATGATTTTTGCGGCTATACCATTTTAACATAGAGCTTTGATTCAAAGGGTATTCCGATTTGATGTTATAGGTATAGATTCCCCTAATTTTGAGTAACTTACTGAAGCATTAGTGAATGACACTAACTTATCTATACAGTAAGCAAAAACACGAGTAGAATTGCAAGTCACTTCATCCAATGCCAATGAATTCATCAGTCTGCCGCATATCAAAAATTCAAATCAAAATCCCTTTTGAATTGATTAAATTAATACCCGAAGTTGACTCCAAATCTAACATGTTTGATATGGAACTTTGAACTATTATAATTGAAAATACGTGACTAATATAGGAGTTCATATTTATGAGTTTCTTCTTATGTTGCGGATATGGTCTAAAAAATCTTCTACTTTGCTCGTTTGCGCCACATTTGAACTCATTTGCTAGCTACATGATTTTTTTAATAAGATAGTGTGATGATCACGCAAGGCCACCAAACCTTTTTTTTTCATTTAACTGAACTCAGAGTGATTATTTTAAACGCCTACATACCTCGGTGAAGAGGATCAAGTCATATCGTAGTTCAAGATGATGAGCTTTATTTATTTTGTTTTTTTTGGGCCTATACAATTTATACTCTTACGGGCCAGGAGTAGCATGAAGTTTATGCTCATACCTTTAGGAGCATAGCCATCCTTCATGGAAAGTATTGCTTCAGGAACTTGGCGTTGATTGGACCAACTCTTACACCATCTTGGTCGATAATTTTATAAGCTCCACTTGAATATGCCTCCTTCACAACATAAAATCCATCCCTTTTTGATGTAAACTTTTCACCAATGCATTTGTTGAGGATTATGGGTCTCCGGACTGCTAAGACCAAATCTCCCACTTGATATGATCGAGGTCGCACTTTCTTGTTGAATGCTCTTGCAAGTCGAGCTTGATAACACTACAACCTTAGTTGTGCTTCCAATCTCTTTTCATCCAATGCCTCCAGCTCTGCTAGACAAAGTTGAGCATTGCTTTCAGTTGTAAGTCCCTCTTGGACTGCTATTTGCAATGATGAAATTTGCTTCTCCAATGGAAGGACTGCTTCTATGCCATACACCAATGAAAAAGGAGTCGCTTGCGTAGACGTTCTAAAGGTTGTACGAGATGCCCACAAAGCTTCACCAACTCTCTCATGCCCGTCCCTTTTATTCTTTGCAACTACTTTCTTGAATAGGTTGCCGAGTGTCTTGTTAAAAGCTTCAGCAAGACCATTGGCAGGTGTACATTGAACATTTATGTTGTTTAAAACTGAACTTTTTGCACAAACTACACATTATTTTATTGTTGAACGGTGTTCTATTATAAGTAATTATACATCTTGGTATGCCATATCTAAAAATTTTGTTTGATTTGATAAAATCAACAACATTTTCCTTTTTTACCTCCTTTAACGGTACAACTTCAGCCCATTTAGAGAAATAGTCAGTGGTAGCCAAGATATACAATTGTCCTTTTGATGACTTTTCAAGAGGTCCAACAACGTCAAGTCTCCACGCATCAAACGGCCATGATGCTACAGTCGGATGCAGAACCTATGGAGATCGATGGATGTAATTAACATGGAATTGACATGCTTTGACACTTTTTTGCATGCTCTAAGCAGTCCATCACCATTGTTGGACAATAGTAGCCCATCCTATTGATGCGAAAATGAAGTTTAGGCCCTCATTGGTGTGATCCACATGTTCCAGAATGCGTCTCCTCCATTGTTTGTTGAGCTTCTTATTTGTCAAGACACCGCAACAATAGTCCCTCATAAGAACAACGAAATAACATTCCATCGTGAAAGATGAATTGTGGTGCCCTTCTTTTAATGTCTGCTCTTACTCGTGGATCCTCAGGCAACCTTCCATGTTCAAGATACTCAATTAGTGGTTTTCTTCAGTCTTCTTCTTCAACCACTTGAACAGATATATGATATCTTTCATCAACTTGAAGATCAAGACAACCAGGAATAACCCATCGATGGCATACACACACATTTGTTGTCTCATTTTCTCTAAGTGACATCGTTGTATCCAAGTTAGCCAAAGCATCTGCCATGCGATTTTCTTCTCTTGGGACATGATTTAAGAACACTTGATCAAACCTTTCAAGTAAGAAAGTAGCATATTGGTGATATGACAAAATATATTCCTTCTTTACCTTGTAACTCCCTGAGAGTTGATTGATGGTCACCATAGACATCCAATTGAGGAATCTTCATATCTGATGCCATTTCAAGGCCCACAATCAAAGCTTAGTATTTTGCAGCACTTTTCAAACACGTTTCACATAGAACAAATGACAATGGTAAGATTAGTCTGGAGTTATCAACACCACTCCTACCCCTTCTCTATCTCGGTGTGCAGATCCATCAAAGAACATTGTCCAAGCCGACAAATCTTCACTAAAAAATTCATCTTCATCAGGGAACTCATCTGATGTTTCTCATTTTCCCGGAAGAGGGTGATCAGCAAGGAAATTAGCAAGTGCTTGCCCCTTCACAGTTTTTTGAGGTGTCTATATGATTTCATATTGATTGAACAATATAGACCATCTTGCTAGACATCCTGAGAGAACTGGTCAAGTCATTACAAACTTCATGGGATCAGCTCGAGAAATTAACTTGATAGTGTACGCTTCAAAATAATGCCTCAATTTTTTTATTGCATAAAGTAATGCTAAGCACATCTTCTCAATGGCCGTATAATTCAACTCAGCTCCTATCAATGTCCGACTTTGATATTACAATGCTTGTTCCTTCTTATCTTCATTCTCTTGAGCAAGAAGTGCCCAAGTGATCGCTCTTGCGATGCAATGTATAATATTAATGACTTTCCAGGAGTTGGTGCTCCTAATACAGGTGGAATCATCAAGTATCTTTTGATGCTTTCAAAGACATTTTTTCATAATCGGTCCCAGTGGAAGGGAGCATCTTTCTTTATCAAATGGTTGAAGGGTTCACATCATCCAGCTAGGTTAGAAATAAACCTCCGGATGAATGCCAAATTTCCTTGCAGACTGCGGAGGTCTTTCAAGTTCTTTGGCTCAGGCATTTTTTGAATGACATCAATCTTTGCAGGATCAACTTCAATACCACTGTTACGCACAATGAAGCCAAGAAACTTTCCTAAGGTAACTCCAAGTGCACATTTGATCGGATTCATCTTCAAGTCAAACTTTCTTAACCTTTCAAAAACAATTCGAAGTTCTTCAAGATGTTGTTCCATTTGCTTCGTCTTTACCACTAAGTCATCGACGTAAAGTTCCACCCTTCTATGAATCATGTAATCAAAGATGTTTTGCATTCCACGTTGATAGGTTGCCCCATCATTCTTTAGACCAAAGGTCATCACTTTGTAACAATAAATCCCTTTAGGAGTTCGAAATGCAGTGTATTTTTCATCTTTTTGAGACATTCTGATTTGATTATATCAGAAGACCCATCCATAAATGAAATAGCTTCATGCTCGGTTGTAGCATCAACCATGAACTCAATCATTGGCAGAGGGAAGTCATCTTTTGGACATGCCTTGTTCAAATCTCAAAAATCAATGCAAACGTGTATTTGAACATTCTTCTTCTTAACAGATACAATATTTGAGATCCACAAAGGGTATTTCACTTCTCGAATAAATCAAGCTTCGATGAGCTTGTTGACCTCAACTTCAATAGTGTGGCCAACTTTGGACGAAACACTCGTTGTCACTGCTTTATAGGACGTGTTTCCTTTATTATCCCAAAATGATGATAGTTATCCTAGGACTAAGGCCCGAAATTTCTTTGTACGACCAAGCAAAAAAATTCTTGAACTCAACCAATAACTTGAAGTATTTCTTCTCTTCTTCCGGTGTAAGAAGTGCACTAACAAAGATTCGACGTGGATCTTCTAGAGTGCCTATATTTAATTTCTTGAGGTAGTCTACGGTTGATTGTACGCCATCCTCCAATTGAGGGGGAGCCTCTTGAACATCATCATTTGTATCATCAACGTATGGAACTTCTTCCTCTGTTATGTGATAGGATGATTGTGTCAAGTTTGAATCTTCCACCTCACTTCTCATGAAGACTGTGATGACTTTGTCTTCCTCCTTCTTGGTTTCTCCATGAAATTGGTTGCTGACAACAATTGCTCTTCTTTTCACCTTCAAAGAACCATCAGCGGTGATCAACAATACAGCCTTTCTCTTCATACGTGATGTAAAAACATTATGAATCTCTTTGTCATCAATTACATCACAAGAATCTTAATTTTCATGCTCCAGCGACCTCCTTTCGGATAATGACTTTCTTTTGGTTCCCAAGAGATGAAATACAGAGGTATTTGAGGTGGTGGCATATTCGTCCACTTGTTTAGATAACTCTCTTTGATCTTTTCAGGCTAACCTTTCCAATGTAGAAACACGGGGTTTTAGTCTTTCGATGCATTCAAACACCGAAGTCCGCCGTGGTGTTATTCCTCTGTATTTATGTAGAGGTGTAGTGAGATTAAGTTATTTCTTTCCCCTTCTTAGACGAAATCCAAAGAGTCTCCGACAAGTTGAATCCTAACCCAAACTTACGAGTAGCGACATGATATCCTTGCTTCCTCAACTACATTTGAGACTTTGCAAGCCCGTGTATCTTTTCACCAGTGACTTCATCCTTGAGATCTCCTAAATTCTCTGTATTTGAGAAATCATAGCTTGATTTTTCAAATAATGTGAAGACCTTTTGATCAAAGTTCTCTTTTATCATACCAACTTGCCTATTGCCTCCAAAGCGATACACGGAACTTGTGCAACTGGGATGGTCATTTTCTCCTTCAAATCTTGGAATGTTATGTGACTAAGTTCCTTCCTCAGTGGCTGGACTTTTTGAGTGCATTCCTCTAGCTGTGGTTGTCCCTTTTTTTGACGTTTACATGGAATATAGTGAAAAATTGGTTGCTTGTCGTCCATATTATTCAGTAAGTCTCCTTTAGGTGGTGAAAGATTAATGAACACCTCTTCCATTCTTTTCTTAGCCATTTAATAGCGGCCCATTGAACTTTACTATCTTCGAGATCAATTGGGTTGGCTTCTACATGTTCCTTCATATTTGCTTTTCCAGAATCTAAATAGAATTTTGCATCTGCATAATATGACTCCGTCTCGGTGATATGATTGATGTCTGCATCTATTTTGACGACTTCACACTCTTTCATATACCTCATGAACTGAGGCAAAGTAGATGGTACAACTCAATTTTCATGAACCCAAGGACGTCCGAGCAACAAGTTGTATGATGTTTTGGCATCTATGACATGAATCAAAGTGTTTTATTTCACGTTGCCAACGGATAATCCTACATGAATCTTCCCTATGGATTGTTGTCCTCTTTGATTGAAACCTTGGATCGTTAGGTTACTTTTGGACAATTCATCAATGGAGATCCAAAGTTTTTTCATAACAACTTTTGGCATTAAATTGACTGCCGAACCACTATCGATTAGTATGCGATTAAGATGTTGTTCTCGAATAGACCCTACAACAAACAAGGGCCTATTATGCAACTTAGATCCTAATAACAAGTCATCATCTGTGAAGGATATTGTAGCACAACATGGGGCAACTTTTTCAACAGTTTGATGTTCTTGTGTTATTGTTAGATTATGCTCACCTTCATTTACCTTTGTTTCGTCTGTGCTGGAAATAACATGTGTTGCACCAATTTGACTACCGCAAAAGAATTTTTTAGTGAATAATTCATCTAGTGTAATGGGCCTTCGAACCTTCTGTGATGAAGAACTATTGATCTTTTGGATAGTACAAGGCTTGACGCATTTTGATAGTTGTAGTTGATTCACATCACTCCTGGTTGCTCTTGTCTTAGGAAGCCATATCCTAAGAATTGCTTGATGTCTCTGATTCTTACTAGTAATCAAAGTCTAACCATCAAATTCACTTTCTTTGTGGTTGTCTATCTCTCTTAAGAGTATTCCTTGGAACATCAACTTCAATAGGCACTAAACTTTCGAACCGCAAGATGGTGGTGTTTGGAATAGAAGATGACTTTAAACACTTCTTTTGATTTGGTGCTAGCCTTCGCCGTTTCATCTTGGTCAATGATGATTTTTCCTTCACTTACCAACATCATGATTTTCTCCTCAAGATAAAGCATTTACTTTTCGGGTGGGCAAGGACGTGATGGAACTTGCAATATCTAGGATCACTAACCTTATTGATCTCTTCGGGCCTCTTTGATTCAGGAAGATCAATAAATTTCTTAGCTAGCAATTTGATCAAGGATCATAGGTACATCTGCATCTGGAAATGAGTAAACATTTGCCTCTAACTCCTTCAAGGTTGGACGTCGCCTTTCCTCTCTTGGATATTGACTTGCGGCTTCCTCCTATTTTAGTTTACTCTTGGTAGTGACCTTTATAGAAGTTGCTTTCACCGCCATAGATTCCTTAGTTTGGGTCTTTGAGTTCATACATTTTCTGAACTCCTTCTTTTCTTTTGTAAGATCAACAAAAGGAGATGCCTTCTCATGACTCGTGATGCTCACCTCCATGTCATGCGCTCGTGTAGCAAGTTTCTCAAAATTTCGCGGTTTGATTCATTGCAGTATGTATAGAAGTCCCCAATGCATACCATGAATGCACATTTCCACAACAAATATTTCAGAAAGACGATCTTTGCAGTCCAAACTCAATGATCTCCATCGATTGATATAATCCACTACTGGCTCATCCTTTCTTTACTTAGTGTCGGTCAACTCTATCATGCTTACGGTTCGACGAGTACTGTAAAAACGATTGAGGAGTCCTTCTCGAGTTGCTCCCAACTATCAATGGACTCGTGTTCCAGGTCGATGTACCAGTCGAATGCATTCCCTTTCAGCGAACGAACAAACTGTTTTACCAAAAGGTCACCATGTGTTCCAGCATTACTACAAGTTTCAACAAAGTGGGCGATATGTTGCCTTGGGTTTCCCTTGCCATCAAACTGTTGTAGCTTTGGTGGTTGATAGTTTTTAGGCATGGATAGACAATCAATCCGTCTAGTATATGGATTGTAATAATACAAGGAACTTTGTGGTGTTCCGCCTTATTGAGCCCTGATAGTGTTCCTTATCATGTCTTGGAGCTGTTGGACAGATAGTGCAGCAACTAAAGCAGATTGTTTCTCCTTTTGAAACTTTGACTTTACTAGAGATTTCTCAACGTCCTAGTTTCGTTGATAAAAAACAGATGGACAAGTGGGAACGTGACTTGACTCTCCAAGTCTAAAGACCTTGAACTTGTTCATAAGTTGAGTAATATGAAGATTTTTGTCACCAACAGATTTCTTCAAGGCCTCAATGGTTTGCTCCATCATCGCAAACTTCTCGCCCATGTCAGTTGAGTTAGCCATCAAAGCATTGACATTCATGGAAGTTGGAGAATCCATTGAATCTTTGAAATCACCAAAGTCGGAGCCAATTTGAGAAGATTCTCCGAAGAATAAAGACGCAAGATTGCTCCTAGGTGTTGCACTTACGACCATCGTATGAGAGTTGTTGCTTTTCATCTCCTCCAACTAAGTGAATTATTCAGATCCATCTAGCGCACGATTTTTTGAACTTATGCCGATTTATGGGCCAACATGACTGAGACCAGCAGACACGACATCAATAGACTCCTTGTTAGAAAAATCACAATTCTTTCTGAACGCCATTGCAGTAGTAGCCTTTGTAGTTTCTGATTTGCAAGAGAAAGAGATGAAGAGCAGAATCCGTCCCACTGGGCGTGCCAAATTTGTTCGCAACTAATTTTCATAGGCGCGAAAAATTAACTGCAAGTAAAATTAATAAAAAAAAATGTGATTTTATTAATGAATCGTTATGAGTACAGTTCCGTTGTTCTCTTGATTCTCTCTCCTAAGTTTCTTCGTGATTCGAGGGCCTTCAGTAGCGTATTTCCCGAATTGTTGGATGATATAGACCTCCTTGAGATGTTGTCGATCTCCGAGACGTCTGAAAATGCTTCGTCGTTGTAAGTCAACCTCCCTGAAGAACTCCGTTGATAACTCCTTCAAAGAATTATTGATGTTGATGTTGTAGTTTTCTCCAATTTGCTGAATGCTTGTTGAAGACTTTTCTGGATCCCTTTTGGATGTCATGTCTATCCCTATTTATAGGTGTAGGGAGTGGACAAAGTTGCTTGTGATTGACCAAAGGATGTCATTTTGACACTTGGTGCATTGTGATTTGTTCTTGCATTTGACTGGGACTACCACCTCATTTGAACACGTGGCGTCACCTTGTTGGTCTTGGATGCCTAGTCATTATGACACGTGGCATGAGTTTGGGCTTCAAGGTGAAATGAACCTTGAATTTGAATTAATAAGATGGACTTATTTATTTGTATAACACAAATTAGTTATTCAGGCCAAATGAACATGAATCTAATTCAAATTTTGTATGAAGTTGATCCGATACAAGTTATGTTGTATATACCCGCAGAAGTCTCGAGCGACTATGAGCAGAAGTGAAGCCAGAATTTTCAATAAAGGGATTCAAAATATGAAGAAGTAGATAGCCAGATATAATTTTTCGTCTAAGGGAATTCGGGTGAACCCCTTCGTACAAGGTAGCTCCGCCCCTGATTACGAGAGGCTCACACTATTCTTGTTTTCTCTTCTACTACTTTGAGTTTTTAATCAAGATTATACTATATCATTTACTTTGATCCTCTAAATATTACTTTCAGTATCTTTAATCCTTTAACTTTGGTAATATATCTCTTTTATCTAACAAACATAATGGACTTAAAACAACCAAAACATATACTAAAAACGACAAATGCATAGCGAAAAAAGACCATTGATTTTCGTACCACTGGATCTGATTGGAATTTTCTTTTAAGAAAAAGAAACCTAAATTGACAAAGGCTGATGCTTTCTGCTTAAAAAGCTGGCAAAATTGACAAAAATAAAAAAACTAACGCCCATCAATTAATTTCTACAAAAATATATTAATCAAGCTCGATCAATTTATTTAAATACAAAAATATATTTCCCGATATCATTTGAGCTCGATCATATTTTTTCCTAATATTTTCCCAAAACTCTACTGATTGGTTTTAACCTAAAATAATATTAGGAAAAGGTCATCTTGAAAATCAGAACAGAAATACAATAATCACAAAATTCTGATGCTTACAACATAAAGAAACAATATGCATATCACTGGCTTATACATAGATAGATCCCTTCCCCATTAGAAAAAAAAAAGTGAAGAAGTACAATCTTTTGATCACCCATTTTTTGTAAAGCTTTTATTGGGTCTCCCGCCTCACACACGGTGGTGATACTCTGTATCTTTTGATCACCCATTTTTTGTAAAGCTTATATTGCGGCTCCCGCCTCACACACGGTGGTGATACTGTGTTCCGTAGATTTTCATATCTATACCCTAAAATGTTTTACAACATAAAAAAAACAACTTGAAAGCACCTCCAAAAGTAGAATGTCCCCTAGGCTTATGGAGCATTACGCTTCAATGGCTGCTCGATTGTACCTCGTTTTTCTGATTCCTCGATGATTTCTGCCCAGCTAGTTGGTTTGACGAACACCCTACTAACATTAACCGGGACATTACATATGCGAGTAGTTCTTCACGATGAGAAAACGTAAAATCCAAATGCGCATACTCAAACTCGTTATATGATACATCTACACCTGCATCAGTCATCAGGTCATAATGCTTCCTAACCATGGACGGCCTGATGACGTTGTCCTTCTGCCCAGCAACAAGGTCAACTGGAATATCAATGAAGAGATAGTACTCCCCCAAATCCAAGGGCTGTGAGGATCCATAGACTTCCATGTTTGTAGCAGCACTACCGTAGTCAAACATGATAAATTTACGGCTGCGTTTGATCTGTGCCATGTGAAGTGCCACGCAAAATGAAACAGCTGGCATATCATTCATATTGTAATGTGATAACCCCAGAGCTCCAACCCAGTTTGAACTGTCTCCACCAACCACATAACTTATCAGGGTTTGCACAAGGCCTCCAACTGCAGGTAAGTTATGGAAGTCCCGTGCCAACTTATTAACCAGCATGCGGAAAAAACGAGTAGGTATATAGAAAGCTGGCACAAAGGGCATCAGTAAAGGAGATAACACTAGGAATACGTACTCCATAACCGTGAAAACAATATTTGAATCATGATGGAAGCCAGCAGGTGATAACAAGATTAATCTTGAAAGCCTATGGGGTTTTTCCTCAATTCGCTGGGTTATGACATACATCAGAATAGCAGCTCCACCCAAACTATGGGAAATAGCACAGAGCTTGTATGGTTGATCACTCTCAAACTCTTCCTCAAAACCCGCTTGGCTGTTTTTCAATTCAGAAACTTTTATTTCATGGATCTTCTGTATGATCGCAGGTATATCTTGTGTCCCGTGCTCATTTATGGAGTACCTCCAGTATCTACATGCACATGCAACATACAGAAAATAAAAGTCGTGAGAAATTTAGCAATGCTTAGATATATAGGAAACTGATACCATTCCAAGAACAGAGAATATGGATAACGGTACTTCCGACATAATGGGAGCTGCATGAAGTAGCGCACTTACTGTCGTGGGGATATATTGCCATCAACATGTTCTCTCGAAACCAGTCCGCGAAAATTTCCAAGGAAAACATCATACCCTGACAATAAAGAGAAATATGTCACTTAATTATCCCTGTAAGGAAAACAACCATAGTATATTGCACCAAGAGACATTCGCTAAAAAATCAAAAGGACAAACCTTGATCATAGGCTGCAAATGCAGGAGAACCAACAACTCCATTCGATATCCAACTGTAAAGTCAGGTCACCGTGTAAAGATGTAAGATGAACTAAATGTCTATGTAGTTGACAATCGTAACTGATCAAAACTACAATCATAGCAACAAAAAGGAAAAAGAAATCTAAGAACCGACAGATTAGCACGTCTTAAAGCAATCAAAACATGCATTGAGAAAGTGATCCACTGGTCAGCTCTCTAGCAATTTTGACGGCATACTTCAGTAAGATCCACAAAATTAAAGGGATAATAATTCTTAATCTCATGTTCAAACAATTGATCATCTTTGGCTACAGATAACACGATTTACCTTTCAAGGGCTGATACAGAATATACACCGTCTTAAAAAATTAAATTGGATCACTTTGATTAAGCAAAAGCCAGGTCAGTCACAAGCCGTTCAACTTTTGACCGTACAAGATTAAATGAAGTGTACTACTGAATCCAGATGGACATTTATTCATAATCTCAGTCCACTATCCCAGCTGAATTAATAGGCACATAATGCATAGCAAGGTTTAACCCCTCACAGATGCTCATGCCAGCCAAATTTTTAAATCAAATATTACTCCCTCCATTTCCCTCCATTTCAAAAAGAATGTCCCTATTTCCTTTTTAGTTTGTTTAAAAAAGAATGTCCCCTTTCTTTTTTTGGCAACACTTTAACTTAACTTTTCACGTGGCATGTTTAAGACCACAAGATTAAAGGGCGTTTTGGTACATTTGACATAACTTTAATTTAGAACCACAAGATTAAAAAGTCTTCTTTTTTTTTCTTTAACTCCGTTCCAAGTCAAACTAGGCCATCCTTTTTGAAACGGAGGGAGTAAAAGAAATAAAAAAGAAAAAAAGAAGCTATCTCCCCTCTAATTGTTGCTTATAATATACACAACCCAGATAAAATAATATATCACTTCATAAATTTTTAAGTGCCAATTGATTAGTATGCCTTCCAAACATCATTTAGTTTATACTAATACTAGTTATAAACCTGAAGAACCAAAAAGGACAACTTAACAATTTGCGACAAAATAAATATCACTGCTCATTTTAACCCCAACTTAGACTATGCGTAAATCATATACACACAGAGAAAATGTGACATGAAGAATGAACACAGAAATGTGGCTCACCCCATGGATGAATCAAAAACCCCATGTTGCAGATAAACAACTTTCCGAGCATCACGTCTGCAATATCAAATTTAGATCATCAAATCAAATTCAGACACGGGCATCCACCAAAATGCTCTGGATATAAAGAGACAGCAATGTCAAAACAGGAATCCAAACCTCGGAATTCTCTCCAAAAGGAGAATATATCCATCGCTAGTTACCACACGAAGAGCTTCATATGGGTACCTACAACAAAAAGCAATTATATGCCGAGAACAATAGGAATGTCAAACTCGATGTGAAAATATCACTATAGTTATGAATACAAGAGCTCCTGCTGAAAGACTCTCTCAAGTCTGGAGAGGAACAATGTAATACCCCTAAACCACAAAGACTTACCTATCTGCTAAAGCCAAGAAGGACCGAAAGAGGACAGTACAAAATACCTCGTCTACCAGTAAAGAACGGCCACTTCACTAGGAGAAGAGAGTTCAAAAGACTGCAACACAAAGCTCCTATTTACAACTGAACAATGAATCCTAAGGCAGAAAGAGACTAAAAGAGGATAGTTGATCATCACAGAGATCTGAAAGATTTGTAAGACATAGAGTATCTACCAAAGAACAGTTGACAGAAATTCTTTGACAGTCTACCAAAAGCTAAACGGATTAACCTGTAGAAATTATAGCATACTCTAGGCTCAGTGCAGTAAGTAAAAGAGCACAAATGCAATTGGAATACAGATGAGATGCTAGTCCTTTTCAACACCATATAATCTCCAAACAACTTCATGAAAATATCATCACTGTTCATTTGACAAAAAAGAGTCTTCTAAGGAAAAAAGTTATATTTATTTGAACATGTTATCTGTTCAGAAAAATCTCAATCCAAGGGAACATCCATGTCAGTTTTGGCAAAGGAGCGGAATCAAATCAAAGTGCCTTACCCAAGCTCTGTTATGACATCTTGACATGTCCTAGAATCTGTATTAAGGGAATGATAAAAGCCTGTTTGTCGTTCCCTAGGTGTAGGATCATTCTCTGAAAGAGTATCTGTAGGTACAGATACACCTGAACCATCAGCAGGAACATTCTCAGGACCACTCATACAAGAAAAGAACCATTTCACCACTTCCGTTACAGTGACTATCGGTGAAAGAAGACAATGTACTGCCTTGTGAGCGAAACCAAAGATAGTCTCAATAATAATCTCAATTGCTAGATGGAGATCCTACACAAGATAAATCAGACCAAGTCATCTTAATAAAACCAGTAATGGCTTAATGGGAGTGCAAAATAACAGTAAAACAATTACTTAAATGACCAACAACTGTCAAACAAAAAAAAAAAGAAAAAACCACATAATGATCCATCCTCTTGTCCCAAACCAAAAAGATGAGCAGAACAAATGTAATATGTAACGGGACACCCAACACATTCATCAAAAGAGAGAAATGGATCTGAAAAAGCATGAATCATATGTATGATTTATGAGTTTGGAACAGAGGACACTATAAAAGGAGAAAACTGAATATGTCACACCTCAACTACGCCTCGCCTTCTGTCAGTGGCCCGTTGGACAAAGTGGTCCTTGAGTGACAGTAATCTCTTGGTAGCTTGTAGAGGGGAAGACTGTAGACTCCCAGACGTATTACGTGAACCATATAGATACAACGGTATTCCCAACATAAATTTAATGGGGAAAAGGAACCATGAGAAGATGTATCTGAGCAAATGTACCCAACTGCTGCTCTGCCTGGTAAAACTGCTCACTCTGGATGCTCGAGAACTTTGTAACGGAGGAGACATTGGACCGATGTTTTCATCAACATCTTCCTGTGACGAGTATTCTACACTTGATGAGGCATTGGGTTCAACAGAAAGCTCATGAATGAATTGGTTAAATGATGAGACACCACTGTGATCACCAGGAAGAAGCATGTTAACAAAATGAGCCGTTATTGGAAAAAACATGATAAGATACTTAAGATGTTTTGAATTTTTGACATAATTGCCAAAAGAGGTGACAGAAGTAACACAGTTATCAATGCATAACCAGAGAAGCAGGAAATTATCTGAATTTTAGAGCATGTGTAAAAGGAAATGAAGATTGAAACTCACTCTTCCATCCAGCGCGGAAGCCTAGGCCCACGAAATGCTGGCCGAAGCTCCCAACCATGGATACCTTCAAGAATAGAAGAGTTCCCTGGTAATATTGTCAATAATAGTGCAGACACCCCATTTATCAACCTCACAACATTGTTCAATGACTCATAAGTGAATGTTTTAACTGACCTGAGAGAATGAACAAAGAGATATTAACATCAACTAACGGATTCATCCCAACAGTTGCTCCAGGAAAGTTAGCAGACAAAAATACAAACACGAAACAGCATGTGCTAACTGCAAGCATTTCATGTAAGCATTCTGAAAATTTATTGTCCCTTTTTCAGAAGATAAACAACTACTATGACATCCTCAAGAGAAATAATTTCATTTACAAACAACTTCTTCGAGCGACTTCTCAGTTATCCCCTGAAAGGAAAATATAAAAAATTGATGATGATAGCCAAGGTATTTCACTTCAAAAATATATCTGCATTGGTGGAGTTTTCATGATCTTGCCTCTTACTTTCACCATTAATTCTTTCACTTGAATTGCATCAAGAACTAAATATAACCAGATCAAAGGCTTGTCTCCTATGCCATAATATCTATCCCTGGTCACTTCTACATGGAGCCAGTTATTTACTGATCAGCACGAACAACTAGATTTCTCAGATCAACTTACAAATAAACTACTCATATACAACTTGTTTCCTAACAAGTGAGAGAGTAAGACTGTATGCAAACTCATGGTTTCATATCTTAAATATGTGGACTTAAAATGTTTTTTCCTAACAGGTGAGAGAGTAACACTCTATGCAAACTCATGGTTTCATATCTTAAATATGTGGACTTAAAATATTGACAGAAAATCTTCAGCTGTGTCAGCCTTGAGTACACAGAAAATTTCTTCTCTTTTGATATGGAGAGTAACAGTGTCTCCCATAGTCTTTTGATATGGAGAATAACAGTGTCTCCCATAGTCTATGTTGGTCGAACTCTCCAATATTGTTGCCGCATCCATGTAAGCTCGGACTCTACAATATTGTCGCCGCATCCATGTCGGATCCTCCAAGAATGGACCCAATATGCACCCATAGACCTTTTTGAAGAGTCCGAAAACCTAGCCCATAGTTCCTCCTTTTCTCTAGATATACAGTAATGGTACTTGTAGCGTTTTTCCTGCAAGTGATTAGCCTACTTTTCTCAATTATGCTACCAGGTAACGTATAAAAAACAAATACACGTCCTCCGAGTTCACATAGAAGACCATCACTGTCAACTGGTATAAAGGGCTCTTCTTTCACCATGTAAAGGATCCAATGCTAATTTCTCCCTGATTATATCGGTCTGGCAGTCACTATAAACGCATCATCTTCAACATGTCTCTTTGTATGCATATACACTTAAAACTCCTCTCTCATTGGTTAGACATCAGAGACTTTAACGCTTATTTATTCTTAAATAAATTATTCTCACAGCACTTCATGGTGAATTGAGTTAATTATAATTCTACTTCATATATACTAGTAAAGAGTTTAGGGCTAAAATCATCTCCGAAGTATAACCCAAACTTAGGTACATCCTTATACTACAAAAATATGAACAAAAAAACACCCTTTAATGATTCCAAAATTTGCAATAAACATTCTTGTATTTTAACTTTTATTAAAAATACAGACTTCTTTCAAAACATCTAGGAGTAATTAAAGGATTTTTTTTTTGTTCGCAATTGTAGCATAAGGATATACCGCAAGCCCAAAAGTCTATTAGTAAAACTAGTCCCCCCTGCCCCCCCCCCCCACCCCTTTTTTTTTAATGGTACATAAACTCTCTAGAAGCCCGTAAACTGTTGTTCCTATGCTTAGCATCCTAAATCTCAATTTCTTTCACATAAGAGGAATCCTCCACTATGTTCTATTCATACACACAATCAATTCAGCACTTGACCTAATACTGCAAAAAAAAATCATAAATTAACTGCCCAAACAACCAAAAAAAGTATAAAAAAAAAAGTGAATACACTTTTGAGACATGAAGTTGCAGCTTGAATGGGCAATCAATAAAGGAGCTAAATTTACAAGAAGAAGAAGAAGAGATGAATGAACATACTCTTTGGTTACAGCAAGGACATGGTCAACGAGCCTCTGCATTGGTTGCGATGATTTAGGTTTCGAATCACAACTATCTTCTCAAATGCAGCAATGGAGAGGGAAAACGATGGAGAAGGGAGAAAGTCGGTTTCTTTTATGCAAAACACACAGTGCAACTGCAACGTGCCAATTCCTTGTCTTACACTACCATCGCTTTCCAGGTGCTGCTCCACGTGTGTCTTTACTATTCGTTTGAGATACGCAAATATAGCCTTGTTATGGTATCCCCGACCTAAATATCAAATTTATGTCAAATTTATTCCATTAAATTTTAGATCAGAAAAGAATGTTTTTTTTTCTTTATTATTATATTGTTATTTTTTTTTATAAAAAAAATTCTTTCTAAATACCTAACATAAATTATATGTTCGTATTTTTAATTTTTGTGAAGATTAAGTGTAATTATATTCAATTATAATTAATATTAGAATAAATTTAAAATTAAAAAAAAGTCATATATAAAAAATTAATTTATAAAATGTTAACTTTAATATATCTAAAATTAATATTATAAAAATATTATAGAAAATTAATTAAATATACAAAAATTTAAAACCTAAAATTTATATAATATTTAATTAAAACTTTTGTATAATGAAATGATATTAAAAGATTCAATAAGTGAACTGATATGGTGAATATTGTTACACCAAATTTGGTGTAGCACTATTCACATATCAAGATGGTGTAAAATAAGTTTTTGATTGGT
Organism: Solanum peruvianum; assembly: GCA_027705065.1. Taxonomy (NCBI): domain Eukaryota; kingdom Viridiplantae; phylum Streptophyta; class Magnoliopsida; order Solanales; family Solanaceae; genus Solanum; species Solanum peruvianum. Next base: position 51,046,375 of record JAKWJD010001766.1, on the reverse strand, counting down.
CCTCCAAAACATCAAAATTTTCATCAAATAATGACTTGGTGTAAAATTTGACGTTGGGTTGGAGATGGTAATAGAGACTCAATATATGTACTACTTAATTTTTAATTAAGAAAATATTACAAACATATACAGCTAAATTACTTAACATAGCTATAATTATAATGTGTTGCTAAATATTTCAGTCGAATGTGTTTGACTCTCTTGTCTAGTCAGTCAGAATTTAAGATTTATGTTCGAAAAATTCTAAATAAATATAAACATGTGAATAAGCCAACAAAACACAATTTCAAGAACGTATTAGTTGTTGGGAATAAATCCGTAACAGAAATAATATTTGCGGTAATAAAGGCAACAAATGCGGAACACAACAATGCGGTTAAACAACGAGAATAAAAGAGAAATAATGACACCAAGATTTTACGTGGAAACCCTTCTAAATAAGGGAAAAAACCACGACCCGAGAGGAGCAACGAATATCACTATAGTAAGGATTTTACACTTGTATGTTTGAGTAAAACTCCAAAGACCACTACACATTCAAAAGAAATAACACTCTTTTGATTTTTCCACCTCACTACAATATAGCTCACACTCTCTATTTTTCCTCACAGATTATTTTCTTCTGTGATGCCTCACTCTTCTTTTCTCTCCTTTGTAATTCTTTTTTGGTGTACTTAGAATGAAGAATTCTCCTCCCTTTTATAGAGAATAAATACACTACCCTCCAAATGTGCTATAGAAGAAAAACATTTTTTTTCTTCTTCATAGCTTACCTACTCTACCAAACTTTGAAATTGGCACAAAACAAGATTTTCTTCTTTATAGATTACCAACTCTACCAAACTTTGAAATTGGCACAAAGTTATTCAAAGTTTGGTACATGGGGATGGACCTCACAATCTCCCCCTCCAGACCCATGCACCTGAAGGAGGTAGCTCCAGGTTTCTAGCTTGAGTACATGCCGACAAGTTCTTTGCATAGCTCAAACTTGTCCTTTGATACCACCTTGGTCAGCATATCTGAAAAGTTTTCAGTAGTAGGGATCTTCATGACCTGCATAGATCCGTCCTCTATCTTTTCACGAATCCAGTGATATCTCACGTCGATATGCTTCGTCCTTGCATGATACATGGTGTTCTTGCTCAAGTCTATTGCACTCTGACTGTCACAATAGACGACATACTCCTTCTGATGCAATCCAAGTTCTTGAAGAAATCGTTTCAGCCATAACATCTCTTTACCAGCTTCAGTAGCTGCAATATATTCTGCCTCAGTTGTAGAGAGTGCGACACACTTCTGCAACTTTGACTGCCATGATATAGCTCCCCCTGAAAATGTAAACAAATATCCAGTAGTGGATTTTCTATTATCGAGGTCACCTGCCATATCAGCATCAGTATAGCCTTTCAAGATTGGATCAGATCCTTTAAAACACAAGCAATCTCTTGTGGTACCTCTTAGGTACCTGAGTATCCACTTAACTGCCTCCCAGTGTTCTTTTCCAGGATTTTCAAGGAATCTGCTAACAACACCAACTGCATGAGCAATATCAGGTCTTGTACACACCATCGCATACATCAAACTCCCCACTGCTGAAGAATAAGGAACTTTAGCCATTCCCTCTTTCTCCTCTTTTGTTGTAGGACACATCTGTTTGCTCAACTTCAGATGACTCGCAAGAGGCGTGCTAACAGGTTTAGCACTCTTCATGTTGAAGCGTTCTAGTACACGTTCAATGTACTTCTCTTGAGATAGCCACAACTTTCTTTTTGTTCGTTCTCGAACAATCTTCATCCCTAGAATTTGTTGTGCTGGGCCCAAGTCTTTCATGTCAAATGACTTGGACAAATCTTTCTTCAACTTTGCAATCAGCTCTTTGTCTTGTCCTACAATTAACATGTCATCCACATATAACAACAAAATAATAAAATTGTTGTCAGAAAATCTTTTGAAGTATACACATGGATCAGAATAGGTCTTTGTGTACGTTTGACTTTTCATGAAAGAGTCAAACTTTTTGTACCATTGCCTTGGGGCCTGTTTCAACCCATAAAGACTCTTATTCAATTTGCACAACATGTGTTTCTTTCCAGATACTTCAAATCCCTCTGGTTGCTCCATATAAATCTCTTCTTCCAAATCTCTGTGAAGAAATGCAGTTTTCACGTCCAATTGCTCCACTTCAAGATCTAGACTAGCTGCTATGCTCAAAATAGTTCGAATAGAAGTCATTTTGACAACAGGTGAAAAAATTTCATCAAAATCAATACCTTTCTTTTGTTCGAAGCCTTTTACAACCAATCGAGCTTTGTACCTCACCAACTTGCCATTTCCATCTTTCTTGAGTTTAAAGACCCACTTGCACTTAAGTGGTCTTTTTCCTTTTGGAAGTTCAACTAGCTGGTATGTGCCATTTTTCTGTAGAGATCCCATCTCTTCGTGCATGGCTTTCATCCATTGGCTCTTTTCTGGATGAGACAACACCTCCTTAAGACTTTCTGGCTCACCTTCATCATTGATAAGGACATACTCTGAGGAAGGGTATTTGGTTGATTCTACCCTTTGTCTTTCTGATCTCCTCAGAGGTTGAGATTGTTCTTCTTCTGGGTACTCCATTTGCTCGGTATTATCACCAAGTTGCTCCCCCTGCTCAACAATCTCATCGGGTTGCTCTTCATGCTCAGCAACTTCATCAATCATACTTTCTGCACTTATGGGATGGTTAGAAGAAGAAGGAATGGTAACAAGATTAGGGACTATACCATTCTTTTTCTTGGCCTTCTCGGATAGATCATCAGCAGTTCCAACATCACTTTCTCGAAAGATTACATCTCTACTTCTGATGACCTTCTTCTTCACAAGATCCCATAGTCTGTACCCGAACTCTTCATCTCCATATCCGATGAATATGCAAGGAACTGATTTATCATCTAGCTTGGTTCTTTGCTCCTTCGGTACATGTGCAAAAGCTTTGCAACCGAACACCTTTAGGTGCGAGTAAGACATCTCTTTGTTGGTCCAAACTCTCTCCGGAATGTCAAACTCCAACGGAACTGATGGACTACGATTGATAAGATAACACGCTGTCCGAACTGCTTCACCCCAGAATGTCTTGGGTAATTTAGCCATTCTGAGCATGCTTCTCACCTTCTCAACAATGGTGCGATTCATTCTCTCAGCTACACCATTGTGTTGTGGGGTTCCAGGAACTATCGTTTCATGTCTGATTCTATGGTTTGAACAGTACTCTTCAAATTCTCTTGAAGTGTACTCACCTCCATTGTCGGTTCGGAGACGTTTTAGCTTTCGACCTGTCTCTCTTTCTATCAGAGCATGAAACTTTTGAAATACTTGAAACACCTGATCTTTGGTTCTCAAGATATAAACCCACAATTTTCGAGAAGCGTCATCAATAAAGGTAACAAAGTATTTATTACCTCCTATTGATTCTATCTCCATTGGACCACAAACATCAGAATATACCAAATCAAGTATATTCGACTTTCTTTCAGATGATGTCTTAAATGAGACTCTATGTTGTTTACCAAATAAGCAGTAGTTACAGGGTTTTATCGTTGTACCTTTGGGAAAAGAGATGAGTGACTTTTTGGAAAGAATTTGCAATCCTTTCTCGCTCATATGACCCATTCTTTTATGCCATAAATCTGCAGAATTTTTTTCGTGAGCCGCATTTAATTCACCTTGGCATATTTCTGCATTTGTCCTGTATAACGTGCCACGAGCAACTCCTTTTGCAATCACCAATGCCCCTTTGGTGAGTCTCCATTTTTTATTTGCAAAGTAGTTCTCATATCCATCTTGGTCCAAAGCAATTCCCGAGATCAAGTTCATCCGCAAATCAGGTACGTGGCGCACATCTTTCAACACTAATGTGCATCCAACATTTGTTTTTAAGCAAATGTCTCCGATCCCCGCAATCTTTGAGTAACTTGTGTTACCCATTTTCACATTGCCATAATCACCGGCTACATATCTGCAAAAAAGATCTCTTACCGGTGTGGCATAATAAGATGCTGCTGTGTCGACCACCCATTCCGACTCTATACCTGCCAAGTGCATGCATTCTTCTTCCTCATTTATGAGGAGAACAACATCGTCATTATTTTGCACCATGGCAGCTGTGTTGTCATCATTCTTTTGGCCGCTGCTTTCCCCTTTGCCCCTTTTTAGATTTGGACAATCTCTTTTGAAGTGTCCTGGTTGATCGCAATTGTAGAAATTTTTGGCCTTTGATTTTGATCGGACTTTGGACTTTCCACGAGCTCCAGATCTACCATAGTTACTTGAGCTCCTTTGGTAACTTCTGCCTCTACTTTCCGTGATGAGAGCCTGTCCGTGATTTTCAGGCCTTTTTCTCATCTTCTCATTAAGCAAAAGGGCTGATGTGACATCCTTCAACTCAATAGAGTCCTTACCATGTAAAATGGTTGTTGATAAAGTATCGTAGGAAGATGGCAACGAGTTTAGGAGCACTATGGATTTATCTTCATCCTCGATCTTTACTCCGAGGTTTGCTAGCTGCGTGATTAGTCCATTAAGTACATTTAAATGAGACAAAAAATTTGTACCTTCATCCATATGTAGTGCATATAACTGTTTCTTTAGGTACAATTTATTTGTCAGCGTTTTGGACATGTATAGATTTTCTAACTTTGTCCAAATGCCACATGCACTCTCTTCATCGACGATGTTATTAACTACATCATCTGTTAAGTGCAATCTGATTGCACTAGCAGCCTTTTCATCCAATTCTTCCCAATCCTCAAGTTTCATGGATTCAGGCTTTTGGATTTGCCGCCTAGTGCCTTATGCAAACCCTGTTGGATGAGCAGGTCTTTCATCCTTCTCTGCCACATTGAGAAACCGCTATCACCGTTGAATTTTGCTACCTCGTACTTTACTCCAGACATTTTTTTTATTGAGTATAGTACAATGAGCTGCAAAAAATATTTCTGTAAATGAGCAGAACCTGTGCTCTGATACCAATTGTTGGGAATAAATCCGTAACAGAAATAATATTTGCGGTAATAAAGGCAACAAATGCGGAACACAACAATGCGGTTAAACAACGAGAATAAAAGAGAAATAATAACACCAAGATTTTACGTGGAAACCCTTCTAAATAAGGGAAAAAACCACGACCCGAGAGGAGCAACGAATATCACTATAGTAAGGATTTTACACTTGTATGTCTGAGTAAAACTCCAAAGACCACTACACATTCAAAAGAAATAACACTCTTTTGATTTTTCCACCTCACTACAATATAGCTCACACTCTCTATTTTTCCTCACAGATTATTTTCTTCTGTGATGCCTCACTCTTCTTTTCTCTCCTTTGTAATTCTTTTTTGGTTGTACTTAGAATGAAGAATTCTCCTCCCTTTTATAGAGAATAAATACACTACCCTCCAAATGTGCTATAGAAGAAAAACATTTTTTTTCTTCTTCATAGCTTACCTACTCTACCAAACTTTGAAATTGGCACAAAACAAGTTTTTCTTCTTTATAGATTACCAACTCTACCAAACTTTGAAATTGGCACAAAGTTATTCAAAGTTTGGTACATGGGGATGGACCTCACATTAGTGATATAAATTACCGACACAAAAAGTTTATCTCATTACAAGAGACCTAAAACTAATATGAGTGTTTACGTTAAAAAAAGATTAATTACCCCGGAATGCTTAACTAGAGCAAAATGATGTCAAGTAGAGAAAAAAATTTAGCCCTTCACAATGTCTCACTCCAGAACGAGAGTGATAACTCCAAAAAGAGGTCACATTTAATACTTCTCAAGCACATTTACAATACTATTCTGCATGGTGTCATTGCTTGAAAAACAAAATAATATCATCAATTGAAACATCATTCATACATAATCTTTTATTAAAGGAACCATGCAACTGCTCAAGAAATCATTATTCATTTAACTTTGTAATTCGTTCTTAATAAAAAATTTTGCTAAAAAAGCTCTTTCAATGGATGTAATGACAATTGTCAGAAGTTCAACAAAGTCCACCATATCACAAAGTTCATGTAAATCAGAGAATCTTTATCGATATTACGAATATCAATAATGTTATTTGCTAAGTTGATTCTCAAGTGCACACATACGAAGTTCGTCAAGTTCGTCACAATCATTAGAATATAATGCAATCAATTTCATTATTTTCTGGATACCAAAACTTTGAAAATGATCGATCAAATTCAAAAGAGCAACTTCGATCTATAAAGTAACTCTATTGTCACCTCATCAAAACAATCATTTAATTGTTACACTTACCATTTAATTATTTTACAAAATACTTTAACATGATAATGATAAAAAACAGTATAATCAACAGCTTCACAGTATGATCTTTTAAAAATTAACATACAATTCATCAAAGTTAGATATAATAACATTATACTTAATACAAAATGTAGACAGCTCAATAACAAATAAATTTCGTCTTTTATTTTTTTCTGAAGTCTTACAAGCTTCTCTTGACCTCTTTAATAAGTAGCATTGCATTTGTAATGTCTTGCTATTTGTTTTTATAAACATTTACTAACATTATTTATAATTTCTAGAACTTCTTTAATTAAATACAGTATGAATATATATTTTCAGTGTTTGAACAACTCTACCTTTGTTTGTTTTCAGAAAACAGGATTTGGCTCAGGATTGCCCATATTTGTTGATTCCAGGGTTTCTCTGAATTTGAAAGTGATCACTTAGTAAGTTTCCATACCAAGGCTCAATTCAATTAAGTCTGTAGCGTCTACCAATTTCGCCATATCCCCCTTTCTTTTTGTATATTTAATTGTCCTAGATCTTTCATCCAAAAATATACAATTTCAACAATATTATAAAATATGATCATAACTGTACCGAACTTCTGAATAAAACAATCAAGAAGTAAGATTCTCTATGGTTATCAAGCTCTAGAAATATCAAGTTCTTGATACAAGCTTCTACAATTTTTAAGATCATCTATTTCAATAGTTTTTTTAATTTTCTTTTTTGAGATTAGATATTTATCCATACATTTATAAAGAATTGTCTAACACATTAAATATTTTATATTAAGTTATAAGTTCTTCAACTTGAAAACATCTTTTAAAAATACCGACGAGAGTTAGTTAAAGTTAACAAGAAAATTAATGAATATAATAAGTTGATTTACTTTCTTTCTTAATCAAACATCTTAAGATCATTAATATTACCTTGCATATTAATTGCCTCATCGTAGCATCGTCCACACACATAAGATAGACTCAAGAAATATTGAGAAAGTAAATCGACAATTACATATTTTAGAGATTAAGACTAGAATTTTTCACATGAAAAATTTCAAGAAGTCTCTTCATCATAAATTTTCTTCTATCGGCATATATTAAAAACATCAATTTGCTCCTTGCCTGAAAAAACAAAAGATTCTATCAACCAATAAGAAAAAAATAATCACTATTTAGTTCCTTTATGATATATTTAATTGTTTCAATCTTGCAAGTAATCACAAATTCTTTTTGAATTTTTGGACAAGTCATTTAATCATTTTGAGGAGCATGATTCAATACAAAATTATGAATTTCGTCACGCTTTTGAACATAAAATGAAGGAATCTCAAATAATTACCTCTGTTAAGTGATAGATTTGATTTCAGCATGACCTCAAAATATTTAAATCTTGTTTCATAAGAAGTTTTACTACATTAATAGTAACTGCTTTGTGATTTCAATGCACATGATTATCTTGATCATATTATTTCTCAAATGAGTGAATAAATAGTTATTACCGCATAAGATCTTCATATTTTTTTGATCGAGTATAAATGATAGTAAACCCAGTAACATATGTTTGCAAGCTAGTTTTTTTTGTACCAACTCCAAAAATCCATATTCGAAAATGCTTTCACCTATACATTAAAGATTATTTTCCTTAAATAAGTAACAATACAAAAATAAATTCCATCTTTACTTACAGTCACTATACTTTTAATTAATAAGGAAATTCAGCAAATCATTAACCATTAAAACGTCGCATATCTCTAGAAATTGTTGTTTGTGATAACTCTTTCAACAAGGTTGATAATGTGTTTGCTGAAGATAAGCTTTTCTAATAAAGTTACAATGATCTGAATAAAATTTTAAAATTTGAATTTTTTATCCCGAATCAGATTTTAAAGAACTTATATCATCAATATTTTCTTCACGATTAAGTTTATTCTGAGTGATAGAACTTGAATTTGATACTTTAAAACATTACTGTTTTATCAACTCTAAATTTGTATAACATAGTTGAATCGATAAATGCATTAATGATGATTTTTTTACAAATTACAGTAGATATTACCGCCAAAGTTTAAATAGTTCATTAGTTACAATTATAGAAAAGGTAAAAAAAAAATAATCTAAAAAAATATCACAATTTAAAAATAATAATAGCCAATATTCAATTCAAAAGGGCAAACTTTAATCTTAAAGAAAATGGAGAGAACTCTAGTTCAGATATTAAAAGCTACTATAACCTTCAAAATAAAGACCCATTCATTATTTAAAATTGTTGTTGCAAATTAGTTTTAATTTCTTGAAAATTGAAAAAAAAAAGAAGAGAAAATGATTTACCTTTTAAACAATAAGCATGTGTTTTGATTTTTCCAATTCAAATTGAATGCATGAGTCAAGTATAATTTATCAAGTATGAAGCAAACCAATAATAACAAAAATTATGGAGATAATGTTAATATTCGACTCTTGAATCTTCAGGAAGTACCAATGAAGTGATTTAAGGATCAGAAAGATAAAAAGTGATTTAGCATTTGGGTTCAAAACTACTATTTCAATAACGTGAAAGATTGTTCTTGAAATTAAATGAAGAGAAATTAAAAAATAAAATATGTCTCTATGTTTGTCTGTTTGTTTGTCTATCTATCTATCTATTTGTCTATTTGGCTGTCTATTCCTAACTTGAATGTTTGAAGGGACACAAGAGTTGATATACAGGTTTAAAGCAAAATACTGAAATAGGGGTAAAAACCCTAATGTTACAAAAAAAAAAAAAAAAACATAAAAATAAATTTTCAAATTCTAGGGGTGCTACGTAGGTGGAATATATATATATATATATATAGATTATTTTGTTTACTTAATTGGTTGATGATTTTTAAGATGCAATTATGGTGTAGTAGTCAGTGAAGTTTTTTTTTTCAAATTCTTTTCTGCTGTATTTTCCAGCTCCCAAATAATGTCCGACTACATATAGAAATTGTACAATCATCTTATCTATCTAATCTCTATTGCTCTATCCCTTAATTGCTCCTCCTGAGGAAGACGGGGCGGCCTAGATCACTTCATGACTCAAATGGGATGTTCCTTTTGTCGAGTTCGGAGACTAAATGGTATAAAATATTAACAAAAATTCCAAAAAGGTATATGAATTTTTATTTTAACCAAAAGAGCAAAATCGCTAGAAGAGCAGTGATGTTGCTTGCCGAAAAAAGCAAAATCGCTGCAATAATTTTTTTTAAATTATAGCAGCGATTTCCAAAATAATTTTTTTAAATAATTTTTTAATAAATCGCTGCCTAAGCAGCAATTTCTTTAACTTTTTTTTATTTTTTTTTTATTTGAAATTTTTAAAAAAATAAAATGAAGAGCAAATCGCTGCACTCCAATTTTTTTATATGTTTTTTTAAATGAAATTTTTAAATTTTTTTTGATTACTTACTTATTTTTAAAAATTATTAATTTTTTTTTATTTTGGAATAAGTAGTAAAGAATTTAAAATTAAAATTTCTAAAAAAAGTTTAAAATTTTATTTTAAAAGTTTTAAAATAATTTTTTTTATAAAAAAAATTGACTACTTATTCCAAAATAATTTTTTTTATTGATTCTTAAAAATAAGTAGTAATCAATTTTTTTTAAAAAATTTAATTAAAAAAATATAAAAGAAAAATTGGAGACAAATCGCTGCACTTGCAGCGATTTGTTCTTCATTTTATTTTATTTTTAAATTTCAAATAATAAATTGAAAAAAAGTTAAAGAAACCGCTGCTTAGGCAGCGATTTATTAAAAAATTATTAAAAAAATTAAATTGGAAATCACTGCTATTGCAGCGATTTTGCTTTTTTTGGTGAGCAACATCGCTGTTCTTCTAGCGATTCCCTTTTGGTTAAAATAAAAATTCATATACCGTTTTGAAATTTTTGTTAATAATTTATACCCTTTAGGCTCCGGACTCTCCTTTTGTCCGGTGTGCATATTTTTACAAAGATGTTACATTATTTATTTACAATTGTCTTTGATGAATCTTTGAAGATATAATTATGAAGATGTTCTCATGTTATAATCAACCCTATTTTTAAATGGAGGGAGTGTTTTATAACATGCAAAAATTAATTTTGTTTGGTACATATTTCTGCTTTTTTTTGCAATAATTTACTCTATGTTTAGTTCAAAAGTTACCATTACTCAAACCTTTTCTATATGTTTTTTTTTTTCTCAAAAAAAGACACTTTCGCACATTATCAAGAGATGAATTCGCTTTAGGTACCACAATATAAATTTCTTGTCAAATACTTACATTAAGATAATGTACCCTGCGAGCAATCAGAAAGAATATTTATTATCTCAAGTTAAAGTTTTCTTTGAATATTTATAGGTCACAATATCAACTTCAAGTAAGTTTCTACATAACTTAACTAAGCCTATTAAAGAAAATAACTTCATGTAACTTCCCGCCAAACTTTCATCTGTTTACTTTTCTAGATAACCTTTTTACATTCCTCATTCTCTATTTAATTAAATGTCAACAAGGATGTTTTTGTCTCATTATCCTAGTTGTCAAGGAATTGTGTCACTACTATTAGTTCGTATATGTATTCTACTATTCCTGTTTTCTACTCTTTATCGTGTTATTATCTCATTATGTGTCAATTAAAATATCAGACTTTTTCAAGTAGAACATCGACAATAACACTTTTGACAGGTAGTGTTCGTAAAGTTCTTTCCACATCTATTTTGTAAGTTTTTATGGTAATAATTAATATGTAATAGGGATAAAATCTAAATCTCAGAGACACACCTTAACTAAAATAAAGTTTTATTACCCCCTCAATTCATGCGTTATATAATTTTGTACAACTTTTAGTTTATGTGGCATACTTGCGTGAGATATATTTGGATGTCACGCAAGCCATAAAGGTGTACAAAATTTAAAAAAAATGAATTAAGGAATCAATAGGACCTTAGTTTAGTTAATGTGTGTCATGGAAATTTCAATAATAGCCTTGGGATACTTGTACCTTCTCCCAATTCAATATTCAAATGTCAAATTGAAGTATACCACTCTATGAACAAACTTATCATATCTGCATCTTTATTTACTTTAATGGGATGTGATCCTTCTATAATGATTGAGTGCTTCGTTATTTTTTTTATTCATAGTAAATCTTTCATGCAATATGATGTGAGGCCAAAAGTATATTTTATTATTAGTACTTGTCAGATTTAGTATTTTTATTTTCCCTTTTGAGCACGAACTTTATAAATTATGCGTATAATATATTCTATTTTTATGATTATATTGATGTAAATATGAAGAAGTTTGGAGTTAAAACGAATTAAAGATGGAAGGTTGAAAAAGGAAATCAAGCAGACAATTTAATGGATTAAAAACTTTTCTTTACATTTTTATCACTGCTTTATATTGAAATGAGTTGAGATTGAGTTGAGACGAGGTAAGTTGTTTCTTCAGTTCTAGTTCAAGCTTATGTCATGCTCTAGTTTTCCCCTAACATGCTCTTACATTCCATGTATTGCGCTATTTGGCCAACATCTTTCATGATCTAGACACATGTAACCAAGATTATTAACCAGTGCTTCATTGATCTAATTGAGTTTCAGATTTGATTGGTGACTTCCCTTGCTTCCGAAGGATCCCCTCTTTACTTTCCAGTATTTCAATTTTTTAGGATGATCAGGGGTTTTGTCCCGACATACTATTAGTATTAGAGGCTTCATAGATAGATATTGAGTATTAGTTCATGAGTCTTTCCATTTCAAGTGTTTAATGTTTAAAGATTTGAGTTGCTACTTTTAGACGGTGAATGTTTTATCTCTATAATATTCTAAATTTAACTTTTAGACAATTGAGTAAAGTTACTTTTTAAAACATTTCTGAGTAAGTTTTTCGCTAAGAATTGAGCTAGGCCAAGGGTTTTCTTGGGGATAACAATGGTTCTCCAGTGTCGGCCACGTTCAGGGTGTAGGCTCAGGGTGTGATACTTCCCCTTTTTACCAAATCTCATAACACCATTCGTGGGTGAAACCTTCAAATAAACCCAATCATCCACCTCAAACTCTAAGTCTCTTATCCTAACACTAGTACAGGATTCTTTGATGACTCTGCGCTTTTTTCAACCTTTCTTAAATGATCTTCACTTTATCCATAACTTGATGAACCAAGTCCGGTCCTATCAATCCAAATTCACCAACTTCAAACCATATAATAGGATATTTACATCTTCACCCATAAACAACCTCATAAAGATTAATCTTGATGTTTAAGTGATAATTGTTGTTGTAAGGAAACTCAATGGGAGGTAAATGATCATCCCAATTATCCTTGAAATCAATCACACACGCCCTCAAAATATTATCCAATGTCGGAATTGTTCACTCTACTTTTACCATCAGTTTGAGGATGGAAAGTAGTACTAAGGTTCACCTTCGAACCCAAACTTTTCTGGAAAGACTTACAAAATTGTGTAATGAATTGTGCACCTCTACCTGAAAATAGTAGGCACCAGAACTCCATGAAATCTGACCACCTAGCATAATATTCTGCCGAAAAGGTAGTATATACCGACAAGAAATGGGATAATTTAGTTTAATGTACAATCACCCAAATCGAAACATACCGCATGCGAGACCGCTGTAAACCAATAATGAAATCTATATTGATCATTTGCCTCTTCTATTTTAGAATCTTTAAATTCTGAGCCATACCACTGGGACTTTGGTCCTCTACCTTGACTTGTTCGAAGTTCATGCACTTAGTAACGAACTCTTGAATACACCTCTTCATACTACTACACCAATAACTTCCCTCAAGTCACGATACATCTTTGTGGAACCCGTATGGATATAGTATCTAGATTTATGAGCTTCATCCATGATCCTCTCTTGGAGTTAATCCACCCTTTGTATGCACAATCTACCTTTATACCAAATACACCATCTCCCTCTTATTTAAAAGCCATTACTTTTTGCTTACGAACATTCACCTTTGATAACACTCAGCTACACTTCATCTGATTCTAAGTGTAGGCGGTCTCAATCAAGTATAAATCAACAAAGACTTAGGGTTGATCCCACAGGGAGGGATATAGAATGGAATTCATTTATGAAGTAAAGGTTGTGCTCTAGTCGTTTGCAGAAGTAAACATTATCGAAACTATTAAAGTAAATTGAAATGGTTGACAACTAGTGTCGAACGGGGGTGGGGGTGGGTTTAGATTGGCAGTTAACAACTACAAATAAAGGGTAGTAATTAAGTATAGAGATTCTAGGGGATAAAATTGATGAATTGCTAATTCTCTAAATGGGTGATTCAAATTTACTAAAAAATGCAAAATCATAGTGGGTAGGCTAGGCTTTGAATGTGGTAGTCATCACTCGATCAACTAGCACAATTAAGGTGAACCTCTCGAACCTAAACACGAAAACCACTATGATCATCCAAATACCTTAATTAATCTACTCTCTCGAGATAGATTGGTAGGATTGAATTTAGATCTACTCTCTCAAGTTGAATTAATGATAACCCAATCACTACAATGATCAATTGACACCCTTAATTCTAAAACCTCTTTCTCAAGAAAGACAAGAATACTAAGTTAAAATTGTAATTATAATTACAATTCATAGATTAAAACACAACTAACAATCAAACCCATACTAAATTATCACGCAAATTAGTAAATTAAAACACCCATAAGATGATTAGAGCAATTAATCACATAATCACACCCCCAAGAATAGTGGTTTTAGCCACACATTATAAAAAGCGATAAAATATTACCAAATATAGTTTTCCATCATGGGTAATAAAATTCAAGTCTTCACAATGCTAAGAATTGATTTAAAATCATACCCAATTCAAAATTCTCATTAAGAACTACTAAGAATAGGGTTTTTGGCGTTCTTGATCAGAAACCAAAGAGAGTGCATGTCAGGATTCCTCTTTATCTATTCAAAATTCAATTTGTAAGCTCCCAAATTTTTGCCTTTGGATTAATTAGGCGGAATAAGTCAAGCATCACCGAATCGGTCGGTGATGCGCCAAAACCCCTAATCCATCGCCCTTTTGGCTTAAGTCTTCACCCTATTTGTGCTGTGATTTTATGCGATCAAAGTTGGGTTCGCCGATCTAGTCGGCGATGCTCCAATTGTCCCTTCTTGTCGCCATTTTTTAATCACATCTTCACTGATTATTCTGTAAGGCTCCTTTGTCGATACAACCGGTACATCAGCAAGCTAAAGGACTACTCGGCGGTTTGCATAGTGGTCTTGTCGATCACCAAGATTTCCCTTCTTCAACTTCTTTAGTTTTTTTTTTTTTGCTTTTTTTCACCCTGTAATGTCCTTAACTTTCTCTTTTGCTTTTATTGCTGCAAATCAACACTTAAACATCACTTTAGAACATAAGTTAGGCATTTAGGACGATACAACTATGAAAATGAACCCTAAATGTGTCAAAATCCCCTATACATCAATACCCCAACTTAAACTTTTGCTTGTCGTCAAGTAAAACCAAGATCAATCAGTTCAATAGAGATATCTATTTATAGTGCTACTTAAGACTCAACATGAACGCAAATGAGGTTCAATTTGCCTAAGCAATGTTAAATTGTGCACTACAAGTTTCAAACTATGACTAGACATCATCAAATAGAGTTCAAGTTCACATTGCCAACTTGAATTGCAAGTACAATCTCAATAGGTGAATTAGAATGCCCTTACACCAAAAATTACTCCATATGCACACAAAGATCATAGAGTTTTCAAAATGTTGGAATCACAAACAACTCTTATTCTCTCAAAGATAAACACATGCATATTTTTCCCCATAGGCTTTCCCGTATTTTCCAACCAACGTGATGTTAAGCTCAATCAAGATCACAATGGTCTTTCGGGCTTATAACGAGGCTAAGGGTAAATGTATGATCATTTTGGATTAGTAACTTCTACCTTAATGAATCATGGGCTATATTTCACTTTTTTTCTTCTCTTCCACACCTTGTTATTCTGACAATCCACCATATGTTCTTTTAAGCATGACTCATTGGATGCCCTATTTCTTTTGCTCTTTGCACATGCTTTATTTCAATAGTTCTTTTGTTTTTCATCTTTTTCTTCTTTCACTTTTATCTCTTATTTTTCTAAACATGAAGGGTATCTATATTTTTTAACATTTTTTTTCAAGACGATTTTTCAAGGGAGAATTTCTCGAACTTCTTTATTTTCCTCCTTTTCACCAAACCCCAACATAGGATTTTGGCATAAGTTGGTTATTCAAAATAATCAATTCTCCATGAAGATTTTTTATAGGACAAAAAGGTGTCAACTATGTTCAAGTTTCATTAAAAAAAAAGATAGGCTCAAACGGTGCCAAGCAAGGTTCATACTCTCACAAGGTAGTCAAAAAGAGGTATAATGACAATTTTGGTTTCACTCTCCACAAATAGTGCCTAGTATCATCTTTATCATTGGACTTCATTAGTCAATTGAACACGCGAGGTAATGTCTATGTATTATGAAGCACAGATTTCAAGAAAACATCACCACACACGATATTCAACACAATCATCAAACAAGACTCACAATTTTAGCTAGCCTGCAAGAATCATCATAAGAGGTTAAATCAACAACCATGTTAGTAACAATGAGATGCTACGAGTTCACATATGACTTATGCAACTCAAATCTACGTCATCAAATTTGAGCACACATATCTTTCAATCAAGAACACTATTTAAGTCATCAGTATTGATCATAATCACACTTAAATATTTGAGAGAACAACCACAATCATAGAGACATCAAGAGGGTCAGACCATATCACCCCCTAACTTACACTAAACATTGTCCTCAATGGAAAATAAATAGTAATAAATATTGTATGTAAAAACTAGGGTAAGAGAAACTTTTCACATCATGTTCCTTTCGGTGAGGGTACCCTCGTTTGTGGAATCAATTGGAGAGATACCAAAATGGGGAATAGCCTACCTAAATGTCCAGCAAAGTGATCTCTAGGGAGGGACAAAAGGCAGAAAAGATTAGGTTCGCGAAATTGATCGTCGAACTACAAAAATTTCCAACATGGTTGACTCTAGGTTAAGACTAAATGGCAGACAAGATCGGGTTCACCAAACCAATCGTTAAACCCCCAAAATCCTGTTAGTCTGATGAAACTTCTAGAATTGTAGAATCTCAGGTTGAGACTAAAGAGCGAACAAAGGCGGGTTCGCCGAACCAATCAGTAGACTGTTGAAAGGATCAATCCAATGCCTAGGGGTTAGAAATGTGAATTTTACCCTACACATTTAGCAAAAGTTATATAAAAAAACTAAGTTGGTTGCCTTCCAAGAAGCATTTTATTTAATATCAAGACATGACGCGGAAATGCTTTCATATGTCTTCGAAATACGCCACTTCACTTATTGATATTTCTATACATTCTCCAAAGTAGAGCTTAGGACACTATCCATTTACTTTAAATATTGGTCCATTTTTACCTTTAACCTTAATTTCCCTATTGGTGAATGAACGAGTTACTTTGAAAGGGCCAGGTCACTTTGTTTTGAGTTTACTCTAGACTTATAAAGAAAAACGAAGTCGCATACCCAGAACTCTCGCTCAAGGATTTTAGCGTAATGCCATTTCTTCAATTTTTCCTTATAAAGGGATGAAATTTCATATGCTCTCAGCTGAAATTCTTCCAATTCATCTAGTTGATTTACTCATCCTTTCGAAGAATTCTCCTAGTTCAAATTTAACGCCTTCAACGCCGATAATGCCTTATGTTCAAGCTTGACCAACATGTATCAGGATTTCCCAAATACCAATCTATATGCCAATTGGTGTTTTGAAATCATTGAAATACACCCAAAAAGCATCATCAAGCTTCCGAGACCAATTCGTCCGATTTGCATTCACCGTTTTTGCAAGAATGCCCTTGATCTTTCGATTTGAAACCTCAACTAGGACTCTTGTTTGTGGATGATAGGGTGTTGCAAACCTGTGTTTGCCTCCTTATTTTCTCAATGACAATGCAAACACTCGGTTGCAAAAATGAGACCCTCCATCAGTGATAATAGCACGCGGGGTACCGAACCTTGCAAAAATGTAGCGCTTTAAGAATTGCACAACACTCTTGCCTTTATTGTAGAGAAAGGCTACAAATTCCACTCATTTTGAAACATAATCTACCTCCACCAGAATGTACTTGTTTACTTACGAGCTCACAAATGGACCCATGAAATTTATTGTCACGCCCCAAGCCAACACCCTATGCGAGATTGACACTCGGCGACCATTGTTGACCTCGAGCGAACCCTTGGCCTGACTTACTTAAATCAGCAGAAGACTTACTCAATAATAAAACAAGAACAATATCATAAATAACTTATGTTAATATCTTTGCCAAAATGATACATTAGTCTCAAAATGAAATATCTGAAATAAAAGAGACTCAGCTGAACTAGCTGACTATCTATCTATGAAGCCTCTAAAACTACTTTGATGAATGCTGGGACACACCCCATAACATGCTTTTAGAATATCCTCTTTCCTCTTGGGTTGAGATAATTTGCTCAACCCTTTTTAGTTTTAAAAAGTCCTCTTGGGATCATTGTGCCCCTTTTTATTTCTTAAAACACTTTTGGAAATCTTAATTCCTATTCAACTTTAATGTGAAAACATCTTTAATTTTTAGGGAGTACTTAGTTCCCTTATAACTCATGAGAAATGAAATCAACTCTTACTCTTTTCTTAACTTGAAACTTAACTCTTAGGGAATACTTAGTTCCTTTATACCTTTTTTGATAAATCAACTTAACTCTTAAATTTTTTCTTAACTCATTTCTTGAACCTTAAACAAAGTTAAAATGTTTTTTTAAGACTCTGGAATGCTTTAGGAACTTACTTTGACTTCCTTCTTAACTTTTAGACTTTACTCTTACTTCTTTGACTTTGATCTTAACTTTTCTTGAATTGAATTATGGATTCAAGGATCATGATATCATAATTATGGATGATTTCATGATGGTCAGATGTATTTTAGAGTGTTGGAATCAACTAGGAATTGTAGGTACATCACTTAGGAACTAGTACGGAAAGATAGGGAAAAATGGGGTCTCTAGGTGACCTTGGCGCTCTGAGAGGCGTGGAGCGCCAGAGACTGACGGACAAACTCTGGTATGAGGCGCTCTGTCTTGAGTGGAACACTAGGGGATTTAAGATAGAGCCTGCCATGAGTGTCTCTGGCAGGCGCAGCGCCCCAGGGGTTGTCAGACGAGAGTTCAGACTTTTCTTCTTCGATTTTTAACTCTAATTCTTCTAAACTACCATGGATCTTACCCCCAAACATTAGGATCACTAAATACCTGAATACCTAAACTTTTAGCCTCATACAACATCCTGGAAACATGAATCAAAATAACTAATGATATACAACAACCCAAACAATAAGAATTCATCAATTGTTTATAAATAATTTCAATATTCTTCATTCAATATAATCAAAACTCGCTAAATTAAACATGTTGGTGTGTGGGTGAACAGATCTATCATAGAAAGATCTCATACCTCAATAGGGATAACCACTGACGAATTCCATTGGAGTCTCTTGGCGTTCTTAGTGAAATCTTGCTCTTTTCTCCCTTCTCCTTCTTCTCTTCTCTTTTCTCCCGACTCTAAGCATAAAAAGTATTTTCTAATCTGAAGTAAAACTTGGTTTTACCCCAAGTAGACCCTTAAAAAAATTTAGGAAATAGTAGGGTACAAAGACTACTTTACCCTTACAAAACATATATCCCTCATACGACATCAAAAGTGCGCAAACTTAGCACTGTTGGAAATATCTTTCGAAGGTCTTTCTAACCATATAAAAAACTCACACTAACTCTTTTTGAGCTGGGAGTTATGACACGTTTGAAAGTTACCAAAAACTCACTTTTATAGTTAGGAATTTTCTAGATTTCCCCATTTATTTCCAAAAATGACTATTCTTGGTTTCTTAGCTTATTATTAGTTAATTCAAGTTACGAGATGTTACAATATCTCCCCCTTGGGAACATTCATCCTCAAATGAGAAATCTTTCACTAAACTTAGGATTGTAACATTATTTCAACACTCAATAACAAAATCAAATAACAACCTGCTTACACATAGGCTTATAAAGTGCTAAGAACAGAGTACCTTGATCAGCATTCTCTCCATATTCGAAGAGATATGGATATCTCCTCTTCAACTTCCCAAGTTTCTTCTTCAACAAACTGATTCCTCCAGAGGACTTTGACTGATGCAATTTCCTTTGTTCTCAACTTGCGAACTTGATGTTTCAAAATCTGAACTACAACCTCTTCGTAGGATAAATTATCCTTAATCCCAACATCCTCAGTTGGTACAATCAATGAAGGATCACCCAAGCATTTCTTGAACATAGACACGTGAAACACCGGATGAACCACTTCTAACTCTTTGGGTAGCTCCAACTCATATGCTACATTGTTAACCCTCTTAGATACTCTTTTAAGGTGTAACATATCAGGTACTAAGTTTCCCTTTCTTACCAAATCTCATAACCCTCTTCATTGGTGAAACTTTCAGGTACACCCAATCATCCCCCGCAAACTCTAACGGTCTTCTCCTAACATCTGTGTATGACATTAGTGACTCTGTGTCGTCTTCAGTCTTTCTTGAATCACCTTCACCTTCTCCATAGATAGGTGAACTAGATATGGTCCTATCAACCCTACTTCACCAACTTTGAACCACCCAATAGGAGATATGTTACCTCCTCCGTAAAGAGCTTCATATGAAGCCATTGGATGCTCGAATAATAACGTTGTTGTAAGTTAACTCAATGAGAGTTATTTGATCATCTCAAGTGCCTTTTAAATCGATCATACGATCTCTCAAAATATCCTCTAAGGTCTGGATAGTATATTTTTCTTGTCCATCCGTATGAGGATGAAAAGCAGTACTTAGAGTCACATTTGAACCCAAACCTTTCGGAAAGATTTCCAAGATTATGCGGTAAATTGTGCACCTCTATCTGAAATAATGGATATCGGAACTCCATGAAGTCTCACCACTTCTTGAAGGTAAAACTTAGCATATTCCTTGGCGGAATAGGTAGTATTTACCGGCAAGAAATGGGCTCACCTTGTCATCCTATCAACAATCACCCAAATAGAATCATGTTGTAACACTTCGAAAATCTAAGGCGTGTTCTAGTGACTAACATAAGTGTTAAAATGTTTTGACATAGTTTTAACGTCAATTTTAATTAATATAAGTCATTTAGGAGGTTTAGAAGTGAAAATGTCCAAGAACGTCCATGAAGTCTGGAAACTAGTTCAATGAGGTACTAGCGTGCCTTAGCCTATTTGACTAGATTTTAGGAGTTGGAAAAGGATGAAAATTGGTAGAAGGGTGTCTTAGACGTATTAGAGTTAGTTCATAGGTGAAACGTCCGGATACGACTCCCTAAGGACCAACTAGGGGACCTCAAGGAGGACCCTTGCAAAAGTGACTAAAATCTATCAATAAACAGTGTCACCAACAAAGTGCCACAGATGACTCATGATCAAACTGATGGGGCATCGATTTCCTCCATTGATGGACACTTAGAACATTTGTCCAAGGTCCTATTTTGACAAGTCTCTAAACTCATCGACGGATGTGCAGCACAGAGGTGAACCATTTCCGTCGATAGACACACGATCTGTCGAGCGTGGTGTCTTCTGTGAGGGGTCTATTTTGCTGCACATTTTTATTTAAGTCAATTAATTAGTTGTCCTTTTTTGGAGGTTTATTAGGGGTTAAAGAAGTTCTAGTTAAGTTATTTAACAACCTATATAAAGACCATAAGATAATTAGACTAACCTAAGATCTCATAATTCACAAATCCAAATTCTCTTCCTTCTCTCTTCTTTCTCTCTCTAGTTGAAGAACTCCATAGAAGACAAGGTCAAGGTGGTTTTTAGGTCTGCAATTACCAAGGTTTCTCCATCAATCTTCATCAAACAACAAGGTATGTGATTCCTTTCACCTTTGAGATCTCTTTCATCAAAGGGTTCCATTAAATTGATTTCAGAAGTTGGGTTTTCAAGTGGATTTTCATCCAATACGAAATTGATGTTATGGATTACTTTGTTCATATTTCTTTTGGATATTATGAATATATTAACATGTATATTAACTCAATTATGTTATTTCTTGATGGATTGTTCTAGTTTGTAGACGATGATTGTCACGACCCAAAAATGGACGTGATGACACTCGTCTTATCCCACCAAGACAAGTCAGCCCAAAACTCGACCATTACAATAAAATGCAGAAATTTCATAATTTACTCAAAAATACTCAAAAAATCTGGTTTTCACGTGTACAAGCCTCTAAAGTATTACAATTGATTCAAAGAAAAAAATAAGTCTCAAATGACATTGTTTCTCGAGTAGAACAAATCATAAATAGTAGTAGAAGGTTTGCTGAGATAAAAAACAGCTACCTCACAATTCTCCACAAGAAGCCTTAGACAAGGGTAAGAGAAATACAACAAAAATTTGGGCTAGTAACCTACAAAAAAATTGTAGTAGCAAGGGGTGAGTACCAAACCATACGGTATCCAGCAAGTAAACTTTTAAACACAAGCTAAGGGGATAAAATACAGGTACTCCTTACACACCAACCGAACCTCCACAACTACAATCTACATAAAAATTGGTCCAACGGAATGTTCACAGACTTCACAATGTCCAACTCTTCAAAATCATTTTAACAAATTAAACATCTTAACTGCATTTCAATATTCAACAATCACAAACTTTCACAAAAAGGCACTCACAATATCAACAACACACAAGATCAAGTTCATCAAATAGAGCTAATCAAATATCAAGTACTTCCCAACCATCAATAAACACATAATCATCAAGAATGAAGAATGTCATGGATGCAATGCAATATGGCACCATGAAGTGATATGCCTCAAACAATATATACATGATACTCCTTGAAAATAAATCGAGAGCGCATGACCCATGGGGGACTCGCAAGGTCCATATACCGACACAAACGATCTTCACGTGTCTGTGCAGATGATCTGAACGCATTATTATAAATCAAACAAATTTCGCACGGACGATCTCCATGTGCCCAAATCATAATTATATCATTTCTATCGCACAGACAATCTCCACTTGACCAAATAATCCTGACTCGATCTCAACATGGACGATCTCCACGTCTTAGACCTTTACTCATACCCTATCTCATGTCAATGCAATTGCACAATATCATATCAAATAAAGGAGACGATGCAACATCTCAATAAATCAATTGTCGCTATGACATATAATCACCTCAATTATCACTATTATACGGGTTTACTAAAGAACACAACCACACATAATAAATTCAATCCATAATATGTTAGTTAATGCTCATGTGTTTTCGCATTCTCGGATTTCAATCCGTATTCTATAGTAATAAACATTCTCATTATGACACCGGTACTCGTACCATTATCAACACATCATATACAAACAAATAATCATATTGTCTTTTATTATCCCTTTTTTATCATTAAAATTAATAAAGGTGGACAAGTCAACCCTTCCAAATCCCATTACTCCCAAACACATACCCCAAGGAAATACACACATTCCATACACTTAGCAAAAGTTTAGAATCGACTTACCTAAATCAAATAAAAATTTACTTCGGGACTTGAGCCTTTCCCTTTTTCTGAACTTCGAATTCAAAGAAATCTATTCACATCAATAATCACAATAAGATTTTGAAACTAAAAATATCCACATTACCATCTCTGTAGGCTAGACCCAAAAACTCACTCAATGCTATAATCAAGTTCTTAAGTTTTGATCACAACTAATATGTCGACTCCATATTCTCAATTCCAAACCTAGGGTTAATTTTTGATTCCCTCAAATAGTATAAATCTAATAGTATTCATATAATAAACTACCCCTAATGTTCAACTACCTATCTCAACATATCAAAATTTGAATCATAATGTGATAAATAAAAGTGATTAAAGTGGAATTTACTTGTTGAAACCAACATCTAATATGATTGACTAATCATGTTACCATTATTACCATTATAACCATCCAATTCAGATGTCACTGAATGATTCAACATTGGCTCAAATAATAGAGAAGTTCTAAAAATAATATTGAATTTTCCATAAAATCATCATCAATTATTAGCCAAAATTAGCCTTCTGTTCTGTTTTTGTTTTCCACCATAATAATAATAATAACAATAGTAATAATAATTTAGTATACAATGACCTCTATGCATAATCACAAGTTCACATATTAGTATAAATTATACACAATTTTAACCTAAAAATTTACTTCTAATTACATTAAAACTTAAATGAGAATAATTACCTTGGTACCTTAAGATTAAAATATCAATTTTTTCTCCTTTCCCTTTTTTTTTTTTCTGTTTCTCTTCTTTTCTTCTTTTACGTATGCTTTTTTTTGTTATGTTTGTTTTTTTCAATCCATCATCAGCCGTTAGACTTTTCAACATTTAGGGCACTTTGCCATTTTTATTAAAAAAAATATTATTGTTATTATTTTATGTATTTATTTAAATTCTTTCCCTTTTCTAGTTTTTTTCCTTTTTCCATTATTATTAGTAACAAAATGATCCTTTATTAAATCTGAAATTCATGTCACTCTAAGTCATAAATTATTTATAAAATCTATTAAAATATTAATAAAAATAATTGTTAAAATTCTTAAAATGACTACGAGGGTCGTTACATTATCCAACACTAAAATTCATGTTCGTCCTCAAACATAAAGTAGGAAAAGTAAGGATAACCAACACAATCAGAAGCTTGAGGTATGACTCCTTTTTTTTCAAAGTACTCTTCATCTCTCCGTATCATAACCTGACCTTTAGGCCCATTCCATGAAGATCAACTACCAAGATCTGAACTTTAAAATCAAAATTTGTCAGATCTACTAATCAGGAGTAATTATCAGACCACAGACTAGCCCATGAACTCAATCTAAAGTGAAACCCATTGGACTATAACACAACCATCATGACAGATTTTTTTCTCACATAACCAAGTTGACATTCTGAATGGGTACCGGCTACAATCAGAAGTGAACATGAACTAACCACCACACACTCATAATGTACAAACCATTCCAAATCTTATCAAGATTTTGTTTTCACAACACAATTTTTTTTCCACAAACTTCAATTGTAAAAATCTGATCTTTAGACATTGGATACTCATCAACGAAAAATCAAACTTATCTAACCCAAACAAGAAATTGATTAAGTAAGCACCCAACAATTGATGCATTTCAAAATGTAGAACCTCTAACAACACTCTTACACAATCGTAACTCCCCATAGCTCTTATAAAAGTTCTCATAAATAACGTTGTGCGTGTAAACTACTGGTATACTTAATCCATACCAAAAACACCAAATCTATCATAACTGAAATGACCAATTCTGCCCAAGGATCCTATCATATCAAGCTTACATAAGAGGATCGACACATCCAATCCACCACTATGAATTCACTCATAGATGTGGAAACACGCGTAATATAAGTAATGAATCATACTGTAAATAGTGTCTAGTACAAACAAGGTTGTCACATAAGAATATACAGAACCAAGGTTGAATAACACTAAACACTTCTTCCATAATTCCTATATAAAATATTTCCATTCATTTGACTACATCTCTCGATTTTTAGCCATGTAAAATCAACAAGTTTGATCCCCATTTCAATCTTACACATACTCGATTTATCAAACCCCACATACTCTCGCATTACTTTATAAAGTCTACATTCTTAATACTAACAAACATCCTAACCACACCAGACACTTACCTTACTCCCAAACCATCACTAGTATCAAAGTTTTCTTAGCAAACATATTATCGCTTTCAATTTTATTTTATTTTTATTTTTTTGAACTATGACTTCCTCTCTTTCCATTAAGAATTACATGACAAATGTTGTTCACACCCAAGAGTGATAACACTAATTTCAAATCTAAAATACTTTTCCATCGAAGTACAACCATTGAATTGCACTCAATGTCAATTTTACATAATTTTTCAGATACCAGATTTTGACTTATATTGAAAACCATCATTGTACCTAATGTAAAAATTCAAAGAAATCCTTGGTCACTTCAATAATTTTGTATACTATATGATTAAACATGTATTCACCATCAAATGTCTATGTAACACAATAAATAGTCTATATAGTTTGATCAACGATGTAGTTTCAATTCCTCGTAACATTCAATTCAAAATATAGTGTCCCCATAAGTCATCTACCACAATTAGAACAACCCCAAACAAACATAAAAACGTAACACATTTCACACGTCACTATTATTATTTGATGAAAACTTAATCCTTGTAAAAAAATAATTGTTAAACCTCTAGTAGGTCTGTGCCCAACCTATTCATATCTCATACTCATATCTAAACTCAAAGGCGAAACTCCATAGAAACTTCAATTTTGAACAAAAAAAATCTATACGAGGGGTTTTATTATTTCATATTTCTTAATTCATTCCCATGCTAAGAACTCCAAATATATTGAACTATTCAATACAACATACTCTTGTTATTTTTTCCAATGACTCACTTACTGAACTATCCATTATATTATACTCTAAATCATTTTTTTGATGGAACCCTTCTTTAGGTTCTTTAACAATCAAAAGTAACCAAACTTATCACTCAATTTATTTTTAGGTACATCCAAATGGTTCATACTCAATGAGATCGATCATTTCTTACCTTACCAATCCGTATCTTGAGGAAACACACCACCACAAATTTAAACTCGCTGTGAAAAACTTGAATTTTGAATCCAGCTATGTAACTCAATTCCTTTATCTATTAGCATTATCTCATACCTTAATGATTTTTATGGACTCACGTATCTTAGCTTATCATTGATCGCTGCCTCTTTATGAACCCTAGCATATCTTTCGCTAAAAATTCTACAACACTTATTTTCAAACTCAAAACCACAAATGAACTAATCATCATACTCAAGCTTAACACCCTTACACTTATTTCTCAAGTTTTATCCAATAGTTGTGTTTTTTAACCAATCTGATGATCTTGTGACACTATATATTACCATAACCTAAGCAAAATGGATGAAATCACGTATCTCTGAACCTAATTCTCAAACCCTCTGACGATACCTCCTTAGCCCTCACAATAAGAGAAAACATTCTTACTCTCTCATCCCTTTCTACAGGCTACACTATATCCCACTAATTTATTATTATTCTTCATTATGACTCTAGCTCCTTTAAATTTTATTAGAGCGGTGTTTCAACACCTCCCACAACTTTCCTTGTAACCACGCTATTCACCAATTAATAGAAAATCATAACATTGGATACTCACAAATTGTCATCATCATAAAAAAATCTATTTAACCAACAATCTTTATCATACAATCCACCCCAATCACAATCCAACACAGACTCTAATTACCATTATACTTAGTTAGCCCTTGTCATCACCACAAAGTCAACTTTGTCATCGATATGACATCTCAAACAAACTATACTAATCAAATTCAAAAGACTAACAAATTATTATATGTACTTTCTTACTAAAATTCTCAATTACATTCACACAAGTATACCTGTTGAGACTTCCTTTACTTATAAGCTTATCATCCTAATGTAGGTCCACTTCCACGGAGGTTACAGTGAAATCAACACTCATTTAAAATGCACAAAATACATTTCACAACCTGAACACATCAATCTCATACCAAAGATCCACCACTAAAATCTTCCTTATAAATAATGCTTAACAGATCCATCCGTACTAACAAGATAATTGATTTCTCAAATATGAATTCAACATCAAATCTTATCATATGAGCATGTAATATAATAGATAACTCCTTAAGTGGTTATCATTTGCACTTAACAAAAAACATAATCATTTTCATATACTACTAGTACCACATCGTGAAAGTTCGTTACATCAACCACTAGAACACATCATACCTACTGAGAGGATCATATCCAAAGAGGTTACACATTTCTACCTATCGAATAGCTTTAAAAAATTATAAAATTCTCTCCATATCTATCCAAGCTATATGTATTCTTTCATAAGGCATGTCCATAACAAAAGTAACACACTCCATGATTCTTTCTAAGTACCTATCAGTACCGTTATAATAGTCGTATCATGACCTTCTTTGGTATACACTCAATCTATGAAACCACAAAAGAAATTCTGACCTCAAGTGGAGCAACATCATTCGCTAAGCAACCCATTGATGTTATGAAAACTATATCAACAATATTTTTCACGTTTACACTATTCATTATCTAGCCAACTCTTTAATCATTTAACTTCTAATTGTCGAACCACTCCAGATATTGTTTATAACACATAAATACTATTTTATTTTATTATAATTTTTTTATCATGGTAACTAACCTTACTCAACCCCTTCAAATATGATCACACATTTCTTTCATAAATATATAATGTTCACCTTAATACCATATCTAATTAATATCGAACCAATACACGACACACCAACTATTCACATGAGAAACTACGCACGAGTCATCACATAAAATGAGAGTGAACGGAGTGAAGCAATAAGAATCAAAATGGAACCTAGTACGCACGATAGATATCTAAAAAGTTAAAATTCTTCCTTAAAGTCACTATAGCCTCTCGAAGATAAGTACAAACGTCTCCTTATTGATCTTCATGACTCTAATTAGACTCGACTTGTATACACGTGAGACCTATGGCCTAGACCTCTGATACCATTTTGTCACGACCCAAAAATGGACGTGATGACACTCGTCTTATCCCACCAAAACAAGTCAGCCTAAAACTCGACCATTACAATAAAATGCAAAAAAAATCATAATTTACTCAAAATACCCCAAAATCTCGTTATCACGTGTACAAGCCTCTAAAGTATTACAATTGATTCAAAGAAAAAACTAAGTGTCAGATGACATTGTTTCTCGAGTAGAACAAGATCATAAATAGGAGTAGAAGGTTTGCTGAGATAACGAGCAACTACCTTTCAATTCTCCACAATAAGCCTTGGACAATGGGAAGAGAAATATCACAAAGGTTCGGGCTAGTACCCTACAAAAAATTGTAGTTGCAAGGGGTGAGTACCAAACCACACGGTACCCAGCAAGTAACCTTCTAAACACAAGCTAAAGGGATAAAATACGGGTACTCCTTACACAACAGCCAAACCTCCACAACTACAATCTACACAAAAATTAGTCCAACTTAACAGTTCAAAGTTTTCATAGAGTCCAACTCTTCAAAATCATTTTAACAAATTACACATCCTTAACTACAACTCAATATTCAACAATCACAAACTTTCACAAAAAGACACTCACATTATAAGCAAAACACAAGATCAAGTTCTTCAAATAGAGTAATCAAATATAAAGTACTTTCCAACCACAAATAAACACATAATCATCAAGAATGGAGAATGTCATGGGATGCAATGCAATATGACACCATGAAGTGATATGCCTCAGAATACCAATTTCTCTATCAACCATATATACATGAAACTCCTTGGAAATACATCGAGAGTTCATGACCTTTGGGGGACTCGCGAAGTCCATATACCAACACGGATGGTCTTTACGTGTCTGTGCGGCTGATCTCAATGCATTATCATAAATCAAACAAATTTTGCATGGACGATCTCCACGTGCCCAAATCATAATCATAACTTTTATATTGCACGGACGATCTTCACGTGCCCAAATAATCATAGCTCGATCTCAACACAGACGATCTCTACGTATTTTACCTTTACTCATACCCAGTCACATGTCAATGCAAGTGTACAATATGATATCAATTAAAGGAAATGATGTAACATCTCAATAAATCAAATGTCGCTATGACATATAATCACCTCAATTATCACAATCATACGGGTTCAGTAAAGAACACAATCACACATAATAAATCAAATCAATAATATATTAGTTAATGCTCATATATTTTGGCATTCTCGGATTTTAATCCGCATTCTATAGTAATAAACATTCTCATTAAACACTAGGACTCGTACTATTCTCAACACATCATATACAAACAAATAATCATATTGTCTTTTATAACCCCTTTTTATCAGTAAAATTAATCAAGGTGGACAAGTCAATCCTTCCACATCCCACTACTCCCAAACACATACCACAAGGAAATACACGCATTTCATACACTTAGCAAGAGTTTAGAAATCCACTTGCCTGAACTAAATCAGAATTTACTTCATGACTTGAGACTTTCCCTTTTTTTGAACTTCCAATTCAAAGAAATCTATTCACATCAATAATCACAATAAGATTTTATAACTAAAAATATCCACATTACAATCTCTCTAGACTAGACCCAAAAACTCACTCAATGCTATAATCAAGTTCTTAAGTTTTGATCACAACTAATATGTCAACTCCATATTCTCAAATTCCAAACCTAGGGTTAATTTTTCATTCCCTCAAATAGGATAAATCTAATAGTATTCATATAATAAACTTCCCCTAATGTTCAACTACCTATCTCAACATATCAAAATTTGAGTCATAATATGATAAGTAAAGTAAAGGTAATTAAAGTGGAATTCACTTAAACCAACATCTTATAAGATTGACTAATTATGTTACCATTATAACCATCTAATTAGGATGTCACTGATAGAGAAGTTCTAAAAATAATATTGAATTTTCCATAAAATCATCACTAATTATTAGCCAAAATTAGCTTCCTGTTATTTCTCTTTCCCGCCATAATAATAATAATAATAACAAAAGTAATAATAATTTAGTATACAATGACCTCTATGCATAATCACAAGTTCATATATTAGTATAAATTATGCATAATTTTAACCTAAATATTTACTCCTAATTACAGAAAAACTTAATAGAAAGATGAAAATAATTACCTTGACACCTTAAGATGAAAATATCAAATTTTCTCCTCTTTTTCACTTTTTTTTTTATTTCTCCCTTTCTCTTTTTTTCTTCTTTTGCGTATTATTTTTTTTGTTCTGTTTGTTCTTTTTCAATCCATCGTCAGCTGTTAGAATTTTCAATATTAAGGGCACTTTGCCCATTTTTAGAAAAATATTACTGTATTTATTTATTTATTTAATTTCCTTCCCTTTTCTATTTTTTTATTTTTCCATTATTAGCAATAAAATGATCCTTTATTAAATCTGAAATTCAAGTTACTCTAAGTCATAAATTATTATAAAATCTATTAAAATGTCAATAAAAATAATGGTTAAAATTCTTAAAACGACTACGAGTGTCGTTACAATAACCTATTCCATTTAACCATAGGTTATGATCTTGAATTAAATTGTGTAATGTCTGTTCAATTAAATTGGTTATTGGTTGAATTACTATTAGATGATGATATTGTATCAATTATGAATATATTAGGGTGAATTATAGTCCTATCATGCTTGTTCATGAGTAATTGATCTAGCTAATGACTTTGACCTATGTCTCTTATCTTATGCTATGAACTTGTGATTGGTTGTGATGTAATGATTCATTTAGCCTTGTTATTATGTCGGTTATTGTTGTGTGATGTTATTGCACCCTTATTGGGTTTAATTAAGGGTTGACGGTAAAACCTTGATGATAGATTGTGAAGGAGACTTGGTAAGTCTTGTGATCCCTATTGTCTACTTCAATTATGGTTACTTGTGGTTAAGAGATGATGTTGTATTGAAGTATGCCTTGTATTAGGATTGATAGGATTGGTATGATGTTGAATTGAAATGTCTTGACTATGGATTGTGAGGTGTTGGCTAAGATGTAAATGTTATAAGGATTGTGATAATTTACCAATGTGCGTTATTATGAAGTGATATGTTAATGTGCTAACCTCACTTATATGGATTGTAATTAAAGGAAAACACTCATTCAATTCTTATTGAGCTATCATTATGACGATTATACAGGGGATAGACCATATGACCTACATCAAGCTATGATGATTAATCAAAGTATTAAAGACATTTCAAAAAGGAACTCTAACTTAGCACCGAGTGAACTAGAGTGAGGAGTGTCTCTTCCTACATAGGGAAGGTAGGATCACAAATGTACTCTTGAGATTGGAGACTCCGATGCATTTATCATAAGGAGGGTCTCAACTATATTTCCTAGTTCTTGAACTGTGTTGCCCTTTAGGAATACTTGCAAGTGCATCCCCGTAGTTGCTATGTTCATGTTTTGGTACTACCTTGGCAAGTAGTCCTCTTTTATTTGTGTAGGGTTTCATGACACCTGATTCCACATTAGCTCATGTGGTCTATGTCGATTAAGGTAAGATGTTCCCAAAAATTTAAAATGAACTAAAGGATTGAACTCTAACGAAGATGATCTAAGGGATTTAGCTTAGTCTAGGTAGGGGTATGAGACTCTACCTAAACATTGCAATAGTTATCCTTGAAGGAAGTCTTAGGAGGATGTTATTATGTATGTATATGCTTATAAATATAAATGCTATGCATATGATGATCTTACATGTTAATGATACTATGTGATGTTAATTACTCTTATGAACACGATCTCTATTGCTAAGGTAGGATATTAGGTACACTAAATGTTATATTACGTGACGTTGGGAATTGATTATAATTCTTGCTAGGTTTACTTGATTAAGTAAGGTTATGGGACTTTGCTTAGTCATTGCACAAGTGGACTTAAAGAGGGTCATGAGTAATAGTCTTGCTTTAGTTTTGTTGAAATATACTCTTATTCATGCTTGTTGCAATTATAACTTAATGATACAATTACTTTGACTATGTGTTCAATTAATGATAGGCATGTTGACTTGATTAGACTTTGTATTGTTGGTCTTGTGATGTACATGCCTATGACTTAATGGATATGTCTTATTGATTGGTATGGATTCTTGAATGTGCATAAGGCTTTCTAAATGTAAAATTGCTATTTCAATTAAATGTACCCTTTTAGCATGATTTCATGATATGTGTGCATATGGTCTCATGCTTAGTACAAGCAGTGTACTAACACCATTTTTTCCTTTTCCCTAACATTTTAGGTTCCGGTCGTTGAAGGTCTTTGAGACGACTTTAAAAAAGACTTGGAATTCTCAATCATCCAAGTTGGGTAAGTCCTCAATTTTTGAAGGCAATGCCATTATCAAGCTTATGAAGTTAATATAGTTTTAAGACTCTTATGTTCTTTCCTTATCATTTGGATACTAAACATTGTGTGACCTATATGTGGTCTTGTTATATTGATGTATGAGCTAGGCCCAAATTATTACACTCTTGCTAGATGGTTATGAGATGAGACATGCTTATGAGACTGTTATATTTTATATATATATCTATGTGCAATAAAAGTAGAAGACTAAGTAATCTTCCTATACAAAGGGTTTATGTATACTTGATATAAATATATGTGTATCTAGAGGTCTATGTAAACCTCAATGTAGAAGTAATGAAATGTTTTTAAATTTTCTGCATTTTAACCTATGAATGTAATGATGTAAGCTAAGAGGCTAGTCTTAGTCCTCAAAGAGGAGGACGATGTTGGTTACGTCTAGGGGGTGCTCCCCGGATATGACAAAACTTGGTATCAGAGCATAAGGTTGAATATCTTTGAGTCACTGTCTCTCTCAACCATGTCTATGTAGGTTAGTATTCATAATTGTGAAGTGCGCCACACTTATGGATAGGAATCTATGTGATGCTTAGGAAACTCTCACTTTCTTAGAAGTCCAATATTGTGCCTCTAGAGTTTAGCTCTACATGCTTTTAGAATCTAATCCTCTTATTGTGATTATAGGCAATGAATACTCGAAGAAACGCGACACCATGACTTGAAGAAGTGATGGCCAATGCGGAAGTTCCTCCCTGTGGTGATCAAGTTCCTCCTCTTGAAGAAGATTCTAATGATGACCAAGCTCTGGTCGATCCTCCTTTGATGGGTGGTGCCATTCGGGCAACTCTTTTCCAAATGGCTTTTGCATGGGTAGAATGACTTGAGCCATTCTACCCATGCAAAATCCGTCACTGCTCAAGGTCAAGACATGACGTCCTAAGCTAATTAAGAGGTTGTACCCAAGTAAACCAACAAGTTGCTACCATGGCCTCACGTTTGAGGGACTTTACTAGAATGAATCCCCGTATTTTCTATGGGCCCAAGGTTGAGAAAGACCACTAAGAGTTCATTGGTGAAATCTATAAGATCCTTTATGCTATGGGGTTGTTTTCTAGTGAGAAGGCCGAGTTATCCACTTACCAACTCAAATATGTCGCCCAAGCTTGGTACGTCCAATAGAGAGATAATAGGCCATTAAGCGGTGGACCGGTGACTTGGGATGTTTTGAAGAAGTGTTTTATTGATAAATTCTTTCCTAGGGAGAAGAGGTAAGCCAAGGTGGTGGAGTTAATCAACCTTCGACAAGGAGGTATGATTGTACTTGAATACTCTTTGAAATTCACTAAATTGTCAAAGTATGCTCCTTCTTTGGTTTTTGACCCTAGGGATGAAATGAACCACTTTTTGATGGGAGTGTCAGATGACTTGAAAGAAAAGTGTAATTCGGCTATGATACATGAAAATATGAACATTTCTCGTCTCATGGTTCGTGGTCAACAAGTGGAAGAGGCAAGAGCTAAGAGAAAGAGTAGCGATGCCAAGAAGGCAAGGTCATTTGATAGTAGTTCTTCAAAGGGTAGGCTTGATATCAAAGATAATCCTAGGTTCAAGAAAAGGGTATCTAACCAAGTTCCTTCCAAGTTCCCTAAGGCTTGTGATGATAGGGTGTTTAACCCTAAGCCTAGTAAGGGAAGGGTTATTATCTCACCAAACAATAATCCAACTTATGAAAAGTGTGGCAAAAAGCATTTTAGGGAATGCCTTGAGGGAACGGATAATTTTTTGGTTGTGGTAAAAGTGGGCACGAAGTTTGAGATTGCCCAAATGTGAAGGGGCAAGACAAGGAGAGTGGGCAAGCTAGTGGTTCTAATGATTCTCCGAAGAAGAATTACTGTTATGTACTTTGCTAAAGGGGTGAGCAATAGACTTCTTCCGATGTGGTGACCGGTATGTTGAAAGTATTCTCTATTGATGTATATGATTTACTTGATCTGACCGCTAATTTCTCATTTGTGACTCCCTTGATAGCTAAAAAGTTTAACATTTTGCCCGATGTGTTGATTTAATCTTTCATAGTAAGTACCCTAGTGGGTGAGTTGGTTGTTGCAAAAAGTGTATATAGAAATTGTGCTATATTGTTGCCCAATAGAGTTACCCATGTTGAGCTTGTAGAACTTGATATGTTTGATTTGGATGTCATATTGGATATGGATTGGTTGCATGCTTGCTTTGACTCTATTGTTTGTAGAGGGTGGTGAAGTTTAACTTTCCAGATGAGTCCGTTTTAGAGTGGAAGTGGGGAAATTCTATTCCTACAGGTCGTATCATTTCTTGTTTGAAAGCTTGTGCGATGATCTCTAAAGTGTGTTTATACCATATAGTAAGAGTCCAAGATTTAGACTCCGAGATTCCTCCCATTGAGTCGGTCCCTGTAGTAAGGGAATTTTCGGAGGTCTTTCCTAATGATCTTCCTATTATTCCTCCCGAATGGGAAATTTATTTTGGTATCGACTTGGAACCGAATATAAATCCCATTTCAATTCCTCCTTATCGGATGGCTCCGGTTGAATTGAAAGAATTCAAGGCTTAACTCAAAGATTTACTAGACAAGAGCTTCATTTGACCTAGTATTTCTCCGTGGGGTGCTCCGGTTTTATTTGTGAAGAAAAAGAATGGTTCCCTTAGGATGTGCACTGATTATTGCCAACTCCACAAATTCAATATTAACAGCAAGTATCCTCTACCATGGATTGACGACTTATTTGATCAACTCCAAAGGGCAAGATACTTTTCTAAGATTGACTTGAGATCAGGTATCACCAACTTAGGGTGAGAGGTGAGGATATACAAAAAATGGCATTTCGGACTAGATAAGGTCACTATGAGTTCTTAGTAATGTCCATTGGTTTCACTAATGCCCCGACGACATTTATGGATCTTATGAATAGGGTGTTTCAAAGTTACCTAGATTCATTTGTCATTTTTTTCATTGACAACATCTTGGTATTCTCGCAAAATGCGGGTGATCACATGGACCATTTAAGGGTGGTTTTACAAGTGCTTATGGATAACCAATTATTTGCCAAGTATAGAAAATGTGAGTTTTGGTTGTGGTTGGTGGAATTTCTTGGTCATATCCTCCAGTGAGGGAGTTGAGGTTGACTCAAGGAAGACCGAGACGGTCAAGAATTGTCCAAGACCATTGACTCCAATTGGCATTAGAAGTTTCTTGGGTCTAGAGGGTTATTATTGGAGGTTTATGGATGGTTTTGCATCCATTGCATCTCCGTTGACTACTTTGACCCAAAGAGTAAGAAATTTGAATGGTCGGAGGCATGTGAGAGAAACTTCCTAATATTTAAAGATAGGCTTACTTGCGCTCTGATGTTGACTTTACCGAAAGGTACCAAGGGTTTTGTTGTAAATAGTGATGCATCTCGAGTGGGTTTAGGGTGTGTGCTTATGCAACATGGAAAAGTAGCGGCCTATGAATCTAGACAACTTAAGGTACATGTGAAAAACTATCCAACATATGATCTTGAATTAGCGGCCGTGGTATTTGCCTTGAAAATATGAAGGCATTACTTTTATGGTGTTCATGTTGATATGTATACTGACCATAAGAGTCTCCAATATGTACTTACTCAAAAAGAGTTGGATCTCTTACAAAGAAGATGGTTGGAATTGTTGAAAGATTTTGACATGAGTGTTATCTATCACCTCGACAAGGACAATATGGTTGGAGATGCTCTAAGTCGTATGACCATGGGTAGTATGTCTCATGTAGATAAAGCCAAGAAAGGCATAGTGAAAGATGTTTATAGGTTGGTTAGATTGGGTGTGAGGTTGGAAGATTCTCCGAATGGTGATTTTATGGTCCATCATAACTACGAGTCATCATTGGTGGTTGAGGTGAAGTCAAAACAACACCTTGATCAACCATTGATGGAGTTGAAGGAATAGGGTCTTGGCAAGCTTAATGAGTCATTCTCCTTAGGGAGGATGGTGTCTTGAGGTATCAAGGAAGGTTGTGTGCTCCCAACGTACATGGTTTCAGGAACCAGATTCTTGAGGAAGCTCATGGGTCCCGTTACTCCATTCATCCGGGTTCTACAAAGATGTATCATGACCTTAGGGAAGTGTTTATATGGGAAGGTTTGAAAAAAAACATAGCGGAATTTGTTGCTAAGTGTCTAAATTGTTAACGAGTGAAGGCCGAGCACCAAAATCTAGGTGGTTTACTTCAATAAATCCAAGTTCCTACTTGGAAGTAGGAAGACATCAATATGGATTTTGTGACTGGTTTTCCGCAGACACAAAAATAATATTACTCTATATGGTGGTTGTGGATAGGTTAACCAAATCCTCTCACTTTATACTCATCAAGTCTACTTACTCGGCGAATGATTATGCAAGGCTCTTCATAGATGAGATTGTGTGTCTCCATGGTATTCCGTTATCCATCATATCGTATAGGGGTGCAAAATTCACATCTACATTTTGGAGGTCATTCCAACAAGGGTTGGGTACCAAGGTGAAGTTAAACACCGCTTTTCATTTCAAACAGATGGTCAAGCCTAGAGTACTATTCAAACCCTTGAGGATATGATTAGATATTGTACCAATGCTTTCAATGGAAATTGGGATAAACATTTATCGTTGGTGGAGTTTGCTTACAACAATAGTTACCATTCATGTATATCTATTGCTCCTTATGGAACCTTATATCATAGGAGATGTAGATCTCCAATTAGATGGTTTGAAGTAGGTGATTCTTCACTTTTGGGTCCCAATTTGATTTATAAGACTTTGGATAAGGTTCATATCATAAGGAACCGGTTGCAAACAGCCCATAGTCAGCAAAAGTATATGCCGATCATAGGAGAAGAGACTTAGAGTTTGAAGAAGGTGATAAAGTGTACTTGAAAATTCAGCCCATGAAAGGGTGGTTAGATTTTGCAAGAAAGGGTAGTTGAGTCGTCTTTATGTGGGTCACTATGAAATCTTGCAAAGAGTTGGTAAGGTTGCCTATGAATTTAACTTCCTAATGAATTGGCTTCGGTTAATACAGTCTTCCATATTTCTATGCTTAAGAAGTGTATTAGTGATCCAGAGTCTATTCTTCCTATTGAGGGTCTTGGTGTAAAGGATAACCTCCCTTGTCAAAAGGTTCCAGTTCAAATCCTTGATAGGCAAGTAAGGAAGTTAAGGAACAAAGAGGTGGCTTCCGTAAAGGTGTTGTGGAAGAATCACGTAGTTGAGGATGCGACTTGAGAGACCGAGGATGACATTAAGTCCCGTTACCCTCACATATTTGATAACTAAGGTTATTTATTCCTATTAATAATGAAAATAATGACTAAAAATTGAAGTTGCTTGATTTTTCGTGAAGTTTTGCAAAATGTGCATTTTTTTGATGTCATTACAGTAAAGTTACAGTGAAATTGTTCATATTGACTTGAAAATTTGCAATTGTTCTTGTTTTGTTAAGTTGTGCATTTTGATATGGTGAGTCTTTATGAAATGTATTGAGCATGTTTGTATGTTAATTTTTGGCATAATTGACTCATATATGATATGTTGAACTTTTGCTGTTGTGAGAAGGATATTCCTCATAATATAATGTTGAGCCTTATGTGTGGTAATTGAAGTTTTAATGTTATGTGTAAATGTCATGATTGAAGTTGTAACTCATGTTGTCATGTATTATTCTTGGTTGAGCTGTTAGTCTTGAGTCTATTCCTTCCTTACAAGAGATTTAAGTGTCATTCGGGGATAAATGTTCCTAAGGGGGGGGGGGGATAATGTAACACATCGAAAATCTAAGATGTGTTCTACAGCCTAACATAAGTGTTAAAAGGTTTATACACTGTTTTAAGGTCAATTTTAATGAATATAACTCATTTAGGAGGCTTAGATGTCAAAACGTCCAAGAACGTCCATGACGTCCGAAAACTAGTACAATGAGGTACTAGCATACCTTAGCTTATTTAACTAGCTTTTAGGAGTCGAAAAATGATGAAAATTGGTGGAAGGGTGTCTAACACATATTAGAGCTAGTTCATAGTTGAAATGTTCAAGCACGACTCTCCATGGACCAACTAAGGGACCTTGAGAAGGACCCTTGCAAAAGTGACTAAAAGCTGTCAATAGATTGTGCCACCAACGAAGTGCCACAACCCACACGACAGGGCGTCCATTGCCTCTGTCTATGGACTAGAACTTTTGGCCAAGGGCCTATTTTTACAAGTCTCTGATTAGGGGAGGTCTAATTAACTTAGTTAAGAACCTATATAAAGACCCTAAGCTAATTAGACTAACTTAAGCTCTCATAATTCACAAACCTAAATTCTCTTCCTTCTCTTGTTTCTCTCTCTAGTTGAAGAACTCCATCGAAGACAAGGTAAAAGTGGGTTTTATGGATTCAATTACCGAGTTTCATCAAATAACAAAGTATGGTATTCCTTTCACCTTTGAGACCTCTTTCCTCAAAGGGTTCCATCAAATTGATTTTGAAAGTTGGGTTTTCATCCAATACGAAATTGATGTTATGGATTACTTTGTTTATGATTTCTTTTGGATGTTATGAATAGATTAACATTTATTTTAACTCAGTTATGTTATTTCTTGATGTATTGGTCTAGTTCGTAGAAGAAGACCTATTCCCCTTAACCTTAGGTTATGATCTTGATATGAATTGTGTAATGTTGGTTCAATTAAATTGGTCATTAGTTATTGGTCAAGAGTGGCAAAATTGACAACAAACTATTTTTGATGAAACGAGATAAAAAATTGCTCATCATTCAAGTATATGTGGATGATATTATCTTTGTAGCTACCTATGAACATCTTTGTGAAGAATATGAATTCGAGATGAGCATGAAGAGAGAGTTGAACTTCTTCTTGGGTCTGCATATCAAGAAAACCTCCAGTGGCACCTCAATCAGTTAAAGAAGGTATACAAAGGAGCTGCTAAAGAAGTTCCATATGGTGGAACTAAACCCATTGATAACCTCATGGGTATAAAATCAAAAATGGGAGCAGATGAGGTTGATCTGTTAGTGAATCAAACCATGCACAAAGGTATCATTAGATCTCTATTGTATATGACCGCAAGCTGGCAGTACATTGTATTCAGCGTGGGAATGGGTGAACATTCCAAGCATGCCCAGGGAATCTCATCTACAAGAATCTAAGAGAATCCCGAGGTATCTAAAGAAAATAGGTTTATCCTGCATGTAATTCTTTTGAACTAGTAGGATATGTAGATGCCAATTTTGCAGTATCAAGTGGACATAAAAAGCACTTCTGGAATGGCACATTTCCTTGGATCCTCACATATCTCTTGGAGAACCAAAAAGCAAAACTCAGTAGCTCTCTCAACATTTGAGGTTGAGTATGTAGCTGCTGCTTCTTGTTGTGCCCAACTTCTTTTGATGAAGCAACAACTTGAGGATTTTAGAGTCCACATCAACACCATTCCTCTCATATGTTATAATACCAGTGCAGTCAACATGGGAAAGAATCGGGTCCAACACAAAAGAGCAAAGCACATTGATGTTAGGCATCACTTTTTGAAAGATAATGTTGAGAAAAGGGAACATCATAATGAAATTTTGAAGGACTGCAAATCAGATTGCAGACATTTTTACCAAAACTCTCAGCAAGGATCAATTTGAGAGTAATAGGCTGAAGTTAGGGATGATGAACATGCACTAACTTAATCTCATCAAGAAGCCTCTAGTCCCTGTATTGGCTAACATCTGGAGGGTAGGTATCCATAGAACTTGTAATGCATTGTTTAAAGTAAGATTATCTATCTACCTGACTACAGGCTTACAACCATGGAAAGCACAATATAAGAGAATGGCCAAAAATATTCAGAAATTATATTTCATTCACACTTGAGGACCAAGTCCCTCCTAAGGTTAGCACTCTTTACATTTGTGTTAATATGTCTAAGAAGAACCATCCAGATCTCAACGTATCAGTCATCGATCCTTCTGACTGTTGTTCCATCACTTTTAATCCAAGCATTGCGTCTATTCAGGGACCTAACATAGCTTTTCAATTTCTTCTTATTGTGACCTTTCTTAACTCTAATCCCCTTACATTTCAAAATTTCTCTTTATAAGTCTAGCATCAAAACCCATTTTGTCTCTCTATCTGTTACTCTAGAATTTTAGTATCTTCTCTCATACAAACATGTCTCAGCTGCTATCTTCTTCAAAGAAAATGCTAGACTATCTAAATGAGATAGATCAAGTGGCTTTTTACATCTCCTCTGAAGCCGTATCTTCGTCTAAATTGTCTACCATTTCTCCGGTCAACATAGGTCCATCAAGTTCTCCTAATCCCTTGTCCCCCTCGACCTCAATAACCCAACATTTTCATTTCCACCTGGTCTCTGCTTAGAGGTGCTCTTTGATCATCTTTTTGAGGGAGACATTCCCAAGACCAAGTCCTCGGAGTCAAACATTCTTACTACAACTGAGAATTGGTTGTGTAAAGTTTAATTTGTATTAGATAAGAAGTGTTAAATGATGAATATGGCCAGGGTGTGAAAGATTTTATAGATAGAGCTCAACCTATGTTTGATTAGACTCTTGATATCGGTTGATATCTTCATCTGATTCGACTGATACTGATGAAGACAGCCGTCCCCTCAAATGGATGGTTCAAAATTTATGGTTCCAACATCCACAAAAGGGAAAGATAAAATGGTTGAAGATGCACCTCGAAGGAGACCCTCCCCAGAGAAGTTACTCAAAAACTCATGGGTGATGCCATGAAATCCAACGAGTTAACCACTGCTGAGAATCGATGGAAAGGTCAATTTGGTGAGGCAACTTTTGAATTCTCTATTAATAATATGGTGGAAGTGTTTGGAGAAGGTTTTGACAAAGAGTGTGTGGAGAAGGGTTTGAGAAAGGGAAATCTAAGACTTTTGTGGGAAAAAAGATTGTCACGAATAAGGGAAAGGCAAAATATTCACAAAAGAAAAGGGAAACATCAAAGTGGAAAAGAGAAACCTCTCCGGCTGATGAACAAGTATCTAAATGGATGACCATATAATAATCAAGCAGACCATCACTGATAATCTGTGTCTGAGAAAGGTTTTGGGTGGAAGTGTGTTTAATATGGATATCATTCACAAGCAAAAGATGGAATCATTGTATGATCTGGTAAAAATAAATTCTTGGACACACTTCTTTAAGATTAAATCTCCTATTTTCATAATGAAGAGGTGCGAGAGTTCTATTACAACATTGACTTTACCAAGGATGGAAGCATTAGCACCACGGTGGGCAACCACAGTCTGAAGTTGGACGAGGACTTGCTTGGAAATTTTTTTGGAGTACCCAAGGGTGGGATCAGGCCCGTTGTTGGAAAAAATTGATCCCTAATGCCCTCCGTGTTGGGGTTCTTAAGAAACTCATGAAAGGTGAGTATCAGTTGGTCTTCCAATTTGTAAACAAAGTTCTTCTTCCTCCGTCTGAGGCCTCTACATTTGATTGTTCATCATGGATTCACTATGAAAGTCTGAACCTTTGGATCTTCCAACTTCTATAATGGAATGCCATTATAAAACAATAATAAATCACAAGGGAAAACATGGCATGGGCTATGGATACTTTTTGACAAAGGTGTTTCACCATTTCAAAATCTATGTGGGAGCAGGTAAAATGGTACTGGCAAGCAATCATTCACTCTAAGAACTCTGGTGGAATATGAATGTGTTGAAGGTAAGGGAAATCCATTGAGTAAGGTATCTCAGTTGATCAAGGAGCAGGACTAATTGAAGTATGAATTGACTGCGATGACTGTTCTATTGAGAAACAAAGAGGCTGAGATTTCTCTTCTAAAGGCAGAACTTCTCAAAACACAAATAGAGGAACCTGAACTGAGGTTTGGCTTTCCGCTCCTCTCTCTTTGTTTCGATGAAAGCCTTAACGCTCGCGTTCTACGGGGAACTTTTTTGACTTTTTACCTTCGCCAGCGCCGGGCTGCTAAGTTGGTATGGAAGAACTGCTGCGCCGCGGGAA
Organism: Solanum peruvianum; assembly: GCA_027705065.1. Classification (NCBI taxonomy): domain Eukaryota; kingdom Viridiplantae; phylum Streptophyta; class Magnoliopsida; order Solanales; family Solanaceae; genus Solanum; species Solanum peruvianum. The sequence continues at coordinate 51,003,804 of JAKWJD010001766.1, read as the reverse complement.
ATACTTCTCTATACAAGTTCTCGGACGAAGTTCCAGAAGCTACAAAAGCAGAATGATGAGCTCATGTCAAATGTTGCTGCTCTTCAAGAGAAGATGATTAATGAAAATGGTGCAGCAAACTCTAGGTTCACCCTTCTTATCAATTCCCTCTCTCATCTACCTCCCTCCACTTAGTCCTTCTTGTGTCTTTTTCTGTGTGGACAATGTCCGGGGTTCTTAATTTTTAGTTTAACTTAAATGTATTGACTACTGATTTTGTTATGCTTATGAATTGGAATCCTATTTTGTTGTAGCTAAATTCTGTTTCTTTCTGTCTTAATACTATGTTGGTGTTGTCCTTGATTGTGATCTCACTTATCAATCTTACTTGTTTTATTGGTTAAGTGCACTTCCTTTTTATGATTCCAAAGGGGGAATCAATTGGGGGTGCTCAAATGATGCTTAGGTTGGAGGTGCCCATATGATTCTTAGGTTGATGTGAGCGATAGGGGGAAGTAAACAACCAATAAATAAAAAGTGTGTCTACTCGACGGGGGAAGAATATGCAAGCACCTGTGTATGGTTTGTCATCATCAAAAAGGGGGAAAATGTTATTTGTAGTTTTGATGATTTGCCGAACCCAGGGACCTTGTGAAGGGACCTGATCCACAGTGTTATAAATTTTCCACTGCCAGGCTGGAAAAAGGTACAAGTGGTTGGTGCACAGTCTCCAACTGATGACTCGATAAACCCAGGGACATTGTGAAGGGACCTGGTCCTTGGTGAGATATACTCCTCATTACCAAGATGGGAAAAGTAAAGTGGTTGGTGCATAGTCTCCAACTGTTGCAGAAAGTGCAGAGACCTCGACCAATGGTGTTGTCTCGAAGGTTATGACTATCCTTCATTAGCCTAATGTCTAATAGTCATAACCTTACATTTTGCAACACGAAAAAACTTTCAAGAACTCTTGCAAAGGCTGATCGAAGAAGTAAAGATTCATCCTTAAGATCAAACTCGAACCAGATTGACCTGCAAGCTTAGTGGTGTTAGGATTTACTCTTTTAAACATACTTTGTAAATATGATCCTAAATCTATAAAGGAATCAAATAGTGCTTTGGTACTACATTCTAAATTATTCAGAGTTAAATGATTTAGTAGGCAGTGTTGTATCTGCCTAGGGAAAATCTAAATCATCTATAGTAGGCATTTTAGAGGGCGGTGTTGTATCCGCTTTGACAAAGTCTAAGTTATCTAGGGGTGATAGATTAGTGGGCGGTGTTGTATCCGCTTAGGCTCTTCAAGTAATAGGTAGATTACTTGTTCATGAGATTAATAACTTTTTCTCACATTGGTTGTAACTAGGTTCACTTTTGCTTGAAGAAGATTAGTGAAGTAGGTGAAAATTCTGTGCAATAGGTCGTGGTTTTACTTCCTTGATCAAGGAGGTATCCACGTAAACTTCCTGTATTGCAATATTATTGTTATTTTCTTTAGAATATATGTCAAGTTCAGTCAAGGGACCTAATGCATTGACTAATAATGTATGCACACATTTGATACAACATCTTAGGATAAACCTAAAAATATAGAATCCTAGAAGGAACAAGATGAAAGTATGTACTAACAATAGTACACATACATCCTACTCGCATAAGATAAGCAAACTGAACAGGAAAGATGAATGTGGAAGACTAATCAACAAAAACCTAAACCAATGATGGATTGAATATAATATCATGAACCTTGAATCTATCCGCTCTGACCTCCATTAATCTGTGTCATAATTCAACAAAATGTTGACCATAGTAAGGAAGACACCCTTACCCCCCCCCCCAAATCTCATTGACCTAATGCAATGGGTAAGAGAACAGTAATGAGTTCCTATATATGAGGTCACTAGATATTTAAGTAATATGAGAAGGTATTATGGCGTCAAATTGAAAAAAATATAAACTTATAAAGTAATTCTATCTTTAGTTGGTATGACACTGTTTCAATGATGGACTTTGCCAATTGAGGAAGGTTGTCTATATGTTTTTTGATAAGTCATAGGTTAATCAAAATAGGACACGACAGTAACTCTGAAGTCTGAACCGATGAAGCCGAATAATCATGGACAGAAAAATTACCAACATAAGGCTTCGAGTTAATGCAAAAAAGAGTGAATATTGAAGAACCTTACCCTGATACAAGAACCAGGTTCTTGTAATTCTGTTGCAACACAATAAAACAAAGATTTATCGTGGAAACCATCCTAACTCAAGGAAGGGAAAAATCACCACCAAAGTTTTACATTAATTCAACAACTCAGTTAATCAATGAATCTAAACATAAAATTCTATCCTATTCAATTAACTATAATAAAAAAAAACATTCCACTCACAAAGAAGTCAAACTCGCTTCTTGTTAGCAAAAACTCTGAACTCTTCTTAACTCTAGCCACCCAAGAAGTCAAACCCACTTCTTATTTACAATTCTCACAAACTCTCTCCCAATACAATTCTCTCAAGACTCTACTCCCAAGAAGTCAAACCCACTTATTATTACACAATATAGGAATATTACAATTCAATAATAAACCTTGAACAAATTAACAAAGACTAATAACCCTAGAATTTAATTGATTAGACTTCAGTATTCAATAGTTCAAAGTGGAACAAATTTTGTGAACTAGGTCCTTACGTTGTTGTAACGAAACTCTGCGATTTTTCTCCAATAACTACTTCTTTCAAGTTGATATATTCCGCAAATATGCAATAGATATCGATCAGGCTTTCATGGAAAAATTCTCTCGATTTTTGTTATTGCAAAAGACACTTTTTTCCTTCAACCTCTTGATCCTTTTATAGAGTTTGATTTGCTTTCAACTACTACAAGGAAAGGAATTACAAATCCTTTTCCTTGTTGAATTTGTCAATATTTACGTCTTTCCTTATTTGACTTGAATTGTAACTTGTTTATTTCTTTCCTTTTTTGAGTTGAATTGCTACTTTTTTTTATTTCTTTCCTTCTTTATTTGTTTCCATATTTATTTCCTACTCTTTCTTATTTATTTATGTACTTTTTCTTTTTTGCCGCAATACTTTTTTTTCTTTGCTGCAATCTGAACTACTAAATAAAAATGTTTTTTGTTTTTCCATTTAGATATGTAACCAAAGATTTCAACGAAACTGAATCACTCATTCTCCCGTAGGAAAACAGCAAGAGTACAACACTTAGTGCCCGTCAGGTAGCTCATATGATGTCATTGGAATATTCTAGTATGAACTGTCTGCACGAAACAGAGAAGCAACAAAATATTATCGAACTTCTAAACAAACATACTTCATATAGAATATAATAAAGAAAAAGTGAACACACAAAAGAATTAAGTGTCATCAGGACTTGAAGCAATCTTAAACGTCATCATGAGCAAGAATATATACTCTAAAGGTCTTAAGACTGGCCAAAAGATATCAATTACTTTTTTCAATTTTTATTTTATTATATCCTTTTAGGCAAGGGTGTAATAGGTGATCCAGAGATTATAGAAGAGATAACACATTGTAGAATGTTAGCAATATCTTCAGGGATCATCTCCTTTCACTACACTTGAATCAACATTTCATTGTCTAGCGGCGGAGTTGGATAAGGGAAGCGGAAACAACATAGTATTTATGACATTAAGCACTAAAGTGCTAGAAGACCATGCAAATAAAAAACAATTTGCCTATTTGACAATGTTATAATTAAGCTTTTTATGATGCCTCCCTTTGATGTGACTGGCAAAAAAAGAACCAGTAATCAATGCAAACAGAATGAACTCTTGAGAAACAAAGCATTAAAGTTTTGAGAAAGAAAATCTTGAATGAATACCTACATTTTATCTAGAAATAAACAGGTTAGGGGAAAGAAAAAGTTTGTTTCAACCAAAAACGGATCATTGTATTCAAACAAGTCTTAAGGATAACTGATGATAAATATCTAACTATAATGCCTTTCTGTTCCTAACTTTTTATCAAACAATCTGTAAGAATTCCACCCCCAATAGGAGATGTACAAACCGCCTGTTATCAAATTAAAGAATTATAATATATTTATACTATGAAACCAAAAAAAAACTTTTTTTACGAGTAATAAAGGATTATTATTGACATAAAACAACCAACATTAAGGAAATGCTTTGGAAAAAGTACATCAAAAGAGAACTTTACAATGTAAGGAAATAACTAAGAAAGTAAAATACAACCTCCAGCTCTAAAACATGCCTTAGTATTGTTGCACCAGAGACTACAACCAAAACAGAACAGTGCACAGAACATCCGATGGAGATTTAAAGTCCATAACCACTTCATTTTTCCCTTACTTACCGAAATAAAACAAAATTTACAAGTTCATGAGTAGCTTAGACCCTACCTCCCCAAGCAAAGAGAAGGGCTAATGAGCCTGAACATGAAACCTATTTTGTCCTTCTACCTCCCATAGACAAAAAAAATACATCTTAAATTTTCATATAGAGAGGCCTGCCCCCTTCAACACCTAAAATAGATTTGATCAATCCTCATAAAAATAAGTCAATTTTGCACCTTAGAATGCATGTCTAGGACCTTATTTTTTCTTCACTCTAGATTAAAATCTAGGGAAAAGTAGAAAAATTCTATGAATGAATAATTATTTAAAACATCTATTCGAGGAGGAAAATGTCAACCCAAATGTTAGTTCTCCCAAAGAAATCCTTGTTAGCTATAACTTGACTCCCTCAGTGCATACCATGGGGAATTACAATAGATACCATAGGCATTTGCTTCTTTCCTTCTTATTTTTTTTATAGTGGGGGAGGACGATTAACAGATTTGGAAACAAAATAATTTGCTTCAGATCAATTAAATAGTTTACTGAAGCAATGGCAGATCTCTACAGTGTTAACTGGAACTCTGCAATGCGAGGAAATAAACTATATAATTTCCAAAAGGAAGCAACTAAAAGAGGTCATAATACTGCAAACTGGAAGTAGCTATATAAAAATAGCTCAACAAAATAGGTAAAAATAATCATCCATTGATCTCTTTTTATTTGTTTTTTATGACAAGAGAAACCTGTTGTTGCCACCCTTTGGGTGCGCACAGGGTAAAACTCCCGCTCCTATGTTTATCTCTTTTAACCAGTCAAGTTCTTACAGTCAGAAAAGCAAAAGAAAAAAAAGGGGGCAATAACACATTTAAGCAGTTGTTCTTTGTTAAGAGATACCTTTTGAAGAATGTGTCCATCATAAACCGGAGCAACAGTAGTCAATCCTCCACCACTGAACCAATTAGTTCAGAGATCTCTTTAGTAATGCTTAGTAAACATATCTTTTCTCAATAGAGTTACGATATGTCATCAAATTAAAGAATTATAACATATCTATTTAATGAAACCAAGAAAGAACTTTCTTATATAAGTAATAAAGGAATGTTATTAACGTAAAAAAAACAGCATTATGGAAATGCTGGGGAAAAAGTACATCAAAAGAGAAATTTCCAATGTAAGGAAAGAACTAAGAAAGTAAAATACAACCTCTAGCTCCAAAACAACATGCGGTAGTATTGTTGCACCAGAGACTACAACCAAAGCAAAAATGCAAGAAAAACTGATTTATAAACGTTAGCCGAGGTCGGGGGGGGGTAAACGAGAACACACAATGCATTCCGTTTCATAAATAGAAACAGATACAACTGTGCCCAGATCCAACGCCAAACAAAAATGCAAAACATTCTTTAACCAATTTAATCAAAGTGTAGAGCACTGTATTTTAAACAAGATAACTTTTTTTCTTTTTGAGTATTTCATTGGATAATAAAAGTGTAGAACATTGTATTCTAAACCAGATAACGTTTTTCTTCTATAGTATTTCATCGGGTATCTGTTATGTCCAATTGGATGACATTGCCTACCAAGTTTAAGGTAGATGGGAAGAATTCACCTATTGTTTTTTTCTCTGCTGGAATTTGATCCCTCGTTTTGAAGGTTTGTACCCACTTCATTGACCACTAGGTCACAACCTTAAATGTTATTTGATAACATGCACTTTGATTTTGTGTCCATGATTTCACATTTGATGCGTAGTTGATTGAATGGATGATTCATATTTCTGCTCTTTATCATCCTTTCTAGAGTAACATTGTATGAATTATGATTTTAATGTCAAGATAGCTTGCACACCTTTGAATATATCTAGATCTTATAAGTTGGGACAAAGGTACCAGATCATTCTACACCAGCCTCTCCAAGCACTTCCAGATGCCCACAAGAACAGGTTTTTCTAATCCTCATACTTTTCAAGGCATCATTTACCTATGTCATCCCAAGCCTAGGAATATAATTTGAAGTTTCTACCATGCACCTATGTGTGGATCTCCAACATGTTTTTATCTTGGTTCGAGTGAATAATTGATAACAGTAACATACCCAGTCTAGTCCCACCTAGTAAGGTTTTGGAAAGGGTATGGTGTATGCAAACCTTATTCCTACCTACTACTGAGGTAGACAACTAGTATGGTAGGCAGAAAGGTTGTTTACTATAGGCTACGACACAAGAAAAATCAATTCAAAGTAGTCCAGAAAAAGAATAAATAAAGGAGTGAAAGCATACCAAAGCCTTCTGAACAATAACTACGACAAAATACTACGATAATCAAAGTATAAATAACATATAGTAATAAAAATCAAAAGACAAGAAACTACAAAGCGATACTACGACTATTAATATGGACAAATAACAAGAAAATGTGCTATTACCTAATAACCTCCTACCATAATATATGCCTCCACAACCCACTACCTCTTGTCCTTGATAACCTTAAAATTAAAAATGTCATGCCTATAACCTATACGCACTACTTCAATATATCCCTACCTATCCTTAAACTATTCATATCTAACATCTCATACCTCACACTTGGACATTCGTGCATCTTCTCTTTTCATGCTCGAATTATCTCAGTTTCACTTCATGCTTCCAGTGCTTGTTGTCATCATCAAAGTTTCTACCACCTTATCTCATATATCCTCATTTATAATCTTATCTGTCCTAGTATGTCCACGCATCTTGTCACGCCCCGAGGCTACATCCTAGATGTGACTGACACCCAATATTCACTACTGGCTTTGAGCGAACCCTTAGCCTGTCTTACTTAACTCAGTGAAAGACTTACTCAATGTTAAAGGAAGAACATTGTCATAAATAACTCAAATTAATTCTTGGCTAAAATGACACTTAAGTCTCAAAATAAAATATCTGCAAATAAAGAGACTCAACTGAACTAAATGACTGACTATTTGTCTATGAAGCCTCTAATAGCTAAGATGGATGTTGGGAAAGACCCCACAATATCCTAATGAACTAAAATATAAAGCAATAAAAATATATCCTTCAAAATAACGGAGACTCACCAACTGAATCTGAACTGCTCACTTGATCAACGGTCCACTGAAATGTCGATCCTAGTTACCTGATTCTGCATCATGATAAGATGCAGGACAACTGTCATCAGTACATTGAATGTACGAGTATGCAAGTTTGAATGCTTTACAAAAACTTAAAGCTTGAATGGAATAAGAAGGAACACTTACCTTGTCTTTGCTCAATTCAAGAATAAAACTCATTATAACTAATTCATTTCATTATATAGCAGTTTAAAGACATGTGCAATATAAAGAAAATCTACTTGAAACATGGTTTTAAAATTTGTGTATGCAAAGATACCATTAAATCTGAGATGTATGTAAAATACAAAATAAACTGATGTAAACTCATATTCTTAATAAAAGACATATCATGCTTCCTCTCAGAGTTGAATTTTGTAATGCATGCATGAAGTCCCATACCATCATTCTTACTAATAAAAGTCTTGAGGAACCATGCACTTACTGCTGTGGGAGTTTCTCTAACCGACAACCATCACTTAAAAACTATAGTGATGATACAACGATCTACCTCACGCTTCCAGAACGTCCTATACCTGGCCAAAGGTATAAGATCTAAACATCCTAATGGATCCACAAGTAAACTATAAAAAGGATTCATCTAAAAAGTATGAGCCTTTTCTACTCATAATGGATACATGGTTTATGGGGGTTGTGTAACGACCTGTTTAGTCGTTTTGAGCAGCAGATTTTATTTCTGGAAAAACTGGCTGAGACGACGGTCACCACGACGGACCGTCATGGGCACGACGGACCGTCGAGGGTGTCTCGTTCCAGAACACTTAGAATTCTGAAATTTGGGTATTAAAATCGACTCTCTGTAATTTGTGACGGACCGCAGGACGGACCGTCACAGCTACGACGAACCGTCGTGAGCTTCCGTTGCGAAACACTTCAACTCTTGAGAATTTGGTACGGGAAACGAGTCTCTGAACGTCATGACGGAAGTGCAGGATGGACCGTCACAGGTGTGACGGACCGTCACAGTGTACTTAGTGAAAAATGGAATTCTAGGATGTTGCGACGACCTGCGTGACGGACCGTCGCAGGCACGACGGGCCGTCACAGGTTGCGTAATCCCAGTCAGAGTCGGATTTCTTTACACGTTTTAAGGGACGTTTTGGACTATTCTTTCCTTAATTATAAAGTTAGAGGGTTAATATTAATAAGTCTAATTCTTGAGGGATAAAAGAGGTAACTTTGGGTTAATTAGTGGGGTATTATTGCCATCTTTTACACTTAATTATATGTTAATTAGGGTAAAATAAAGAGGGTTTTGAATAAAGAAAACAGAAAGAACAAAGAGAAAGAGAGATTGAACGAGAAGAAGAATGCTTTGGGGAAAATTCTTGCTTGATCACTAATCTTCGGTGGAGGTAGGTTATGGTTTTTACGATATTCGTAGTGAACTCTTAATAGTGTATGATATGTATTGATAGTATTGTAAACCCTGCTATGTGTTTAATTGTATGCTTGCATGATTGTGATTATGAAATTGTGATAAACTAAGCATGATGAAGTTATTGAATCCTACATCTTGAAAGGAAACCCTAATTCACTTGTTAATGATGATGCCTTATTGTAAAAGAAGGCTTGATATATTATATAATGAGATTGATGATGCCTTAGTGTAAAAGAAGGCTTGATATATTATATAATGAGATTGATGATGCCTTAGTATAAAAGAAGGCTTGATGAATTAGGGGATCGGGTGCCACGTTCCGGTACCAGGATAGAAATAGAGGATCGGTTGCCACGTTGCGGTACCAGGATAGAATGAGGATCGGAGTGTCACGTTCCGACACCAGGATAGAATGAGGATCGGAGTGTCACGTTCCGACACTAGGATAGTATATGGATCGGGTACCACGTTCCGGTACCAGGATAGAATGAGGATCGGAGTGTCACGTTCCGACACCAGGATAGTATATGGATCGGGTGCCACGTTCCGGTACCACGATAGTATATGAGGATCGGAGTGCCACGTTTCGGCACCAGGATAGTATATGGATCGGAGTGTCACGTACCGACACAAGAGGAAGAAAGATAATGAATCTTGAAAGATGTAAATATACTCAATCTAATGAACCCAATTCCCAAATGAGTATGATATTGAGGCTTGAGTCCTCATGTGTGAACTTAACGGTAATTGTTAATGATATAGTACTTGTTGTTGCTACATGTTAAGCATCATAGTTGATTTTATGATATTACTTGATATATATTATCTTCTATTTTGAGTTGGCCGATGATATCTACTCAGTACTTGTGGTTGTACTGACCCCCTACTTTTATGTTTTCTTCTTTGTTATTGTGGAATGCAGCAAACGTTCCGTCGTCTTAAACTCAACAGTAGATCTAGCCAGTCTTCACTACCTTTGGAAATTCAGGGTGAACTAATGCGTCTAGCTTGGACTGGATCTTCTTCTTCAAGTCTTGATGCCTTGAACTTCCGGCATGGACTAGCTTTTTAGTTATTTTTGTTCTTAGACATTTTAGTTTAGTAATTTGAGGATAGATGTTCTTGTGATGATGACTTCCAGATTTTGGGGATAATAATAATAGTTTTGAATTGTTTTTATTAATGATTTTAAGTATTCCGCATTATTTTCTGTTGATATACATTGAAACATTAAGGTTTAGATGGGTTGGTTCGCTCACATAGGAGGGTAAATGTGGGTGCCAGTCGCGGCTCGGTTTTGAGTCGTGACAAACTTGGTATCAGAGCATTAGGTTCGTTGGTCTCATCACACAAGAACGAGTCTAGTAGAGTCTTAAGGAACGGTAGGGGGACGCCTTTACTTTTCTTTGAGAGGCTATAAGACTTTAGGAAAATTCCATTCTTTTATTCTTCTTTCGTGCTACTACTTGAGTCCAATTGGTATCTAGGTGATACAAATTGGTATCTGACCATCTTCATTCCATTTCGCAGATGGTTAGAACTAGAGCAACGACCGCACCAGCAGCAACAACGGAAAGACAGGAAACGACTGAGCCAGCCACTGGGGCTGTGGCTCGAGGAAGAGCAGCGGCAAGAGGCCGTGGAAGAGGTCGTGGGAGGACGTCCTCTAGAGGAAGAGGACGAGCCCCTAGCCCATCTGATACTAGGGCGGTGACTCCTCCACCGACTGAGGAAGTAGTGAGAGAGGGTGAGGAAGGGGAGAATGAACAAGTGCAAAATGAGGAATTGCCACCCCAACCTACCCCAGAGATGATCAACCAGGTACTTGCTTATCTTAGCGGGTTATCCGATCAGGGTCAAGCACCTCCAGTGGTTTCTGCACCAACACCTCCGGTTCCAGAGACACGACATGCTGCTGCTGGGGCTCCTCGTATGGATGCCTCCTTGGAAATAGGCACATTTCCTCGTGTGACTACTGGGCCTATAATGACAAATGATCAGCATGAACTTTTCAGTAAGTTCTTAAATTGAAACCTCCAGTCTTCAAGGGTGCAGAATTAGAGGATGCTTACGATTTCCTGGTTGATTGTCATGAGCTACTACACAAGATGGGTATAGTAGAGCGGTTTGGTGTCGAGTTCGTGAGCTATCAGTTTCAAGGGAACGCCAAGATGTGGTGGCGGTCACATGTTGAGTGTCAACCAACAGAGGCACCACCTATGACTTGGGAATCATTCTCTAGCTTGTTTATGGAGATGTATATCCCAAGGACTTTGAGGGATAGAAAAAGGGATGAGTTCTTGAGTCTAGAGCAAGGAAGGATGATGGTTAATGCATATGAGGCTAAATTCCGTGCATTATCCAGGTATGCCACCCAACTTTGTTCCAGTCCACAAGAACGGATTCGCCATTTTGTGAAGGGGTTGAGGTCAGAGTTGCGGATTTCGGCCTTACAGATAGCGGCTACGGCAAAATCCTTCCAAGAGGTGGTAGACTTTGTGATAGAGGTGGAAGGAGTGAAGCCAGATGACTTCACCACGACATCGACATCAAAGAGGTTTCGAAAGGGAGGTGAGTTCAACGGTTTGTATACTAGAGGACAGAGTTCTGGAGGCTACTCAGTTCAACCAATTCAGTCTTCACTACAGACTGTAGTTGGGGGTCCACCTCAGACCGGTCAACACTTCTCTGAGAGGCCGATGCTTGAACCCAGAGAATGTTATGGATGTGGGGAGATTGGACACATTAAGAGGTATTGTCCAAAACAGAGTTACAGAACCCCACTAGCCAGAGGTAGAGGTGGTCATGGTAGAGGCCGTTATTCTGGAGGGCGTGGTGGCCAATGTAATGGTGGTCACCAAAATGGCAGAGGTGAAGGGCAAACTGGAGCCACTACAACACAACATGGTAGGGGCAACGGACAGACAAGTAATGGGGCCCATTGTTACGCTTTCCCTGGGAGATCTGAAGCGGAGACATCAGATGCTGTCATCACAGGTAATCTTTTGATTTGTGATTGCATGGCTTCTGTATTGTTTGATCCTGGATCCACATTTTCTTATGTGTCTTCCTCATTTGCTAATGGTCTAAATTTACATTGTGAATTACTTGACATGCCTATTCGTGTTTCTGCTCCGGTGGGTGAGTCTGTGATAGTCGAAAAGGTATATAGGTCTTGTTTGGTGAATTTCGTGGGGAGCACCACTTATGTAGATCTGGTTATCTTAGAAATGGTTGACTTTGATGTAATTATGGGTTGGGTGCAGTGCTAATGCAAGAGAAGAATGTGATTGCTTATGCTTCGAGGCAATTAAAGGTGCATGAACGTAACTATCCGACCCATGATTTGGAGTTGGCCGCGGTAGTATTTGCACTAAAGCAATGGAGACACTATTTGTATGGGGTTAAGTGTGAAGTCTACACGGACCATCGTAGCCTACAGTACGTCTTTACTCAAAAAGATTTGAACTTGAGACAGAGGAGATGGATGGAACTACTGAAAGACTACGACATCACTATCTTGTATCATCCGGGAAAAGAGAATGTTGTGGTGGATGCTCTAAGTAGAAAGGCCGGAAGCATGGGAAGTCTAGCTCATTTGCAAGTTTCTAGACGCCTATTGGCTAGAGAGGTGCAGATTCTGGCTAATGACCTTATGAGGTTAGAAATAAATGAGAAGGGAGGATTGTTAGCTTGTGTAGAGGCAAGATCTTCTTTTCTTGACAAGATCAAGGGAAGACAGTTTGATGATGAGAAACTAGGTCGAATTCGAGATAAAGTGTTGCAAGGAGAGGCTAAAGAAGCAACAATCAATGGGGAAGGTGTTTTGAGGATTAAGGGAAGGGTATGTGTACCCCGCATCGATGATTTGATCACCACTATTCTTACAGAGGCTCATAGTTCCGGATATTCTATACATCCTGGTGCAACCAAGATGTATCGTGACCTAAAGCAACACTTCTGGTGGAGTAGAATGAAGCGAGATATTGTTGAGTTTGTTGCCAAATGTCCAAATTGTCAACAAGTAAAGTATGAACACCAGAGGCCCGGAGGAACACTTCAGAGAATGCCCATTCCTGAATGGAAGTGGGAGAGAATCGCGATGGACTTCGTGGTCGGACTTCCTAAAACATTGGGTAAGTACGACTCTATTTGGGTGATTGTTGATAGGTTAACTAAGTCCGCTCATTTCATTCCGGTCAAGGTGACCTACAATGCAGAGAAGTTAGCCAAAATCTACATCTCAGAAATTGTTCGATTACATGGGGTTCCACTCTCCATCATATCAGATAGAGGTACGCAGTTTACTTCTAAGTTTTGGAGAACATTGCATGCTGAATTAGGTACTAGGTTAGACCTTAGTACTGCGTTTCACCCTCAGACTGATGGTCAGTCTGAGCGAACGATTCAAGTGTTGGAGGATATGCTTCGTGCATGTGTGATAGAGTTTGGTGGCCATTGGGATAGCTTCTTACCTTTGGCAGAGTTTTCATACAATAATAGCTATCACTCCAGTATTGATATGGCTCCATTTGAAGCATTGTATGGGAGGAGGTGTAGATCTCCCATTGGGTGGTTTGATGCATTTGAGGTTAGACCATGGGGTACTGACCTCTTGAGGGATTCGTTAGATAAGGTGAAGTGCATTCAAGGAAAGCTTCTAGCGGCGCAAAGTAGACAAAAGGAGTATGCAGACCGAAAGGTTAGAGACTTGGAGTTCATGGAAGGTGAACAAGTCTTGTTGAAGGTTTCACCCATGAAAGGGGTGATGCGGTTTGGAAAAAGGGGTAAGCTAAGTCCAAGGTATATTGGACCATTTGAAGTGCTTAAGCGAATAGGGGAGGTGGCTTATGAGTTGGCCTTGCCTCCAGGGCTGTCCGGAGTGCATCCGGTATTTCATGTGTCCATGTTGAAAAGATACCATGGAGATGGAACTACATCATCCGTTGGGATTCAGTTTTGCTTGATGAGAACTTGACTTATGAAGAGGAACCGGTTGCTATATTAGATAGAGAAGTTCGCAAGTTGAGGTCGAGAGAGATTGCATCCATCAAAGTTCAATGGAAGAATCGACCGGTTGAAGAGGCTACTTGGGAGAAGGAGGCAGATATGCAAGAAAAATACCCACATCTGTTTACAGATTCAGGTACTTCCTTCCGCCCTTGTTTTTCTTATTTTGATCGTTCGAGGACGAACGATGGGTAAATTGGTATCTATTGTAACGACCTGTTTAGTCGTTTTGAGCAACAGATTTTATTTCTGGAAAAACTGGCTGAGACGACGGTCACCACGACGGACCGTCATGGGCACGACGGACCGTCGAGGGTGTCTCGTTCCAGAACACTTAGAATTCTGAAATTTGGGTATTAAAATCGACTCTCTGTAATCTGTGATGGACCTGCAGGACGGACCGTCACAACTACGACGAACCGTCGTGAGCTTCCGTTGCGAAACACTTCAACTCTTGAGAATTTGGTACGGGAAACGAGTCTCTGAACGTCATGACGGAAGTGCAGGACGGACCGTCACAGGTGTGACGGACCGTCACAGTGTACTTAGTGAAAAATGGAATTCTAGGATGTTGCGATGACCTGCGTGACGGACCGTTGCAGGCACGACGAGCCGTCACAGGTTGCGTAATCCCAGTCAGAGTCGGATTTCTTTACATGTTTTAAGGGACGTTTTGGACTATTCTTTCCTTAATTATAAAGTTAGAGGGTTAATATTAATAAGTCTAATTCTTGAGGGATAAAAGAGGTAACTTTGGGTTAATTAGTGGGGTATTATTGCCATCTTTTACACTTAATTATATGTTAATTAGGGTAAAAGAAAGAGGGTTTTGAATAAAGTAAACAGAAAGAACAAAGAGAAAGAGAGATTGAACGAGAAAAAGAAAGCTTTGGGGAAAATTCTTGCTTGATCACTAATCTTCGGTGGAGGTAGGTTATGGTTTTTACGATATTCGTAGTGAACTCTTAATAGTGTATGATATGTATTGATAGTATTGTAAACCCTGCTATGTGTTTAATTGTATGCTTGCATGATTGTGATTATGAAATTGTGATAAACTAAGCATGATGAAGTTATTGAATCCTACATCTTGAAAGGAAACCCTAATTCACTTGTTAATGATGATGCCTTAGTGTAAAAGAAAGCTTGATATATTATATAATGAGATTGATGATGCCTTAGTGTAAAAGAAGGCTTGATATATTATATAATGAGATTGATGATGCCTTAGTATAAAAGAAGGCTTGATGAATTAGGGGATCGGGTGCCACGTTACGGTACCAGGATAGAAATAGAGGATCGGGTGCCACATTCCGGTACCAGGATAGAATGAGGATCGGAGTGTCACGTTCCGACACCAGGATAGAATGAGGATCGGAGTGTCACGTTCCGACACCAGGATAGTATATGGATCGGGTGCCACGTTCTGGTACCAGGATAGAATGAGGATCGGAGTGTCACGTTCCGACACCAGGATAGTATATGGATCGGGTGCCACGTTCCGGTACCAGGATAGTATATGAGGATCGGAGTGCCACGTTCCGGCACCAGGATAGTATATGGATCGGAGTGTCACGTACCGACACAAGAGGAAGAAAGATAATGAATCTTGAAAGATGTAAATATACTCAATCTAATGAACCCAATTCCCAAATGAGTATGATATTGAGGCTTGAGTCCTCATGTGTGAACTTAACGGTAATTGTTAATGATATAGTACTTGTTGTTGCTACATGTTAAGCATCATAGTTGATTTTATGATATTACTTGATATATATTATCTTCTATTTTGAGTTGGCCGATGATATCTACTCAGTACTTGTGGTTGTACTGACCCCCTACTTTTATGTTTTCTTCTTTGTTATTGTGGAATGCAGCAAACGTTCTGTCGTCTTCAACTCAACAGTAGATCTAGTTAGTCTTCACTACCTTCGGAAATTCAGGGTGAACTAATGCGTCTAGCTTGGACTGGATCTTCTTCTTCAAGTCTTGATGCCTTGAACTTCCGGCATAGACTAGCTTTTTAGTTATTTTTGTTCTTAGACATTTTAGTTTAGTAATTTGAGGATAGATGTTCTTGTGATGATGACTTCCAGATTTTGGGGATAATAATAATAGTTTTGAATTGTTTTTATTAATGAGTTTAAGTCTTCCGCATTATTTTCTGTTGATATACATTGAAACATTAAGGTTTAGATGGGTTGGTTCGCTCACATAGGAGGGTAAATGTGGGTGCCAGTCGCGGCTCGGTTTTGGGTCGTGACAGGTTGTGAGTTGTCTGAACTCTCCTCCATATTAGTGCTCAATACTACTCACAAAAATATACTTATCTTGTATTTTTTAAAACAATTTTTCCTTTGATTTGAGATTAGTTCTCAAAAGCTTAGCTAAAAGGCTAACTTGGAAATCTTAGTTTCCCATCTTGCTTCATTTTATAAATCTATAACTCTTTTTTGAAAATTACCCCGAAGACTCTTTGTAGAACTTTTTTTTTTGTTTACTCATTTAAATGTGAAAATATTTGAAATCTCATTGGGGATAATTATTCCCCCAATAATTTTGAAGAAAATAACTTCAACTTAACTCTTTAATTTTTACTTAGCTTGAAACTTGAGTCTTGAAACAACTTTTCAGGAAATACTTCGTTCCCTTATACTTCTTTGAAGGAAAAACTTCAACTCTTTTCTCTTTACTTAACTTGAGACTTAACTCTTAGGGAATACTTAGTCCCTTAAAAATTTTGAGAATTTAATTGAAATCTTTACTCTTTGCCTAACTTGTAACTTGAACCTTAAAACAAAGTTAACATGTTTGTTAAGGACTCTTGGAAACTTTAAAAACTTTCCTTGACTTGCTTCTTAACTTTTAGAGTTGACTGTTAACTTCTTTGACTTTGATCTTAACTATCCTTGAATTGGATTATGGATTCAAGGTTCATGATCTCACGTTAATGGATTAATTCATGATGTTTAGACGTAAATTAGAGTGTTGGAATCAACTAGGAAACGTGGGTACACGTAGGAACTAGTACGAAAAGATGGGGAATGAATTGGGTGAACATGCATCCTTGGCGCTCAGAGCGGCACGGAGCGCTAGGCCCAGAACTTCAGAGGCCAAGGTTGGGCGCACTAACTGGCGCTTCACCCCAAGGCCCTAGGGACAGAGACTGTCTTGTGGGGCTATGGAATGTGCGGCGTCCCAAGGCCCTACGGAAGTGCATTTTGACTTCTCTTCTATGTTTTTCAGATCAGAACCTTCTAAATTTCAATGGATCTTTCCCCAAATACACAAAAAACTAATACCCTTAATACCCAATAGAGTAGACTCAAAAAACAACCCGAAAACATGAATCCAATAACCTCTTGGCATGCAACAACTGAACTAACAAGAATTCAACACTATTCTTCAAGAACTTCAATTTTCATAAATCAATCAACAATTACTGAATTGAACAAGTTGGTGGGTGTGTGAACTAGCCCAACATAAAAAGATCTCACATACCTTTTTAGAAATCACCCTCGATGAATTCCACAAATCGAACTTCGACAATCTTGAACGTTCTTGCTTCCTTTTCTCCTTTCTCCTCTTCTTTTCTCTTCTCTCAAAAGCCTATCTTGTTTTCTAAAAGCGTGAACTGAATAAGATCAGTTTAGACCCCAATTTATTACCCAAAAATGAAATAAAATAATTGGGTTAGGAAAATAAAAATTTTCCCTTCCCAAATCCGGATTGGACTTTCCTTTGTCTAACAACCCAACTTCCGAAAGGCATAACTCACTCATATGATATTGAAATCGTAAACTCATTGCGTTGGAAAGATCTATCCAAGGGATTTCTAACCATATCAAGAACTACCTCTAAATCTGAGCTAGGATTTGTGGCTCTTTGAAGTTGACCAAAAACTCACATTCTAAAAGTGACTATTTCAACTTCTAAGCTTCTTCCTAGCAATCTCAATTTGTGAGATCTTACACCTCCTTCTCAAGATCGTCATTTATATAACTTCTATCTTTTGAAAGTAAAGATCACTGCTAGCCAACACTCTATCCCATACAATATAATAGGTCTAACAACTACTATGTAGAACTTGTCTTTAAGTTTTATGGTACCTTCATATCACAAAAAACTCTGACTCAAGACTTCCATTTTATTAACCCCACTCCAATATGGTGAGTGAAAACCTCATCAATCTCCCCATTTCCTTCAATGACAGACCCAAGATACTTGAAACTTCCTCTCTTTTGAATGATTTATATGTCAAGCCTCACTTCTACACCAGCTTTTATATGTTACGACACTAAACTTGCACTCCAAGTATTATTTCTCGAGCCTTCTCAATATGAACCTTTTAGATTCCTGGATCTATTTCAAAACCTCTATATTACTATTAAAAAGATTCATTAATCAAAACTATGGCATCCCCAAATAACATACACCATATCACTTCACTTGGGATTTGCCACATAGACTCATCCAAGATCAATGCAAATAAAAATGAGTTAAGTGTTGACTTGTGGTGCAACCCTATAAAAATAGTTAAGTTCTATGAGTCTCATACTATTTATTTTACACGAGTATTAGATTCATCATCCATGTCCTTGATTGTCGTAGAGTACATCACAAGCTCACCCTTAGCCTCCAAGCATTTCCATAGAACTTACCTCTCTCTATTCTAATCCACTAGTCTTCTATGAGATGAATGGATAATGTAGCTGAGAGTCCCAACATTAAATCAAACTTATTCTAGAAATGAATCACATCCTTCCTTGCCATTATCTGCACCATCCCTTTTCAAACCTTCATAATGTGGCTTACCAGCTAAATATCCCTATATTTGTTGCAGTTGTGAATGCCGCCCTTGTTCTTGTACAATAAAATAAATGTATTATTGTAATTAAGGAAAAAATAGACTTATTATATGACAAGGTAATAAGGATAAAAAGATTTTTTATAGAGTCAAGTGGAACAATGTTCTACTTTGGAAGAGACAGTGCTTTTTAGGCAGTAGGTACTCAAAATTAAATGTCTATGGAGATGCTCCCATGAACCCCATTTTTCTGTACAAAACCCTCCAATTTGAGAGTTTTAGAACTATATACCATGATCATTTCTAATGCTAACAACTTTGCAATTTATCTTCAGTTGAATGGCTTTGAAAAATGTAATCATATTTCCAACTGTTTCATCCTTTGTTCTCTGGAACATACTCCATGTACACCCGGAGAGATCATCAACAAAGACAAGAATTTATTTCTTACCTCATCTGCTTTGGATTCTTACAGTTCCGCACAAGTCCATGTAAAGAAGCTCTAGAGGTCAGGTTGTACTGTTTCCCTTCTTGGCTTTCAAAGATGACTTAGTTTGTTTGCCGTTTGTATAGAAATCAAAGACATTATAATTTGAAAACTTCATCATTGGCAGTCCACAAGAACAGGTCCCTGTGACTAGTTTTTTCGTCAAAGAGGAACGTACATGACCTAGACGTCGGTGCCACAAAATTTGCATCATCAGTTTAAGCACTTAGACAAGAAAGATCATCTACTGCAATAGAGTCAAGATCTGCAACATACATGTTTTTACTCTTGTAGTAGACAATAGAACCCTCTTGGTTATACAATTCGTAACCATACATTTGTTATCCATGAATTTGACTTCATTCCCTTTGTCAAAAATTTGAGATATTCTCAAGAGATTGTATTTGAGGCCCTCCACATAGAGTACATTGTTTATCGAATTATCAGCAAATCTACCTATCCTGCCAATACAAAGAATAGAACCCTTCTTTCCATTACCAAATGACACACCACCACCTTGGTGTGCTCTCAAAGAGACAAAGTTTGAAGTTTCTCCTGTCATATGCTTTGAGCATCCAATGTCCATGTACCAGTACTAACTTCTCCCTCTCATCTGCACAAGAATCACTTATTAGTCTTAGAAACCAACTTAAGATAAAGTTCCAGTAACTATCAAAAGGCTTAACAAGAAAATCTCATGTCCAAAGGGGCAACGTGTCCTTACTGAAATAATAGCGAGGACTAGGTTCCTTGCGTTTCCCTTTTTCATTACTTTAAGATCCGACAAATTTCACATGTTTTTATTTAACTCTTCTCAGTGTCTCACACCTTTCTTTTAGATGAGAGCTACGACCACACTGAGGGCATAAAATATTATCATCTACTTACACATATTTGCACAAAAGATTATCAGTTACATATTACATATTTTCTATGAGTGTTATAAGGGGGTTCTATTGGTCTGCATCCCAACTCCTTCTTTCCATTGGAACTTTGACGATAAAAGTTAGATAATATCTTTGAGGGGTCAGTCAACTACAGAGAATGATTTAAGTCTTCCTTGACCCTACTCAGATCGTTTCTTAGTTGAGAGTCAGTTTCAAAGGAGGCAACTAGCTTAGATTTAGAGATTTCAAGTTTTTGTTCCAATCCTTCCTCTAAAATACTAAGCTTTCGATTTCCACCCTCTGAGATACCAGTGTCGTCCTTGTTGACTCCCAATTTTTGACCCTTATCGATAGCAATTAACTAGCAAGCTTCTCGAATTTAAACAATTTAAAATAATTAATTTTTATAAATTAGTATATATATATTTAAAAATGAAAATTTTAGATCGTGAGTTATTTTAAGTAAAGTTTGACGCTTTCTTTTGCTTTAAGTTAATGCTTATGTCTCACACATTTTTTTGTATAATTATTATAATTTTGTCAATGTTCAAAATCAGAAAAAAAAGAATAATGATAATAATGTATTTGGTTAATTACTTTAGCTTATATCTTGATTTTTTTAGCTTTTATTCAAACTACTTAGTTGATTTTGTTAACCTTAAGAAGCTTGTTACTTAATTATA
Source organism: Solanum peruvianum (assembly GCA_027705065.1). Taxonomy (NCBI): domain Eukaryota; kingdom Viridiplantae; phylum Streptophyta; class Magnoliopsida; order Solanales; family Solanaceae; genus Solanum; species Solanum peruvianum. Next base: position 50,983,102 of record JAKWJD010001766.1, on the reverse strand, counting down.
TTAATTCGTCGTATTGTTAAAATTAATCAAATCAGACAATTACATTTTTTAATTTGGTTAAATCAGCGATTTTCATAGCTAAAAGACCAGGATTTTTTGGGCCATTTATTGGTAAATTTGTAGATGACCCAGCAACACAATTCTCAGCCCTAGCGCTTTTTAAATCGTTTCCCTTTGCAGAACAGTCCAAAACCCCTAAACCCGGCCCATCTCTTATCTCCCCTCCCCCAATAAAAATTAAAGACCAATTATTTTCCCTATCCATCAGTTTAACCCGACCCTCTTCTCAATTCCAAGAGAAGCTTGGAAGTTCAGCGCAAATAGCAACTCCAGGACTCGTGAAGAACAGCAGAAGCGCCCCTCACAACCGTCCGCTTCAACTTTTGGATTACGGAAGCAACGAGTCTCAAATGCTTTGCAACTCACGGCGCAGAGGGGCGCGTGTCTAGCACAGTAGTACGTCACTCCTCATCTCCTTTCTCAGAGCGGGTACGATTTGGAGCAGCCTTTGGTGCTGTTTCGTACTACATAGTGCAAGATCGAGCCACGTCAAGGCATGAGAACATTGGTAATGAATCTCATCCGTCCGCTTTGAGGCCATATCCGAGTTTTGAGGATTTTTCTTGGACTATTCCGAAAATACCAGTTGTTCCTCATCCTTGGGGGTTTTCATATTTTGAAAGGGCACATAAAATCCCGATTTTACCCCAAGCCCTTTTGGAAATTTCCAGCTGCCTCCCTTGATTGAGAGCCCTGGTTTTTCCCCCCTTAAAAGGTTCCCCTTTCTTCATTTGTTTGATGGGAGATTTGAAGGCAGAAAAAAAAATAAAATACTAGAAAGTAAAAGTTATTAGCTTTCCACTAGAAAGATAGCAAAGTTTTTTTCTTAATTCTTTTTTTTTACGATAAAACTAGGGAATAATCACAAAAAGGGGGAATCGAGAAAAAATAGTCTAAGATTTTCAGCCAACGCAAAAAGAGTTTGATAGAAGAGTAGTTTTATACACGCATAATATATTTCGAGGGAAAGCAAAAGGAGTGTTCATACTGTTAGCGCTTTGGGTTCGAAACCATTCTCGGCTATTGTATGTGTCGTAGTTTCCGTGGTGGTGGTTACTGTTGCCCATCCTTGCTCGTTCCCATCTCTGTTCGCTGCTCAAAAGAGGTGGATAACTCTCGTTCCTTTTGTTTCTTTTTTCTTTCTATTTCTAACGTGATGAAATCAAGGAATATTTGTTGTTGTTTATGAGTTGGTTATATATAATTGGTACTGAGTCAAATTTTTCTCTTTGTAGTAATTTTTCTGAAACTAGTTTATGCATATTTGTTTTCCAAAGCGATAAGTGCCGAATTAAATATTTCTTTCATCTGCTGTGAATCTTTCAGCTCGACTTATTAGTTGCCTCAGTATTATCTTGTTGTCATTTTGTCGCATTCATACCTTCATGATGTGTTGAGAAGGCATCGAAATGCTTTAAGCGGTTTGTACTTTGAATCCTGTGAATATAAGTTTGTTTTCTTTTAGTCTATTCTTGGTCATCATGAATCTAAAAATAATAATAATGTATACATATATACATGGTGTTTGATGTCATACCCTTTATTCTTTCACTCAAATTGAAGGAAAGAGGCAAGATATCAATACATTGACTTCAAATTGTATTCCTACTCGTAGTTTCCAGTCTTTAGTCGATTTGATTTTGTTTATGTTAGGTATGTCAAGCTTGGTTTTTTTGTTGTTGTTTCATATCCTTATATGGTAGTTGTTTTATTTGCCTCGACATTCCCTTTCTTTATCAAAGGAAAGAACAATTGATTTTTCCGCATTTCATGAATGTAAGTCGTTTCAATATTATGACCTTGATCATTTTAACACTTCCTTTCTATTAGCCATTTTTTTTCTTGTGGATTACTGTTGCCTCTATCAGATTTATTCATTTAAGCATGAATAAGATGTTACTTGCAAGTTTATTCGATATGAGTTCCGAATACCTCTCTTTATTTGGTTGCACTGTATTTGTTAGAAGTAATTTCAAAATTATTCATCTATTCATTTGTTCATGTTCCCGTTTGGTCCTTTTGAACGAAGTTAGTAGTTTATTGTGTTAAATTTCCCAAGGAGAAACTTCCAGCATGCATATCTTTTGATTCATATATATTCAATTACATCTTAAATGTTTACTTGCTCTCAAAGTGTATTTGCTTGGATTGCCACGTGGATCATCTTGTCAATCATTTAAGTGGCGTGGAGTGATGTGCAAGTCCTAAGCTTTTAGGTGTTTTTAAAGATATGGTGTTTTTCCTCATTTATGGTTACCATCTTTTCATTTTCCTTATTTAAATTAATTTGTGGTGGTTTCAACACTACTTTATGTAGATGTTAATGTGTTTTTCCTTTTCTTTGCATATAAAAATCCTCTCGAGTTTGTTATTAACTCTTACGGCCCCTTTAGATTTTGAGGAAGAGAGAGAGTTACAAAGACTCATGTTCTTATTATACCGAGTCAGCCATAAAATTGATGAACGGATCTTGGAGTCAAAATCGAAGCAAGTTGGAAGAGTTGAAGAGATTGGAACAATTAACCCAAATTTATTTGTCATATTGTATTTATTTTGGGCATAAGTCTTGTTGCCCGTTTTTATTTCTATATTTATTTTGTATTTATTATTTCTTTAGACTAGGATAGCTACGAAGGAAAATGGGTCGAAAACCCAAAAAGTCAAATGGGTCAAAACCCAAAAACAGGTGGGTCCAAATACCGGTCAAGGCGAACAGAACCCGGATTTGGACCCAAATCTCTCTCCCTCCCTCTCTTTATTTACCACTTTTTTATTTCTTATGTTTTTTACTTGTTAGTTCTAAAGGTTAGGAAAATCCAATTCTCCACAAAACGCCACTTTGGTTTTAAACGACTCAATAAAGTAAAAGGCCTAAAAAAATTTACAAATTAAAATTGACTTAGATAAATGATTTTTCCCTTTCAACACAATCCGAAATGTTTTTTTTTGCTTTCATTTTTCAAACAACTCTAAAGAGTATTTTTATCGCAATTTAAAATCTAAGCCAAAATAAGTTAGTTGTCGGATAACCGTAATTAAGCGGAACGTCTTAAGTGTTTTTAAAACTTTTCTAAGACGTTAATAAAAATTTCCGAACCCTTTTAAACTTTTTCAAATGATTTTTTTCTGTTCAAGTCTTTTGAAAATAAAGATTTTCTTAATTTTTCACAAAAATTAAGTGCAGACTCTAAAAAGGCCGATATTCTCTCTAAAAAATAATATTTTTCTTTTTTCGATAAAATAGAAATGATGACTATGTTGGGGAATAAGGATGATTCTAACCTTAAAACTAAAGTTATTTGGCTATTTGTGATAAATTATTTACTTGTTTAGTTTACCTTAGTTTTAAATTTGTAGCATTCCATTGCATTCCTCCGCCAAACGACAAGTAGTATGCATAAGCAAAACGAAAGTTTTGTGGCTTTCCACGACTTTCTTCAGAAAATACACAAAAAATCATTTGTATGAAACAAATAGTTGGAATGCAGTCATCCGACGTTGTTTGGTTGCTTCACCTCGATGTTTGTCCGAGTCGGGTAACCGCCAATTTGAAAACTATTCTAGTAAGCCTAAGTTAGAGAGAAACCAACCAAATAAAGCATTAGCCTAAGTCAGCTGACTACCCAAGATGTATCAAGTTCATTTAGTAGAAAATTGCCGAAACCGTGTCTAAGGTATTCGACCTCACGACACATCATTTTATGTAACATTTGATGATATACGTGTGAAAACCAACTCGGGGTTAGAGAAACTAATCAACATCTATTTTGTAGGTATGGATCATTTCACGATGTAGTATGATAATCTGGACGGGGATCATAGAAGAAACCTCAAAAATATGTGGGTGCATTAATATAATTGATCAACATGAACGGTTGGCTTGAACTGGTCGAGGTCCTTACGGGATATTGCGATATCAAAATAATGGTGTTTCGATTCGGAACCGCCAAAATTACCCTGACTTGGAGGAGATAAGAGACTGTATAGAATCATCAGGCACTGGTATAGAAAGAAGAGCAAGAAAACAAGAAGACATCCTTATCCTTAATAAGCCTTCTGTAGAAAATATATCTGACTGGTTCGGGTTTGAGAAAAAACTTTGCCTACTGGTGCCAAGAATCCCATGTAGCATTCAGGGATCTTTATATCAGATTTGTACATACAAGTTTCTACGCCACTTACAACCGAGATTTTAAGATCTCTTACATAGAATGGAACGAGATTCGTCCTTTAGCAATTGTTGTGGCGTTGTTGGGAACAATGGTATTCCCTCATGGCCCAAGTCTGAGCATCAAAACCCGAGTTATAACACTCGCCCATACCTTGTTCAAAGGGTATGAAAACTAGGGGACGATAAAATACTACCCTATAGCTCCAGTCTTCTTGTCCGATATGTATCGAGCCCTTGGAAAGTGCAAAGAGGGACATCGATACTTCCAAAGATGCAACCTACTACTTAAGTGGTGGATCCTCAGCCATTTAGAGAAGGGAGCAGGGACTCGGGAGTTGCATACTCTTGACAACAAGAACACCCTTAAGGATTTGAATGATCTGTTGTACTGGGAAAATATGGACAGTCGGAGAACTAGGGGATGATGGGCTCAAATTTTCTCCAAATTGAGAGAAGAGGATCTCCAATGGATGCTTGACCGTTTCATCTCCAAAGATTTCATCGTGGAAAGCCGCAGAGAGGTTGTGCTTCCTCTACCGGGTATTCAAGGAATTCTCCCTTATGCACCCTTTCGAGTCTCGCGACAGTTCGGAAAGAGACAAACTATACCTAAAAAATCTTACTATAGAGCTTATGTATACAATATTGGAGATGATAGAGTGCATGACGTGACTGAAATGTTCAGAAAATGAAAAAATGTCAAGCGTATGGATAAAGGCATCATCGCCCCTGACCGATTCAATGATGGATATGACAAGGGTTACAAAGAATGGCTAAAGAAGGACATACAAAATGTCTCCTCTAAAACTTCGCGCGTAGCTTTCGCAGCATAACGGACAGAGAAGTCAAAGCAGTGGCCGAGCTACAAGAGGTAAAGAAAGAGGCCCAAGAGGTGTACGCTAAGTTTGTCGAGAACCAAGATACTCTTGAGAGGGTAAATCAAGAGGTGGAAAGACTGAGGCGTGGTTATGATTATTTCGATACCTGGATCAAGGAGAAAGTCGTGAGGATGCGATACGAAAGCTTGAAAGACAAAAAACGCCTGGGTGAAGGATTCTTGCTGATATTAAGATATATGTTTTAGCAATACTAGACTCAGCAGGATCATCTGAAGAGGCATAGTGGACTTCTCCCCTGCGTGGGTTTTTATATGTATTTACGTTGTTTTTAGCCCCTGCGTAGGCCTGCCTATATTGCACTTTCAAATGGCCCTTGCGTGAGTTTGTCTTTAATATTTTACCCTCTATTTTCCTTTTTGTGAACATTATTATCACTAGTGAAATTTATTTTGGGGGGAAATGTTTATTTGGTTCAAATTCACACGTACATCATTCAAATACGCTAGGATTACCCTTGGCACAAAAGATTCCCTCGGTATATGTTAGGACGCGATGTATGTGTACTTAACTTCTTATGTGGTATGTTGCTATGAATGAAGATACTGTAAACCCACTCCTATCCATAAATTTCTAAAGAATATACAGAAGCCACTATTACAAAATATCCGACCAATATTTCCAAGTATTAAGTTTCTCACTCAAAAGACCCCTCCTATACCACAAACCCTAAAACATTCATTCTACCGTATCAGGAAAGGAAAAATTGCTGTTATGGACAAAGGTAAGAACATCCAGATGGAACTCACTAGAGAAAAGTTACAAAAGAAGATAGAATAGATCACTTAGGAAATTCAAGAAGCTAAAGAGGAAGGGCTCAGAGTCGACATGGCCACCGCAATCTACAAAGCTGCAACCGTGACGCTGGATGAGGATCTGGCATCACAGATGAAGAGAAAAAGATGTTGAGATTGAGACAGAGGACTTGCGAGTGAAGTTGGACATGCTTCGGTTGAAAGTGCAAGAAAAAAATGCGACAGAGCCGAGGATAGAACCGGAGACCGCCGCTCTATTGGCTAAAAGTATGTCACTTGATGAGGAGCTGACAATGGAAATGGAAGAATTCGCTTCCATGAGAGAAAGGATGACCGCATTGAGGAAGAAGAACAAAGCCTTCCATAGCAACATGATTGATAAACTTCGGAAAATGGGCAAACAATACCATGTATATGAGAAAAGAGCCAATAGTGGTCCCCACAACGCTCACCTGAAGTGACTGAGGAAGACGACGACTAGGAAATCGTCTACAAGCCTCCATTCCCAGGTCGTCTGAAAGGAGGAGACTAATGGTGCAACAAGAAGAGAAATGACTAATGTGTCGTCATCTTTTTATCTTTTAAAAGATATATTGTTGCCTTTCAATCTCCTTGTAATCGTAATGAACAAATGAATGAAAATGTTTTATCTTGTACTCGAACTACGTTGGGCCTGAATTCTCCTTGTGAGATACGTAGGCAGCCATCCCAGGACCGGTCCCTATCTTTAAAATTTTTCATTATACCCTTCATGTTATGGGAAGATACGAAGACCAGATAAACGAACGTGAAAGAGCAGCTGCAAGAAGACCGTAGCTCAACGTGATTTAGCCTTTCTGAAACAGTGTCAAAAACTATAAAAAGCAAACTCCTGCTTATTAAAATGTGTTTCCGTCCTCCCTCGTGGGTTTAATATATCCTCAAACAAAGCAACCTGTGTGTTTATCTGCTCTCTGTGTGATATTATGTGTTTTGTACTATGAATCTGCACTGACAAATCCGCCTTTGAGTTGTTTTCCTTTTCAGGTACTTTGAAACTGATCTGCGTCGATCAAAAGCTGGCAGATCATCCTTATTTCACCAAATCAAAAGGTCCCGCAGATTCCTTCCCTAGACAAAGATCAGACAAAGGAAAGGCAATTATGAGTGATAATAATGAAGAAGTGAGTCTTATTGATGTTGTGGTGTCTCAACCCACCGTAGCAGAACCGAAGTAGTTGATTATGCAGCTGATGCAGCAGATTGTAGAGATGAGGGTGAAAATGCAACGGAGACAGGATTTGTCAGTTATAGATCTCACTACCCAAAATCCCGAATATGCTTCCGCATCGTACCAAACTCCACTTTCTGTTCAAAACAACCACCACCAAATGCCACCTAATCCTCAAAATACCCATCATCAAACCTCTCCATCACCACAAAATCAAAACTAAAATACTTTCAATCCCTAAACACCCCACCACCACTTAAATAAGAATACCAATCCTCAGACTTACCCACATGATTATCAAACCGCTCAAAATGCTTAGAGTCCCTCCATAACTCCACCCTTAAAAAAAGAGCAACTTTCTGAATTCCCATCCCTGTTGATATACCGTGGTTTCAAAGTATTTTTCATGCTTTTTACTTAAGTTTAGTGTGTGTCCAAAAGCCTTGTTGTATTAATTTTTATGTAAGTTTCTCTTTATTTGCAGGAAATATGTCTAAAGATGAACGCGAAAGTTTGTGAGCAAGAAATGCAGAAAAGTTACCTCCTACGGAGCTTGTGATGGTCCGTCGTGCCTTTGACGGTCCATAGGTGGCATCATAGTGAAGCTGCTGAAGGAAAATGGGGAAGTATAACCAAGTGTGGGGTTACGAAGTACATGACGGACCGTCGTAGACATGACGGTCTGTCCTGCTGGTTCGTCGTGATGATTAGAGAAGTAGTCCTTGTACCCATTTTCCAAGAGTTTAAGTATTATGGAATAGAGACCCTTGACAGACCGTTGTTCTTGTGACAATCCGTCATACATGCTATCGAGGGTAATGTAGAGAGAAACAGAAGAATTTGCAAAGTATGGGACGATGGAGTCCATGACGGCCCGTCGTGACCATGATGACCCGTCAAGAGGTCCATCGACCCAGCCGCGTTTTGACAAATTTTCAGTTAATAGAGTCCTTCTTTGACTAGGTTTTTGTTTTTTATAAATAGTTCAAAAAACCTCATTTTTGTGGTTAGACTCTTGGTTATTAGACACTTTTATGTTAGATTCTTTGTGAGTAGATTATTTTGATTATTACACTTTGGATTGTTACACTTTTCTCTGGTGTTGATTGTTGGTGATTTTGTCGATTAATCAAGTAAATTTCTGGATTTTATTCTTTCTCATTTAAGTAAGTGCATGAATTCTTATAGTAGATATATTAATATTGTGATTATGACTATAGGTGACTAAGCTCCATAACTAGGGTTGCGGGAACCATGGCTGAATAATAAGATAAAATCTAACAAAAATAACAATTCTTAAATAGTGCCTTGCATGTATTGATAATTCTTTCACTTAGAAGTCTTTTTAACAGATGGCCAATGTTAGAACCAGGCTTAATGCTACTTTCCAGACAAAAGAGGTAGATAATAGGAAAAGAATTATCAACATAGATTTAGTGTATACTATCTAATAGTCTAGTATTGATTGGTACGAGGTAATAACTTAGTCAAATATTGACTACAATGCTTAATATGAGGTAAAGGTAAGGTTAGTATAGTAACACACGTAGCTGGACCAAGATGCGGAGTGAAATTTCCTAGATGCCGGACCAAGGATTTAGAAATACATAACTTATCACTTTGCATGCAACATACTAGCAAAGAATTGTTATAGTTAGAATTATCAAATTAGGAACATGTGGGGAACACTTAAACCCTAGTTACTTTTATTAATTGATTAAACTCCAACATTTGAATCTGCTAGTTGTATAATTTAATTTAGCTAATTATTTTCATTCATTTAGAAATAACCCCCCTTTTATTGTCTTTGTTATCTAATGAAATAATTAACTAAATAATAGTAATAATAGATTGAAGTTAAGTCAGAACTATTTTCCTCGTGAGAATGATCCTAACCTCATTAGTTGGGTTCTTTACTTGATAAGACCGCTTTACTTCTTATTTGAGAAGTAAGTTTGAGCGTATCAAATTTTGGCGCCGCTGCCGGGGAAAGTAGCTTTTAGATTAACTTAAACTTATTACTATACTTTAGTCAATATTTTCTTAATTTTACTTTGTTTATTATTTTTTATTCTTGTAGAACTATCTTCCTTGTATGCCAAATATACGGGGAGGAAGAGATCCCTTGTTTCCCTATGATCACGAATTAGAGCGTACACTACGCAACATGCATCAAACTTGGGTATTAATGATGATGATTCAAACTAGAGCATCCCAGCTCTGGTTGATGTTCATGGTCAGTTATTACGCGATGCTGTGGGTGAAAAACATTAGAGGGGGACAAAATCCCGCTCCACGTCCCCAAGAATACTACAGAGGCTATGACAATATAGCAGACTCTGATGGGCCACTTTTCTTGCTCGCTCTACCACAAGGCCACACCTTTGTGGTAACTAGTAGACTGATGCAAATGCTCACTGCCAGAGTTTTGTTTTCAGGGCTACCTTATGAGGATCCACATGCCCATATAGCTAAGGTAAGGGCAGTGTGTAAAAGATGTGTAGGGAGGCCTGAGTTGGACTTGGATGTAATAGGGATAAGAGTGTTTCCTCTCTCATTAACGAGAGAGGCTGCTATTTGGTTCACTGAGCTCCCTTATAACTCAATTTTCACTTGTAACTAACTAAGGGACGTTTTCTTAGAACACTACTACCCGGTCTCCAAGAAACTAAATCACAAAGACAGAGTGAACAACTTTGTTGCACTACGAGGAGAGTCAGTTAGTAGTTCTTGGGATAGATTCACCTCATTTTTTAGAAGCGTCCCCAATCAACGCATAGATGATGACTAATTGAAGGAATACTTCTATCGGGGACAGGATGATAATATAAAGCGGTGTTGGATACTTTTGCGGGTGGTTCTTATAGGGAGTGTCCTTATGCTGAGATTGCTGAAAATTTAGAGAAAATCTCCCGGAATAATAAAACATAGAGTACTAGGAAGTCAGATACTGGGAGAAATACCTTGATTTTTCTATATTTTCTTATGATGACCTGGTAGAGAGAGTATGATACATCGGTGTAAAAGATTTCCTTTTTTCTGTGAGCTTGGTTTACTTGACCAAAGGGTGCAGTAGAACTTGAAGGAGAGGAATAAATCTTTTTAGAGCTACTATCAACAAATATAAGGATGGTTAGAGTCAAAACTCAGATGGCAAGATTCAAAACTCGGATGACTCTAATAAATATACTATTCAAACATCTTCAGATCCTATGATATCGAGTATTCAAACCCTGGAGCCGCTTGGACATACAGAGGGAATGGGTGATTCATCTAGCTGGAACTCTCGTCACTACGGTGAGACCAACTGCAGCCAGTATCCTAGCGGAATGTGGCAGCGGTTCTGCAATCCACTCATAATCCAGCCACAAATGAGATACGTGAAGAGATGGCTCAGATGACAACTGAGCTTGGGTTGGTATTAAAACATGTCACTGGGGTGCAGAAAAGATAAATGCAGTCAACTACTTTTCTAAACCACCCCGACCAAATGATGAATGCTATTATAAGGAGGATTTCTACGCGGTAAATGAGCAGACAAGGGGGGGGGGGCTTTCTGACCGAGTTCCCAAGGCTTTAACCAGGAGAATTGGCGCCAAGGTCAAGGGAGCCAGGTCGGATCTATGGTAACTATAACCATGATGGTCATTATATTCGAGAAGGAAATTATGATCGCGACAACAACTTCAACAAGGGTAACTATGGTAATAGAAATGATAGGAATGGGCCCTACGTTCCTCCTCAAAATCGTGAAGTTACTCCTAGGGATGGTGGAGGTAGTATGGCGCGAGTTGAGGATATGTTGCATAAAATGATGAGAAGGTTCGATGCTAGTGATCAGCACACTAAAGAGTTGAGGAATGATTTTGCGGGTATTGGGTAGAAATTCGATACACATGCAATATCGATTAAGCAGCTTGAGTTACAATTGGCCCAATTAACTGCGATTGTGAACACACAGGAACCTTGCACTCTTCCTAGAAACACTGTCCAAAATCCGAAAAATGATGGACATTGTATGGCAATCACTACTCACGGTGGTAAGCAAACCATTGACCCACCTATGTCGCCTTATGAGAAAAAGGTGACAAAAGATACTGATAAAGTGGTAGAGTTAATGGTGAAGTAGAGGATAATACTAGAAATGATGCTAAAGTGCCTAAAAAGGTAACTCCCATGGCTAGACCACCACCACCATTTCCTCAAAGATTAGTGAAAAAGATCGAGGATGGTAAATATCGTCGTTTTATAACAATGTTAAAGCAGCTTTCTACCAATGTCCCTTTGGTAGAAGCTTTAGAATAAATGCCCGGTTATGCCAAGTTAATGAAAGATCTGGTTATAAAGAAAATATTTGTCACTTTTGAGGAGGATGATAAAATGCAGCATTATAGTGCTATTGGTACAAGATCTCTCGTACAAAATAAAGAAGATCCGCGAGCTATCATTATTACTTGTACAATCGGGTTATTACATTGTGTGAAAGCATTATGTGATCTGGGGGCAAGCATAAATCACATGCCCCTCTCGAGTTACAAGAAGTTGGGTTTGGGTGATCCAAAGCCCACTGCGATACGACTACTGATGGCCGATCGAACAGTAAAAAGTCCATAGGGATACTCCACGATGTGCTAGTAAAAGTGGAGTCATTCATTTTTTCAGTAGATTTTGTTATTCTTGATTGTGAAGTAGATTTTTAAGTGTCCATTATTCTTGAGAGGCCATTCCTTGATACGGGAAGAGCCTTAGTAGATATGGAAAAGGGGGCAGATGAAATTACGGTTTAATAATGAGGAAGTGACCTTAAACATTTGTAGGTCCATGAGGCAGAGTGGTGAGCTCCAATCAGTATCTGCTATATTCTATAACGTTGGTGTGTCATCTGAGACACAAATAGAAGAACGTCTAGGTGAAGAAGCATTAGTGGCAGTTGATAATGAATTTTGATAATGATTGAATTGAAGATTATGACTCATTAATCGCGACTCTTGATCGAGGTGATGTTCGGTTTAAACTGAAGAAATATGATTTAGACATGAAGAATCGCGAGTCTCCACCCGTGAAACCATCTATAGAGGAGGCTCCAAAGTTAGAACTAAAAGCTCTCCCACCTCATCTCAGGTATGAATTCTAAGGAAATGGTGATACTTTGCCGGTAATCATTGCCTCAGACCTGAATGAACAACAAGTCGAGAGTTTGGTGAAAGTTCTAAAAAGGTTCAAAATACATATTGGGTGGACTATTGCGGACATTATTTGGATATCTCCTGGTCTTTGTTGTCATAATATTAAACTCATGCCCGATCATAAGCCAAGTATTGAGCACCAGAGACGCTTAAATCCCCCTATGAAAGAGGTCGTGAAGAAGGAAATAATTAAGTGGTTAGATGCCGGAGTAATCTATCAGATCGCCGATAGTAGTTGTGTATGCCCTGTTCAGTGTGTACCTAAGAAAGGGGGAATGACTGTGATCCCCAATGTGAAAAATGAACTTTTTCTAATGAGACTTGTTACTGTGTGGAGGGTGTGTATGGATTACCGCAAAATTAAAAGCATGGACTGAAAAAGACCATTTTCCTATGCCCTTGATGGATCAGATGTTGGATAGACTTGCCGGAAAAAGGTGGTACTATTTTCTTAATGGATATTCGGGGTATAATCAGATTTCTATTGCACCAGATCAAGAGAAAACCACTTTTACTTGTCCATATGGGACCTTTGCATTGAAGAGAATGCTGTTTGGGTTATGCATTGCACCAACCACATTTCAGAGGTGTATGATGTGTATATTCTTCGACATGGTGGAAGATATTATAAAAGTTTTTATGGATGATTTTTCTGTGGTTGGTGATTCATTCAAGTGGTGTTTGAACAATTTATCTGAGGTCCTTAAGAGATGTGAAGACTGCAATTTAGTACTAAATTGGGAAACATGTCACTTCATGGTGAAAGAAGGTATTGTTTTGGGTCATCGTATTTCAAAAAAGGTCATAGAGGTTGATCGAGATAAAGTCGAGGTAATGGAGAGACTTCCCCCACCTATTTCTGTAAAAGGTGTGAGAAACTTTCTTGGGCATGCAGGTTTTTACCGGAGACTCATCAAAGATTTTTCAAAAAATGCACATCTGTTGTGCAAACTATTGGAGAAAGATTGTAAATTTATTTTGATGAATCCTGTCCTAAAGCATTCGGCGAGCTAAATGAAAAATTGGTGTCTACACCTATAAGGATTTCTCCAGATTGGAATAGTCCATTTGAGGAGATGTGCGATGCTAGTGGGGTTGCTCTTGGTGTAGTATTGGGACAAATAAAGAACAAAATCCTTTACCCCATTTACTATGCTAGTAAAGCCCTAAATAAAGCTCAGAAGAACTACACAGTGACTGAGCAAGAACTCCTTGTAGTAGTCTTTGCTTTTGAAAAATTTCGGTCCTATTTGCTAGGTACTAGAGTTATAGTGCATATTGACCATTCAACATTGATATATTTGATGGCAAATAAGGATGCAAAACCGAGGTTGATTCGTTGGGTATTAGTGCTACAAGAATTTGACTTTGAAGTAAGGGATAGAAAAGGGACCGAAAATCAAGTTGCCGATCACTTGTCCCGACTAGAAGATTAAGATATGAGAGAGTTAGGGGATAAGACTGATATTGATGATACTTTACCCGATGAGCATGTATTGGCTGCCCTACAAGACTTGATTCCATGGTTCGCAGATTTCGCAAACTATCTGGCTATTGATATTATTCCATCGGACTTGTCCTTTCATCAAAGAAAAAAGTTCATGTACGATGTGAAGAAGTTCTTTAGGGATGAACTATATTTATACAGGAGTTGTGCCGATGGGCTTATTCGGCGTTGTGTGCCAGAATGTGAGATGTTGAGTGTTTTCGAGGCATGCCATTCCTCACCCGTTGGTGGACATCATATTGTTATCCGAACCGATCATAAAATATTACAATGTGGGTACTATTGGCAAAATCTTCATCAAGATGCTCATGAGTTTGCTAAAGCATGTAATAGATGCCAAAGAGATGGCGGCATTTCAAGAAAGCAAGAGCTCCCCGTAAACCCCATTCTTGTGATTGAGTTATTTGATGTTTGGGGTATTGACTTTATGGGTCTTTTTGTGAGTTCTCATGGAATGAAGTATATTTTAGTAGCTGTTGATTATGTATCTAAATGGGTGGAAGCTATCGCCCTCGTAAACAATGAAGAGAAGAGTGTCACTGCATTCTTAAAAAAGAATATATTCTCTCGTTTTGGCACCCTAAGGGCAATTATTAGTGACGGGGGCTCCCACTTCTGTAACAGATTGTGCAAGGGGTTACTGGAGAAATATAGGGTTCTCCATAATGTGGACACTCCTTACCACCCTGAAACAAGTGGGTAAGTTGAAGTGTCAAATAGGGAGATCAAACAGATATTGTAAAAAACAGTGAACGCTAGTAGAACGGATTGGTCAAAGAGGCTTGATGATGCTCTTTGGGCCTACCGGACAGCGTATAAGACTCCCATAGGTATGTCCCCATATCAACTTGTATATTGGAAAGCTTGTCATCTTCCGGTTGAATTAGAGCATTAAGCCATGTGGGCTATGAAGAAGTTGAAAATTGATTGGAACGAAGCTGCAGAACAACGGTAAAATGGGTTGAATGAACTCGATGAATTTTGACTTAAATCTTATGAAAGCTCATCCCTCTACAAATAAAAGATAAAGAAGTACCATGACCTAAAAATTGAAAAACGAGAGTTTAGGGATTCGCTGCTTTTATTCAATTTTAGGTTGTTCTTGTTTCCGGGCAAGCTCATGTCCAAATGGACTGGTCCTTACTTAGTTACCCAACTATTCCCTCACGGAGCAGTTAGGTTGGAAACTAAGGAAGGTATGCGGTCCAAGGTGAATGGAAAACACATAAAAATCTATTTCGGGCATGCTGAATCAGCGAATGAAGTGATCAAGGCATACCATCTTGATGAAGTCTGAGTAATCAAGTGTCCTCAGTCGTGCCGCAGCGTTAAATCAGGCGCTGGTTTGGAGGCAACCCAATACTTATTGTTTTTCTTTCTAGTAATGGTAGCATTTTCTACTAATTGGTTTTTTAAGTTGCAAGCACATCACCAGGAAATTCTTCAAAAAATCACTTTGCAACAGTCACTGGCGTACACATCGACGGACCGTCACGCATGCGACGGAACGTCGCATGAGTCCATCGTGCCAAGTACGTCTGTCATTTATTTTCAAAACTAGGTCACATGTCACGGAACCAATGATGGACCCTTGCATATGCAATGGACCGTCATCTGGGACTCGTTGCTTCATTAATGAGCGTATCCGACCCGTCCCGGTTGGGGTAATTTAAAAAAATTGGCAACCTTTCAAACCCCCACCCTTTCATTTCACCCATTTCCTTCCCTCTTTCTCCCATTTTCCCTCCCTTTTCAACTTCCAATTCATACCCCCTTCTCTATCAACCGATCATTTCCCCAAATTCCATAATTTCGGATATGTCCTTTCTACTGGTAGGAGTCTGCTGCTGTGATTCTCTTCTTGATAATCAAGTACCTTCCTCGCTTGTTTTCTCAAATTCTCAAGTATGTATCTCTGATTTCTACTCATTTACATTGCATTTTTGTTTATCAATTAGTATTAGCCTATTTCTTATTGATGGGTTCATTCTTTAATACAAATTTTGTATGACCTAGGTTGAGAATCCTAAAAATTTTCTTGTTAAAACTCTAAAAATAGGTGCTTTAGCATTGCTAGTTTACTTGGTATTTGGGTTATAAAGATATAGGTTATCACTAAGTATTTACTGTGAGTCATAAGGGATGATTGTGGCATCCCCAGTTCTGTCAATGAATGACAGAACGAGACCCCGATGACGGACCGTCGTACAACCCACGACGGACCATCATAGGGTGTGTCCAACATCCCACTATAAGTTTTCTCCAAGTGTCCAGCAACGGATACATGCGATGGACCATCGTTCCCACTACGGTCCGTCCTGCACTACCGTTATGACGGTCAGAGATCTATTTTCTAAGGGTCTCTCACTTTTTCTAAGTGTTCTCTGACGGACATCTACGACGGACGGTCATACCCTTGAAGGTCCATCTTGCACAACCGTCGTGACGGTCAGATACCCATCTCCTGAGGGTCTCCATAATTTCTCCAAGTGTCCTTTAACGAAACTCTACGACAGACCATCGTTACCATGACGGTCCGTCCCGCACAACTATTATGGTTGTTAGAGACCCTTGTCCTAAGGGTCTCCCACCTTTTCTAAGTGTACTCTGACTGACATATATAATGGACCGTCATAACCTCGATGTTCCGTCCTGCACAATCGTCGTGTCGGTCAGAGATCCCTCCCCTAAAGGTCTCCACGACGGTAATCGACGACGGACTATTATTGTCACGATGGTCCGTCCTGCTTATCCATCACACTTTTCAGAGACTTTTCTTCAGGGGTCTACACATCAACATAGTTAAAGTAAGACATGACGGACCCCATGACGGTCCGTCATACTCACGATGACTCATCACCTAGTCCGTCGTGTTTCACTGTTATTGCATAAAAATCATTAACTTAGCTCTTATACTTATTTTGTTACGTTTTTTCTTATCTTGTAAGCTCCTCCTCGTACTAATATTTATTCTTTACAGGTACTATCTCTTATAGCACCAAAACAAGATCGAGTTTACACATGTGGGCGATTAAAGTCTGTCACCCAGTCTGGCCGCCTGGTCATTGTCTCTGATGATGAGCGTGAACCCGAGTACGTGCCCCTAGGCATTGCCACTCCATCACGAGCTGCACATGCTACAAAAGCTACGCCCAAATTGGTCGTGTCTGGTGTAGTCACTGCCTCCCTGTCAGATGAGGAGCGCATACTCACCGGACACCTTTTGGGTCATATACTCATGAAGAAGGAGCGTCTACCTCCTTAGGAGTTTCGTGGTCGCAGGAAGACTTCAGGTCTGCTAAAGTCCCAGCACCCGTCACAGCTGCACAATCTGCCTCATCTAATGAGGCTGATAGTTTTGAATCTACTCTCGGCTCACCGACTCGTGCTCTCACCCCGGTTGCCCAACCGGTGGTGTGTCGACTAACCCAACCGGTGGTGTGTAAACTAGTAATATCAATTTTGTTCAGATGCAAAGTTTCTGAATGATAAAAGAGTCATGACACGGACCCTTACACTAAAGAGGCAGGTCCTTATGGGGAGTCTCCCTACCATGTCAGAGATCCACAATCTCTTCACCAGACACTGACTGGAGTGGATAGCGCGTTCTTTGGGCCGTTATAGTGAAGAGTTTGTCGAAGAGTCCTACGCCTCTTACGTGGCTACTCTCAGATCACAGATTTATAGGCGGGCTGCCCCGCCAAACATGACCCACTTGAGCATGTCCGAGTATGTGGCATTTAGGTCGATATCTCCCTGCCTTCCATTCGCCGGTATCTATACGACGAGGATGTTGATGCCAACCGGACCTGTGTTACCGCCGAGTTCGACTATCAGTGACAAATTGTCAAATATGGTCAGTTCTTATGTGAGCCATCGCTGAGAGAGACCACCAAGAGGTGGATGGACCTGCACTTGTCTGTTAATGGAGAGGGTGCCGATTGGGTAACAGAGTCGAAAGGAGCCATCAAGAAGGCTAACTTGACCTTCACGGCTAAGTTCTTATGGTTGATTGTCCGCCACTTCCTTTCCCCCACGGTCGCTAATAATAAAGTCACATGGGATCACACAGTTGTGATGGCGGCGATGATAGCCGGGTTTGAGGTGGACTTTGCTTGGCTTCTACAGGTTGTCATGCACGAGAGGGCTTTTAAGGTCACAACTACTTTCCCCTTTCCGTGCATGATACTTTCCATATGCAGGTCCGCATGTGTGCCCATCTGTCACATTGATCAGCTCAAGACTCCGCTGGGCACTGTTGATATCAGCCTCATCAAGGACGAGGCCAATAAGTTGGCTCCACGTAGAGGGAATCATCCTGAGTTGCCTCTACTTGGTAAAAATTTGGCTGATACGGTAGCACAGGCTCGCACGGCTATGCAGGCTGCTTCTGAATCCACTGATACTACCCCGGTCGAGTCTATCTTGGGTAGTAGCACTGCCCCGAGCTCCTCTCGCTCAGCCCTTTTCCCCGCTGTTGTCCCGCTTGCTAGGGTCCAGAAACTAGAGGCATTGATGGCTACACTTCTGCATCACATCCAACCTTGGATAAAGAGGTCTATTGCTGAGCTAGAACTTGCCTGGTTAGTCCTGCTAAAAGTAAGTTGTAATAGACAATTAGGAAATGATCATAGGCCCATGTTCGATATAGCCAATATTTAGCTTGAATAAAAAAACAAATGAAATTAAACCTTCTTTGATCCAAATGATTTGAGCTTAAACTAGAACTTTCTTTTTCATCCTAACTGATCTTTTCTGGGAATAATGTGTTGGCCCTGGTCTTTCCTTGGACATATTCACCTTAGCTTATGACAAATGCATAAGTTGAGGGTGGGTAATGCATTAAACAACCCTTTCATGACCCTAACCCTACTTTGGGTATTGTGTACTTTTACTCATGGCAAAGCCATGAGTTCAGGGTGGCTATTATGAGGAATGCTCTGGAAAGTGGGGTTGAAAGAAAAAAGAGAGAGAAATAACAAAAGTAAAGTGACTCAAGAACTAGTTGAAAGAAAAGTGAAATAAAAAAATAATAAATACAAAAAATACAAGCAAGAAAAGAAGAGATCCACTTACATAAATGAAGAAAGAAGGGAGAATAGCAAGGTGATAGAATATGAGAAATTGGGCGAAATAAAATGATGAAAAGTGGTATGTTTTTATGATATGTCAAGGAGGGAAAAAAGGTCGCTAGAATATACCTAAATATACCCTACCTGACCCTGATCCTATGTTACCAGCTAAGAAAGTCCTATCATGATCCTAAAAGTTGTATAGCGAACTTAAAGAAGTAAAAATAAGGGCAAGCTTATGGCAATATGTATGAATGAGTTGTGAAATTGTTCTGACAATGAGTGTTGAAAAGTAATCCTTATACTCAAACTGAAATCGTTGTGTGAAAAATGAGGATGTTATTTTGAAGTGAGGACACTAGTTGCAATACCGGAAATATTAGCACAATTGTGAGAGATTGAAGAGGATAGGTGTTAGTGCACGGTGAGTCTGTGTCATGGTCTGATTCCATATAATTCAAGACTAATAGTGATAACATGCATAAATATGATTAGACTGATCGAGATTGATAGACAAATGATTGCGAAAGATAAAACATGGATACTATTGTACAAAGATTTTGTAGCGGGTCATAGTGCGTCGCTTGAGGACAAACAACGAATTTAAGTTGAGGGTGTTGATTTACCGTGGTTTCACGGTATTTTTAATACTTTTTCCTTAAGTTTAGTGTGAGTTCAAAAGCCTTTTTGTATTAATTTTTGTGCAAGTTTCTCTTTATTTGCTGGAAATCTGTCTAAAGATGAACGCGGAAGTTTTTGAGCAAGAAATGCAGAAAAGTTACCATCTATGGAGCTTGTGATGGTCCGTTGTGCCTGTGACGGTCCGTAGGTGGAATCGTAGTGAAGATTCTAAAGGAATATGGGGAAGTCTGACCAAGTGTGGGGTTACAAAGTGCATGACTCGTCGTAGCCATGACGATCCGTTCTGCTGGTTCATCGTGATGATCACAGAAGTAGTCCACTACCCAAATTCCAAGAGTTTATGTTTTATGGAATGGAGGCCCTCGACGGACCGTTGTGCTTGTGATGATCCGTCATACCTGCCGTCGAGGGTAGCGAAGAGAGTAGCAGAAGAATTTTTGAAGTATGGAAAGACATAGTCCATGACAGCCCGTCATGACCACGATGAACCATCCGCGTTTTGACAGATTTTCATCAAATAGATTCCTTCTTAAATTAGGTTTTTGTTTTTATAAATAGTTCAAAAAACCTCATTTTCGGGGTTAGACTCTTGGTTATTAAATACTTTATTTTTAGATTATTCGTGAGCAGATTATTTTGATTATTACACTTTGGATTGTTACACTTTTTTCTGGAGTTGATTATTGGTGATTTTGTCGATTAATCAAGTAAATTTCTGCATTTTATTTTTTCTCACTGAAGTAAGTGCATGAATTCTTATCGTATATATATGAATATTGTGATTATCACTATGGGTAACTAAACTCCATTACTAGGGTTGTGGGAACCATGGATGAATAATAAGATAAAATCTAACTAAAATAACAATTCTTGAATAATGTCTTGCATGTATTGATAATTCTTTCGCTTAGAAGACTTTTTAACGGATGACCAACGTTAGAAATCTCCTTAATGCTACTTGCCGGACCAAGGAGGTAGATAATAGGAAAAGAATTATCAACATAGATTTAGTGTATACTATCTAATAAGCTAGTATTGATGGTTACGAGGTAATTACTTAGTCAAATATCGAATACAATGCTTAAATATGAGGTAAAGGTAAGGGTTAGTATAGTAACACACGTAGCCGGACCAAGGTACGGAGTGAAATTTTCTAGATGCCGGACCAAGGATTTAGAAATACATAACTTATAACTTTGCATGCAAGATACTAGGAAAGCATTGTTATAGTTAGAATTATCAAATTAGGAACCTGTGGGGAACACTTAAACCCTAGTTACTTTTATTAATTGATTAAACTCCAACATTTGAATCTGCTAGTTGTCTAATTTAATTTAGCTAATTACTTTCATTTATTTAGAAATAAAACCCCTATTTTATTTTCTTTGTTTTCTAAGGAAATAAATGACTAAATAATAGTAATAATAGATTGAAGTTAAGTTTGAACTATTTTCCTCGTGGGAACGATCCTAACCTCATTAGTTAGGTTCTTTTCTTGATACGACCGCTTTACTTCTTATTTGAGAGGTAAGTTTGAGCGTATCACCTGTTGAGCATGATGTGCATGGCTCCGAGCTGGACCATTACAAGGAACAGGAAAAGGAGTGGAGGGCAAAGAAAGAGGTAAAGGTCGACATAAAAAAAAGATCAATAAAGCCATAAAAGAGCTCCAATGCATCCCTGATATCACCGGTCTTAGTTCTGAAGACCTATGTATTCATCCAAATATGGACCTTCCAGAAGGTTTCAAGATCTCGAAGTTTGACACCTTTGGAGGAGTGGGCAACCCTATGGCTCATCTGAGAGCCTATTGTGACCAACTCGTGGGAGCTGGAAGGATGAAGCTTTATTGATGCGGCTCTTCAGCCGAACCCTGTGCTGGGAATCTCTTGAGTGGTTCACATTGCATGAAACAAGGCAATGTCCCAGTTGGAATGCATTGGCCAAAGATTTTTTCGATCAATTTGCTTACAACTTAGAAATTGTTCCAGACCAATACACTTTGGAGAAGATGAAGCAAAAATCAATCGAGAGCTATAGGGAGTTCGCCTATAGGTGGAGAAAAGAAGCGGCAAGGGTGAGACCACCCATGTCTGAGAAAGAAATCATTGAAGTATTCGTGCGTGTGCTGGATCCTAAATATTATGATAGAATTATGTTGCTCGTTGGAGCAAAGTTTGCCGAGATAGTCAAGATTGTTGAGACTATTGAGGACAGTTAAAATCAAGAAAGATAGACCGTGTAGCCGCATCACCGGTATCTTCAGGGTTGTTTAAAAAGAAAAAATATGAAATTGCTACTATTTCATACGGGGGGAGGAAAAGCCCCATAAGTTCATTATATTCCCAAGGTCGTTCTCGGCCGTCCCCAAAGTCCTACCAATCTTGCTATACGCAATCTAGTAATCCCAATAACCAGAATGCTACCCCCGTTTATCCAAACGTCCAAGCTCCATTATACCAAAGTCCACCCCCAAATTACCGAAGTCCATACCCCATTTACCCTAATCACCCTCCACCTTACCAAATTCCATCTTCCTACCAGGGTATTGCTCCCATGTGCGCTAACATGTAGTCAAACTACCGAGCACCCCTCTTGTTTATCAAGTCCAAGCTCCACTCTATCAAAATTCCCCTCCTAATTACCAAGCTTCATCGCTGAACTACCAAACAAATCTATATCCCAGAAACCAAGGTCCCCATAACAATACCAGAAGTTATCAATAGGTGCCTCCTCCTCAACAAAACAATTATGATGCTCCATGACCCAGATTCAAGAAGAAACCTTCAAGGACTTTTACTGCACTCGCTGAAAGCCAAACAAAGTTGTACGAGCAATTGGCTGTGGCTAGATGCATCCACTCTGTTGGGCCCAAACCCGTAGACATCAATTTAAAATTCTACAGACCCGATCAAAGATGTGCTATCATTCCAATAGTGTTGAACATGATACTGAATATTGTATCAACCTCAAGCACAAAATTCAGGATTTAATTGATCAAGAAGTAGTCTCTCTCCAACCAGCGGCATCGAATGTCAACACCAAACCATTGCCAAATCATGGGGGCGGCAATGTTAATATGATCGAGACAGACGAAGACTGGTGCGGAATAAAAATGATTACTCCCATCGTTCACGATGATTGGAAAGGGTTGTTGCTTCTTTAAGCGTCAAACAGAAAAAGAGTTTATTATTTTGACACCTGCAAAGGCTGTTGCTTTGAAGCCATCAAAAACTCTCATCAAGACTAAGTTTGTTATTGAAACTGCTACTGCTTAAGGCATGACCAGGTCAGGAAGATGTTACACTCATAATGAGTTTACTCTCGGAGATCAGAAAAAGGATCAGGCTAAAAGGCCGATAACCAAAGGAGAATGGAGGAATTCTTGAGAAAAATGCAGCCAAAAGATTATTCTATCATCAAGCATTTCGAGAATACTCCATCTCAGTTCTCCATATGGGCCCTGTTGATGAGATCTCAATCGCATAGGCAGGCCTTAATCAAAGCTCCCGATGATACGTACATACCCGCGGGCACAAGCTGTGATAATGTGGCCGCCATGATTCACCAGGTTATTCCAGGGCACCGAATCCTCTTTTATGACGATGAGCTGCCTTTTGAAGGGAGGTCACACAACAAGGTGTTGCACATCACTGTGGTATGCCGCGAAAAAGTTGTCAACCGCGTCTTAGTAGATGATGTATATGGTCTGAGTATCTGCCTTTTGTCGACGTTGAGGCAGCTAAGGTTTGACCTTGGCAAACTGGAGCAAAACCAAGTCAATGTGAGAGACTATTATAGGGTTCAGAGAGTACGTTGGTAGCGGTGAATTTGATCATTCAAATAGGCCCAACGGAATTCAGCGCAGAATTTAAAGTATTGGATATCGATACGAGCAATAACCTTCTTCTGGGAATGCCTTTAATCCATATGGATGGAGTTGTCCCTTCTAATCTACATCAGATCATGAAGCTCGTATGGAAGAATGAAGAGCTGGTTATTCATGGCTAAGGGAGTCCCTCTGGCAGACAGGTGCCGATCATTGATGAGATATCGCGAGGTAAAGATTTCTATAGGGTGGAGCTGGTGAATGCCACTGGTGAAGACTTGGCCCCACAGACTCCCATGCCTTCTGTGTACATGATAATAGCCACTGTGATGCTGCAGAATGGTTTTTAACCGGGGTTTTGATTAGTAAGAGATTCCCAAGGAATCATTGAGCCTGTTCCGGTCCTCATTAAGGGATCTAAACATGGTTTGGGGTACATCCCCACAAATGATGACAATGAAGATGAAGAAGAAAAATGATCAAGCATTGTCTAAGACAATCCAACATCTGTATCAATCCTTTCCAATCCGAGAGTATAACGAGCATGAAGACCTTGGGGAAGGAATCTATGACCACTTCGAAGAGATCGATGCTGATATTGAGGAAGAGGTCGAGCTAGCTGTTATCTGTGATGCAGAGCCAGGAGAGGTGCTGCAGAACTGGACCTCCACTCCCATCCTGATCCCCCGAACTCCTTGGTAGAAAGGCATCATTTCATGCCAATTAAAATTAGTGGTAGTCCAGAAGAGGCCCAAGACCTATCATTTTGCATTTTCTTAACTGTTCGAATTTTTGAATTTTTCATTGTGATGTTCAAAGAAGGCAACATGGCCCTATGCCATTTCCAATGTTTGCACTATTTTTAAATTTGAATGAAAGCCTCTTTGTTTTTGAATTTATTTATTCGTTTGTTATACTTTTCATTCCTAACTTTGTCTCTTTATTATTTACCTAACATAATTTTTAGACTTGCCAATGTCATGTCATGTCACGAGCTGAAAGAACAAAATGGGGTCGGTAATGATGAGGTTGAAAATTACGATAAGAAAGTGAGGAACCAGATTATGTCGCCGAGGAATTTTGGCAGTTTGAAAATCAGCATAAACCAATTCTAGAGGAAACAGAAACGGTAAATTTGGGGGATCCAGAATGTGTTAAAGAAGTTAAGATAAGCATCCACCTAGATGAAGCTCAGAAAGAGGGCCTAATTCATTTGCTTGTTGAATATATTGATGTGTTCGTTTGGGAAGTCGGTGACATGGAAGGGTTGAGTACCAATGTTGTATCTTATAAACTTCCGATTAACTGGGGTTCGATCCGGTGAAGCAAAAAACTCAGAAATTCAAGCCTGAACTAAGTTTAAAGATTAAGAAAGAGATCACCAAGTAGATAAATTCCCGATTGCTGGAAGTGAAACAATATCCAACTTGGCTGGTCAATGTTGTTCCGGTCGCCAAAAAAGATGGAAAAATCAGGATTTGTGTCAACTTCAGAGATCTCAACAAAGCTAGCCTGAAGGATAATTTTCCATTTCCGAATATTCATATTTTGATTGACAATTGTGCTAAGCATGAAATGCATTCATTTGTGGATTGTTACGCAGGCTATCACCAAATTCTAATGAATAAGGATGATGCAGAAAAGACGGCTTTCATTACACCTTGAGGTGTATATCATTACAGAGTGATGCCATTTGGCCTCAAGAATGCTGGTTCCACCTACATGAGAGCCATGATGACAATATTTCACGACATGATTCATGAGGATATTGAAGTGTATGTGGATGACGTCATAATCAAATCCCGCGAGAATTTGGATCACTTGACACATCTAAGGAAATTTATTGATCGTTTGCGTCGTTACAACTTGAAGTTAAATCCCGCCAAATGGGCTTTTGGAGTTTCAGCCAGAAGGTTGTTGAATTTTTAATTTGCACAAGTGGTATTGAGCTCGAACCTTCTAAGATTAAATCAATTCAAGAGTTACCTCGTCCGAAGATGAGAAAAGAGGTGATGAGTTTCTTAGGGAGGTTAAACTACATCAGTCGATTCGTAGCTCAATAAACCATGGTGTGCGAGCCTATTTTCAAGCTGCTGAAGAAAGACACCCCGACAAAGTGGACCGAAGCGTGTCAGACTTCTTTTGATGCTATGAAGAACTATTTGTCCAATCCACCGGTGTTGGTTCCTCCGTAAGAAGGGAGTCCTTTGTTGCTGTACTTGTCTGTCTCAGATAGTGCATTCGGATGCGTACTTGGTCAAAATGACGAGACAGGAAAGAAGGAAATGGCTATCTATTATATAAGTAAGAAGTTTACTCCATACGAGTCTCGTTACACTCTGTTGGAGAGAAAGTGTTGTGCTTTGACGTGGCTTGCCCAGAAGCTGATACATTATTTGTCTTCTTATACTACATACCTCATTCCCAGAATGGATGCACTGAAGTATAACTTCTAGAAGGCGATGCCGACCGAAAAGTTAGCTAAGGGGTAAATGTTGTTGAGTGAATTTGACATTGTGTATCTGACATAGAAAGCGATAAAGGCACATGCTTTGGCTGATCATCTTGCAGAAAATCCCGTTAATGAAGAGTATGAACCAGTTAAGACTTATTTTCACGATGAAGAAGGGTCATTTGTGGGTTAAGATATTTCTAACGCATATCCAGGTTAGAGATTATTCTTTGATGAAGCTACAAATCATCAAGGTAGAGGTATTGGAGAAGTCTTGGTGTAAGAATCTTGTCAGCACTATCCCATGGCGGCTAAGCTCTGATTTAATTTCACGAACAACATGGCCGAATACGAAGCTTGTACTCTTGGTTTGAAAATGTCCATCAACATGAATGTCTACGAGTTGTTGGTTATTGGAGACTCAGATCTTTTGATTCATTATGTTGAAGGAGAATGGGTTGTGAAGAACCCAAAGATTATACCTTACGTACAGTATGTACAGAAGTTATGGAAAAGGTTCTGCAAGATCGAGTTCAGACATACTCCCAGAATACAAAAAGAATTGGCCGATGTTCTTGCCACCATTGCTTCGATGATTAAAAATCCGAATACAGATTATATTGATCCTCTGGATAGAGAATTGAAAGAACATCTAGTCCATTGTTCCCATGTTGAAGCAGAACTAGACGGTTTGCCTTGGTATTTTGATATAAAGAAGTATTTGGAATCTGGAACTTATCCCGAATATGCTACGTCCAATAAAAGAAGTCGATACTCCGTATGAATCTCAATTTCCTTCTAAGTGGAGAATTCATTTATAGGAGGACTCCAGATTTGGGTCTTCTAAGATGTATTGATGTTGTTGAAGCTATGAAGCTTATTGAACATATACATGCTGGAGTTTGTGGCACGCATATGAATGGGATCACTTTGGCAAGAAAGATCCCGCGAGCATGATACTTCTGGATGACTAAGGAGAATAATTGTTGCAAGTTTGTGTGAAAATTCCACAAATATCAAGTGCACGGTGATCTGATACGAGTTCCACCTCATGAGCTTAAAGTTGTGAGTTAACCTTGGCCATTTGTAGCTTAGGGTATGGATGTCATAGGTCCTATAGAACCAGCAACTTCTAATGGACACAAATTCATTTCGGTTGCCATTGATTACTTCACCAAGTGGGTGGAAGCAGCTTCTGACAAATTGGTAACCAAGAAAGTTGTAGTTGATTTTGTTCGCAACAATCTGATATGCAGGTTTGGAGTACCAGAATCCATTATTACTTATAATGGTGCAAATCAGAACAGTCACTTGATGGGAGAGATATGTGAGCAATTTAAATTTACTCACCGAAACTCAACTGCTTATCGCCCTCAAATGAACGGAGCTGTGGAGGCCGCCAATTAGAATATCAAGAAGATTCTGAGGAAGATGATTGACAATCACCGAGATTGGTATGAGATGTTGCCATATGCTTTACCCGGTTATCGAACGACTGTCAGAACATCAACTGGAGCTACTTTATACTTACTAGTATATGGAACAGGGGGTCATACTTGCTGAAGTTGAGATACCGTCATTGATAATTATCCAAAAAGCTGTGTTGAGTAACGCTGAATGGGTTAGAAAGAGAATCAATCAGTTAGCTTTGATTGACGAGAAGAGAATTGTTGCTGTTTTTCATGGTCAGTTGTATCGACAGAGAATGGTTCGTGCTTTTCACAAGAAAGTAAGAGCCAAAATTTTTGAAGTTGGTCAGTTGGTCGTTAAGCACATTTTTCCTCATCAAGACGAATACAAAGAAAAATTCGCACCAAACTGGCAAGGTCCTTACATGGTTCGTAAAGTATTATCTGCAGGTGCTTTGGTCCTATCGGAGATGGATGGCACCGTATGGCCGAAACTGATTAACTCAGATACCATTAAGAGATACTATGTGTGACGCTGCAGTTTTCATTTCTGTTATTGACTTATAATAATTTTGTTTGCTTGTATTTCTTTCGCTTAAATTCTTATCCCTTTGTAATGAACTACGTCTGACCTGAATTCTCAAGAATAAGAAACGTAGGCGATCTATGTCGACCTCGGTCACCCCTTTTTATGCTTTCTAATATTTCTTTGTACTTGAACTACGTTTTACCTGAATTCTCAAAAATGAGATACGTAGGCAACCTATGTCGGCCTCGATCGGTTTCTTTTTACTTTTCTTTTATTATTGTTGTTAACCTTGGGGGAAACTACGTTTGACCTGATTCCTGCCTCAAGGGATACGTAGGCGCCACAAGGGTTCGGTCATATCTCCCGTAAGATTTCTATTCCTGTTTACAATAGAAACTAGGACAGAATTTTTGAGAGGGACTCAAAATTCTCGATAAGAGATTCTTCCTCAGCAAGTCAAGACTGAAGATGTTTCGAGATTTGCAAATGGGAATTTTTTTTAGAAGATCTTAAAATTCCACAATCTACTCAGTTACAGTGGAATGATGAGGAAGACAATTAACTTGGACAGAAATTTTAAGGTTGGACTCAAAATTTCAGCATGGATTTATCTACAAGTCCAAAATGACTCTGAAAACTCCCCAGCAAATAATCAGATACACCTCCAAGCATTAGACTCAAAGAAGTTTATTAAGGCTGATAGGCCATGACTTGACATTGACCTTTTTCAGATACTATTTCTCACAAATTTATTTCTCTTCATTTTTCCCTTTTACATTTCATTTGTTCTAACATAAAATGTTTTGTCTTATCTCTCAAGATCCAGTAGATGGGGAAATCAACCGAAGATAGCATGACAAGGAGCAGACAACTGAAGAAATTGACACAGATCAGTTTGTTTTTAAAATTGACATTTTTCTGTGGATGCAGGTTTATAGCTTTTCTCTGAAATCAGCAAATTCTTTCGATGGATGAATATGGAGAAGTCAAAGTAGGAGAAACTATCCCAAAATCAATAGTCTTCCTTGAAGCAGGTAGCATTTTATATCGCTTATGTCAGAGATTTGGGAATATGAATTGTTTATTTCAATCATTTCCAACAACATAATATTTATAAAGAATGTCCAGCTAGATTCGAAGGTGAATAAAGCGAGAATCTAAAGGAAGAGTTTACGATTTGCATAAAGGACGTCATTTGCATCATAATGTCGGATATGATACTGTGTATTACCCAGAGGGTTCAGTTATTTTATTATTGATCAAGACGATATACTATCTGGATGTCGTTTTACCGTTATCATCGTTTGAGGTGATACAATTATGCATGCATCGCGGAAGACCATGCATCGCGAGTCAATATTCATGCATCGCGGAAGATCATGCATCACAAGTCAGTATCCATGCATCTCGGAAGACCATGCATCACGAGTCAATATCTATGCATCGCGAAAGATCATGCATCGCGAGTCAATATCTATGCATCGCGAAAGACCATGCATCACGAGTCAATATTCATGCATCACGAGTCAATATTCATGCATTGCGGAAGATCATGCATCGCGAGTCAATATTCATGCATCGCGAGAAGATTATGCTAGATAACCTTTGGTTGTGCAACAGTGATAAATAGGTCGAGTATGAAAAAAAGGCTCGTAATATCTTAGCCATGAATTTGGTTCACTTCACACCCATAATTAAGAACTCATAAAGACATAATTTCCAAGGCTCTTGGTGCATTGTTACTCAGATTGGAAATTTTCCTCCAGCGATACCTAAATGTTTGCC
Source organism: Solanum peruvianum (assembly GCA_027705065.1). Classification (NCBI taxonomy): domain Eukaryota; kingdom Viridiplantae; phylum Streptophyta; class Magnoliopsida; order Solanales; family Solanaceae; genus Solanum; species Solanum peruvianum. The sequence continues at coordinate 50,953,599 of JAKWJD010001766.1, read as the reverse complement.
AAATTAAATATTGCTTTCATCTGCTGTGAGTCTTTCGGCTAGACTTATTAGTTGCCTCAATATAATCTTGTTGTCATTTTGTCGCATTCATACCTTCATGATGTGTTGAGAAGGCATCGAAACGCTTTAAGCCATTCATACTTTGTTTCTTATGAATATAAGTTTGTTTCCTTTTAGTCTATTCTTGGTCATCATGAATCTACAAAAAATAATATATACATATATATACATGGTGTTTGATGTCATACCCTTTGTTCTTTCACTCAAATTGAAGGAAAGAGGCAAGGTATCGATACTTTGACTTCATTTTGTATTCCTACTCGTAGTTTTAAGTCTCTAGTCGATTTGACTTTGTTTATGTTAGGTATGTCATGCTTGCTTTTTTCGTTGTTTCGTATCCTTATATTGTAGTTGTTTTATCTGCTCTCTTAGCGGAGAGCGCTGAGGCTTATGGTTTATTCATGTAGCATCTCAAGTATTGCGATGTGGAGTCTTTTATTTTGTTTTGCGGTTGTCTACCGCCTTTAAGTCGCTTAGATTTTTCTTGCATATCGCTCGGGTTCTAACCTCGGCATTCCCTTTCTTTATCAAAGGAAAGAACAATTGATTTTTCTGCATTTCATGAATGTAAGTCATTTAAATATTATGACCTTGATCATTTTAACACTTCCTTTCTATTAGTCATTTTTCTGCTTGTGGCTTACTGTTGCCTCTATCGGGTTTATTCTTTTAAGCATGAATAAGATGTTGCTTCTAAGTTTATTCAATATGAGTTCCGAATACCTCACTTTATTTGGTTGCACTATTAGAAGTGATTTCAAAATTAATCATCAATTCCTTTGTTCATGTTCCCGTTTGGTCCTTTTAAACGAAGTTAGTGGTTTATTTTGTTAAATTTCCCTAGGAAAACCTTTCGGCATGCATATCCTTTGCTGCATATTTATTCAATTGCATCTTAAATGTTGACTTGATCCCAAAATGTATTTTCTTGGATTGCCACGTGGATCATCCTTGTCAATCATTTAAGTGGCGAGGAATGATGTGCAAGTCTATAAGCTTTTACGTGTTTTTAAAGATATGGTGTGTTTCCTGATTTTTGGTTATCATCTTTTCATTTTCCTTATTTAAATTAATTTGTGGTGGTTTCAAGACTACTTTATATAGATATTAATTTGTTTGCCTTTTCTTTGCATATAAAAATCCTCTCGAATTTTTTATAAACTGTCACGGCCTCTTTGCATTTCGTGGAAGAGAGAGAGAGAGAGTTACGAAGACTCATGTTCTTATTATACCGAGTCATCAATAAAATTGATGAACGGATCTTGGAGTCAAAAATCGAACCAAGTCGGAAGAGTTGAAGAGATGGGACAATTAACCCAAATTTTTTTTATCGTATTGTATATATTTTGGGCATTAGCCTTGTCGCCCTTTTTATTTTTATATTTATTTTGTATTTATTATTTGTTTAGACTAGGACAAGTACAAAGGAAAATGAGTCAAAATCCAAAAACAGATGGGTCCAAATACTGGTCAAGGCGAACAGAACCCAGATTTTGACCCAAATCTCTCTCCCTCTCCCTCTTTATTTTCCGCTTTTTTATTGATTATCTTTTTTACTTGTCGTTAATTCTAAATGTTAGGAAAATCCAATTCCCCACAAAACGCCACGTTGGTTTTAAACGACTCAATCAAGTAAAAGGCCTAAAAAAAATTGACTTAGATAAATAATCTTTCCCTTTCAAACAAAATCCGAAAAGATTTTTTTTATTTCATTTTTCAAACAATGTAAAAAATAATTTTTTCCCTTTTTCGATAAAACACTCCTTAAAATTCATTTTGCTTGTCTCTAGAATACCTATCCTGACACTCATTTCAGAAACTTTAGACGCAAGAATTGAGCTCTCATTCTCACACAAACTCAATTTTCATTTAACATTAGGTTTTCAGTGGTTCGTTCATTAACAATGTCAATAAAAAGATAGAAAATTTCCTCAAGTTTTCACCATGAAGAGTATCTATATCATTTTGAGTGTCAAAGAGAGTTACCTCATTTGGATCTTCCTCGTCATCAGATATACTTTGGTCATCTTCAGTGGCCATCATTGAAAAATCCTCATGGCTTTAAACATCTTCTTCCAACTTACTTGAATCATCTCCCTAGACATCAAATGTTTTTCTCACCATCTGATCAGTATGAGCCTTACTCCGACCATGGTCTGGGACCAAGTCCTTCTTGTGAGGTCTGGTGTCATGAGTTTCCTGTTTTTGACTAGGACAATCCCTCTTCAAGTAACTGGGCTTGCTGTATTTATTAAAAAGATCGTTTGCAGTAGTTGTTGTGCTGGTGGAATCTTTCTTTGTGAAACCGTTTGCTTCTTAATGATCTTTTAAAACCTTCTGATTACATAAGCCATTTCAGCCTCTTCCTCAATCACCTCATTTGGAGATGTTTTCAAAGCTATGGATCTCTCCTTATTTCCTTCCTTCATAGTCGTACGCTATTTCTTGTTCAACTCATAGGTATGAAGATTCCCAATCAGTTCATCCATGGGAGATTCATTGTATCCTTGGCTAATGTTATGGCATTCACTTTACTTTCCCAAGATTTGTGAAGTACTTTGAGAATCTTGAGAACTTTCTCGCTAACAGGGATAGGCTTGCCTAGGCATCTTAATTCATTAGTGATAGAGGTAAACCTTGAGTTCATCTCAAAGATGGTTTCACCTTCCTTCATAACAAAGGTTTTGTGCTGAGTGGTGAGCATATCAACCTTGGACTCTTTCACTTGATGGGTTCCTTCATGGTCTATTTGAAGAAAAACCCAAATCTACTTGGAAGTCTCACTGAGATTATGTTGTATTCATCTATCCAATTCCACATACCAAAATCTTTTTTGTTTTGTTGTTCTTTTCATTCTTCATTATATCAGCTTCATGATACTCCTTTCTAGTTTTAACGATAGTCGTGTTCATATCTCAATACTTCACTTCCTTTGTAGGAATGTAAGGTCCATCAAGAATAATGTCCCATAACTCAAAGTCTTTTGCATTTATTTATTCATGCATACGATTTTTCCACCACCCATAATATTACCCATTGAAACGGCGTGGTCGGGTAGAATACTCTCCTTCCTCCATGTTTGGTGGGCAACTATTTCTTTAGGATCTAGTCTTTTCTCGGTGTTCACCAAAGTGAAAAGTCAAGCTCTGATACCACTTGTTGGAATCTATGCGTCCACCAGTATATGTGGGACCATATACTTAGCACAGTTACACTAACAAGAAATAAAATAAATGTTGAAGAAAAGATTACACACATAACTTTACATTGAAACCTCCTTGCTCAAGGAAGTAAAACCACGACCTGTCTCAATATAACTTTTCAAACTACATTTACTAATCTTTTCCAGGCAAAAGTAAAACCAATTTATAAAATGAGATTAGCCTGCTAACCTCCACACTAAGCAATATCATCTATTACTTAGATAAGCCAGAGCAGATACAATATTGATCAGATACAATACTACTCACTATACTAATCCTAATTGATTAATATTGACTTCAAAAGTAAGACCCTAAGTTACCCTTAACCTATATCTTATAGTGATTTAAAAAACCTTGAGATGTTTCTTTCATAATCGAAGCGATTCATACACTGCAAGCACTATTACAAGCATACAAATTTACAGTTGGTGCAGAAAGAAATTATAGCACTCTATCACATGCCTTAGTGTTTTGAAGCTTGGAAGTTTCTCTCTTTGAATAAATGATGAATATTGTTTTCTATTGTTTGATATATACCATGCAGAATTATTGAACAACGTACAAACAATCTCTTCGCTTTTTATTGGTAAAGTACTCTACAACTTCACCAATTTTCTATCACAGAGAATTTTGACAGTTGTACAATATTTGCCATTGGATGGGTATTCATGCTCCGTAGAGGACCAGGTCTCTGCACTTGTGAGGAGATCATCAAAATAGCTACAAGCATTAATACTTATCAAATTATACATGAAAAGAATGGAAAAGTAATTTAATTTTATGTATATTTTTATAGAATACAATTCGGTGCAAATATTATATCTTCCATATATAGATAACTCAATTATAAGAGCACATTCTTAGTTGATTTCCTTGATTACTTTGATTAGTATTCTTTCATAGAAGCATATGTATTTGTATAAGTATCTTGTCTTGATGAATAAAAAGACACAAGTTACTCTCCATATAATACGTGTTACATGGTATGAGAGAAACTGTCTAAACTGATATTTGAGCTTTGCCAGAAGAAACTCTGACTTCGCCGAAAGCTACTTTAGCTTCGGTAAAGTAGTTGAGATCCCTATCTTTCACCTATGAATCTGGACACTATTTCTTTCTTAGATAAATTAATTTTTAAGTTTATAGAATCCATTTTGTAGCATCTAGGTTTGGATTGAAACAATAAAATCTGAAGATGATTGCCTGCCTTTCTCAAGTGAAGCTGGTGCTTCAAAATTCAGGGAATTCAAAAAGGGTGCTAAGAATATTTATTGGATATCTGTTTGTGAACTCAAATCTGAAGTTTGAGTCATTATATAAGTGTCTTTATAAGGTAATTTTGTCAAAACTCGGAACATTCAAACACAGTGTAAAAGAAGACAACCTGTCCATCCTTCTATTTATTGAGTTGCTGTCCAAAAAATTTATTGGCTTCTCAGACATTGCTGTCTTTTTTCTTTCAAGATCCCTTTGTTTCTGATTTTTCAGCTAGAGTGGTCTTGGACTTGCCAGATCTGGTTAGTCAATTTATTCTAGTGATTGTATTGTCTCTTTTTGGGGATTATAGTTTGTTTGGGACTTGTTGGTTTCTCCACCAATTCATTTTGGTAGCATAAGATTTTTGTTGGGAATATGACCATTGCTATCAAGGAACTCAAAGGTATGATAAAATGATTTTGATTTCTACAAAGGAATTTGCAGAATTCTCTCGATATTAAAAATTATTAAAGGTATCCACTTCAATTAATGCCTTTACTAAATCAAATAAAACATGTCTAATCAACTCTTCAAATAAATGGGTGATTAATTCAGGTGCTTCAAATCACACGACTGGTAATCCTAACACTTTTACTGGTTTTCAGTCACACAAAGCTCTCTCTCTGGTTGCTGTAGCTGGTGGATCAACTTGTAACAGTGTTGGATATAAGACTGTTAAACCAACCTCCACTATTACCTTGTTGTCACGACCCAAATCGGGGACGCGACTGGCACCCACATTTACCCTCCTATGTGAGCGAACCAACCAATCTAAACCTTAACATTTCAATGTATATAAACAGAAAATAATGCGGAAGACTTAAACTCATTAATAAAACAATTCAAAACTATTATTATTATCCCTAAAATCTGGAAGTCATCATCACAAGAACATCTATCTCAAATTACTAAACTAGGAATGTCTAAGAACAAAAATAACTAAAAAGCTAGTCCATGCCGGAAGTTCAAGGCATCAAGACTTGAAGAAGAAGACCCAGTCCAAGCTAGGCGCATTAGCTCACCCTGAATTTCCGATGGAGTGAAGACTGACTTGATCTACTGCTGAGTCGAAGTTGACGTAACGTTTGCTGCATTACACAAATAACAAAGAGGAAAACATAAAAGTAGGGGGTCAGTACAACCACAAGTACTGAGTAGATATCATCGGCTAACTCAAAATAGGGAACAATATATATCAATAATAATGTAAATCAACTACAATACTCAACATGTAGCAACAACAATTACTTTATCATTAACAATTACCGTCAAGTTCACACATGAGGACTCAAGCCTCAATACCATACTCATTTGGGAATTAAGTTCATTAGATTGAGTATATTCATTATCTTTCAAGATTCATTATCTTTCTTCCTCTTGTGTCGGTACGTGACACTCCGCTCCTCTATTTCTATCCTGGTGCCGGAACGTGACACTCCGATCCTCATATTCATTCTATCCTGGTACCGGAACGTGGCACCCGATCCATATTCTATCCTGGTGTCGGAACGTGACACTCCGATCCTCATATTCATTCTATCCTGGAACCGGAACGTGGCACCCGATCCCCTAATTCATCAAGCCTTCTTTTACACTAAGGCATCATCAATCTTATTATATATTTTATCGAGCGAATTAGGGTTCTTTCAAGATTTGGGATTCAATAGCTTCATCATGCTTTGTTAATTCATCACAATTTCATAATCATAATCATGCAAGCATACAATTTAAGCACATAGCAGGGTTTACAATACTATCAACACATAATATTCGCTATTAAGAGTTCACTACGAATATCGTAACATAAACCATAACCTACCTCCACCGAAGAATTGGAATCCACAAGAAATTTCCCAAGCTTGATATTCTCCTCAACCAATTCGATCGATCAATCTCCCTCTCTCTTTTCTTTTGTTTTGTTTTATTCAAACCCTCTTCCTTTTACCCTAATTAACATATAATTAAGTGTAAAAGAGGACAATAATACCCCACTAATTAACCCCAAAGTTACCTCTTTAATCCCCCAAGAATTGGACTTATTAATATTAACCCTCAATCTTTATAATTAAGGAAATAATAGTCCAAAACGACCCTTAAAACGTGTGGAGAAATCCTAAACTGCCTGGGATTTGCGCAACCTGTGACGGCCCGTCGTGCCTGCGACGGTCCGTCACACAGGTCGTCGCAGAGGCCAAAATCCTATTTTTCACCAAGTGTGTTGTGACGGTCCGTCACGCCTGTGACGCTCCGTCCTGCACTTCGTCATGACGGTCAGAAACTCATTTCTTGTACCAAATTCTCAAAAGTTGAAGTGTTTTGCAATGGGAGCTCACGACGGTCCGTCGTGTCTGTGACGGCACGTCCTGCAGGTCCGTCACAATTTACAGAGAGTCGATTTTCAGTACCCAATTTCAGAATTTCTAAGTATGTTGCAACGATACACCCTCGACGGGCTGTCGTGCCTGTGACGGTCCGTCGTGGTGTCCGTCGTATGGCCCAGTTTTTCCAGAATAAAATCTGCTGCTCAAAACGACTAAACAGGTCGTTACAATAGATACCAATTTACCCATCGTTCGTCCCCGAACGATCAAAAGAGGAAAAACAATGGCGAAAAGGAGTACCTGAATCCGTAAACAGATGTGGGTATTTTTCTTGCATATCTGCCTCCTTCTCCCAAGTAGCTTCTTCAACCGGTCGATTCTTCCATTGAACTTTGATGGATGCAATCTCTCTCGACCTCAACTTGCGAACTTCCCTATCTAATATAGCAACCGGTTCCTCTTCATAAGTCAAGTTCTCATCCAACAAAACTGAATCCCAACGGATAATGTAGTTTCCATCTCCGTGGTATTTCTTCAACATGGACACATGAAACACCGGATGCACTCCGGACAGCCCTGGGGGCAAGGCTAATTCATAAGCCACCTCCCCTATTCGCTTAAGTACCTCAAATGGTCCAATATACCTTGGGCTTAGCTTACCTCTTTTGCCAAACCGCATCACCCCTTTCATGGGTGAAACCTTCAACAAGACTTGTTCACCTTCCATGAACTCCAAGTCTCTAACCTTTCGGTCTGCATACTCCTTTTGTCTACTTTGTGCCGCCAAAAGCTTTTCTTGAATAACTTTCACCTTCTCCATAGAATCTCTCAACAGATCAGTTCCCCAAGGTCTAACTTCAAAGGCATCAAACCAACCAATGGGAGACCTACATCTCCTCCCATACAATGCTTCAAATGGAGCCATGTCAATGCTGGAGTGATAGCTATTATTGTATGAAAACTCTGCCAAAGGTAAGAAGCTATCCCAATGGCCACCAAACTCTATCACACACGCACGAAGCATATCCTCCAACACTTGAATCGTTCGCTCAGACTGACCATCAGTCTGAGGGTGAAACGCCGTACTAAGGTCCAACCTAGTACCTAATTCCGCATGCAATGTTCTCCAAAACTTAGAAGTAAACTGCGTACCTCTATATGATATGATTGAGAGTGGAATCCCATGCAATCGAACGATTTCTGAGATGTAGATTTTTGCTAACTTCTCTGCATTGTAAGTCACCTTGACCGGAATGAAATGTGCAGACTTAGTTAACCTATCAACAATCACCCAAATGGAGTCATACTTACCCATTGTCTTTGGAAGACCAACCACAAAGTCCATTGCGATTCTCTCCCACTTCCATTTAGGAATGGGCATTCTCTGAAGTGTTCCTCCGGGCCTCTGGTGTTCATACTTTACTTGTTGACAATTTGGACATTTGGCAACAAACTCGACAATATCTCGCTTCATTCTACTCCACCAGAAGTGTTGCTTTAGGTCGCGGTACATCTTGGTTGCACCAGGATGTATAGAGTATCCGGAACTATGAGCTTCTGTCAGAATAGTGGTGATCAAATCATTGATGCGGGGTACACATACCCTTCCCTTAATCCTCAAAACACCTTCCTCATCGATTGTTGCTTCTTTAGCCTCTCCTTGCAACACCTTATCTCGAATTCGCCTTAGTTTCTCATCATCAAACTGTTTCCCCTTAATCTGGTCAAGAAAAGAAGATCTTGCCTCTACACAAGCTAACAATCCTCCCTTCTCGTTTATTTCTAACCTCATAAGGTCATTAGCCAGAATCTGCACATCTCTAGCCAATGGGCGTCTAGAAACTTGCAAATGAGCTAGACTTCCCATGCTTCCGGCCTTTCTACTTAGAGCATCCGCTACAACATTAGCCTTCCCCGGATGATACAAGATAGTGATATCGTAGTCCTTCAGTAGTTCCATCCATCTTCTCTGTCTCAAGTTCAAGTCTTTTTGAGTGAATACATACTGTAGGCTACGATGGTCCGTATAGACCTCACACTTAACCCCATACAAATAGTGTCTCCATTGCTTTAGTGCAAATACTACCGCGGCCAATTCCAAGTCATGAGTTGGATAGTTACGTTCATGCACCTTCAATTGCCTCGAAGCATAAGCGATCACATTCTTCTCTTGCATTAGCACTGCACCTAAACCCGAATAGGATGCGTCACAATAAACAATGAAGTTTTTACCCTCTACTGGCAAGGTAAGGATAGGTGCGGTAGTCAACAAAGTCTTAAGCTTCTGAAAGCTTTCCTCACACTCATCCGACCATACAAATGGAACGTTTTGTTTAGTCAAGTTCGTCAATTGGGAAGAAATAGAAGAGAATCCCTTGACGAATCGGCGGTAGTAGCTAGCTAACCCAACAAAACTTCGTATTTCTGACACATTAGTGGGTCTTACCCAATTCTTCATTGTCTCAATCTTAGAAGGATCTACCATCACTCCATCCTTAGAAACCACGTGCCCCAAGAAGGACAGTGAATCTAACCAAAACTCACACTTGGAGAATTTCGCATAGAGCTTCTTCTTTCTCAACAACTCTAACACCATTCTCAAATGCTCTTCATGTTCCTTCTTACTCTTGGAGTATATCAGTATATCATCAATAAATACGATCACAAAGAGGTCCAAATATGGCTTGAAAATCCCGTTCATCAAACTCATGAAAGCAGCAGGGGCATTCGTAAGACCAAAAGACATTACCACAAATTCATAATGCCCATACCTAGTTCGAAAAGCAGTCTTTGGCACATCCGTTGCTCGTATTTTCAATTGGTGATAACCGGATCTCAAGTCAATTTTAGAGAAGACACAAGCACCTTGTAACTGATCAAACAAGTCATCAATGCGAGGAATGGGGTACTTGTTCTTAATAGTTACTTTGTTCAACTGTCGGTAATCTATGCACATCCGGAAACTCCCATCCTTCTTCTTCACAAACAAAACCGGAGCACCCCAAGGAGATGCACTTGGTCTAATAAAACCTTTGCTCAACAACTCTTGAAGTTGAGCCTTTAATTCTCTTAACTCCGCGGGAGCCATTCTATAAGGGGGTATAGAAATGGGGCGAGTACCGGGTTCAAGATCGATACAGAAGTCAATATCCCTATCCGATGGCATACCGGGAAGATCTGCAGAGAAAACATCCAAAAATTCACGGACTACCGAAACCGACTCAATTGAAGGTACTTGGGTAGTGTCATCCCTAAGATGGGCCAAGAAAGATAAACAACCCTTACTAACCATCTGCTGAGCACGAATAAAGGAGATGATACGCACCGGATTGGAAGTGTAGTCACCCTCCCACACTAACGGATCTGCCCCAGGCTTGGCTAACGTCACTGTTTTAGCATTACAATCCAAAATCGCAAAATTCGGAGAGAGCCAAGTCATACCCAGAATTACATCAAAGTCACCCATTTCTAAAATAACCAAGTCTACATAAGTGTTGCTCCCCACAAAATTCACCAAACAAGACCTATATACCCTTTCAACTATCACCGACTCACCCACCGGAGTAGAAACACGAATAGGTATGTCAAGTAATTCACAATTTAATTTTAGACCATTAGCAAATGAGGAAGATACATAAGAGAATGTGGATCCGGGATCAAATAATACAGATGCCATGCAATCACAAACCGAAAGATTACCTGTGATAACAACATCAGACGCCTCCGCTTCAGATCTCCCAGGGAAAGCGTAGCAATGAGCCCCATTATTTGTCTGTCCGTTGCCCCTACCATGTTGTGTAGTAGTGGCTCCGTTTTGCCCTTCACCTCTGCCGTTTTGGTGACCACCATTACCTCGGCCACCACGCCCTCCAGAAAAACGGCCTCTACCATGACCGCCCCTACCTCTAGCTATCGGGGGTCTGTAACTCTGGTTTGGACAGTACCTCTTAATGTGTCCAATCTCTCCACACCCATAACATTCTCTGGGTTCACGCATCGGCCTCTCAGAGAAGTGTTGACCGTTCTGAGGTGGACCCCCAACTACAGTCTGTAGTGAAGACTGAATTGGTCGATTTGAGTGACCTCCGGAGTTCTGTCCTCTAGAATAAGGACCATTAAACTCACCTCCCCTTCGAAACCTTTTAGATGTCGATGTCGTGGTGAAGTCGTCTGGCTTCACTCCTTCCACCTCAATCACAAAGTCTACCACCTCTTGGAAGGATGTTGCCGTTGCCGCTATCTGTAAGGCTGAAATCCGCAATTCTGACCTCAACCCCTTCACAAAACGGCAGATCCGTTCTTGTGGACTGAAACAGAGTTGGGTGGCATATCTGGATAGTGCGCGAAATTTAGCCTCGTATGTGTTAACCGTCATTCTGCCTTGCTCTAGACTCAAGAACTCATCCCTCTTCCTATCCCTCAAAGTGCGGGGGATATACTTTTCCATGAACAAACTAGAGAATGATTCCCAAGTCATAGGTGGTGCCTCTGTTGGTTGACACTCAACATGTGAACGCCACCACATTTTGGCATTCCCTTGGAACTGATAGCTCACGAACTCGACACCAAACCTCTCTACTATACCCATCTTGTGTAGTAGCTCATGACAATCAACCAGAAAATCGTAGGCATCTTCTGATTCTGCACCCTTAAAGACTGGAGGTTTCAATTTCAAGAACTTACTGAAAAGTTCATGTTGATCGTTTGTCATAATAGGCCCAGTAGTCAGACGTGGAAATGTACCTATTCCCAATGGTGCATCCATGCGGGGAGCCATAGTAGCCGCATGTCGTATTTCTGAAGCCGGAGGTGCCTGACCCTGATCGGATAACCCGCTAAGATAAGCAAGTACCTGGTTGATCATCTCTGGGGTAGGTTGGGGTGGCATTTCCTCATGTTGCACTTGTTCAGTTTCCCCTTCCTCACCCTCTCTTACCACATCCTCGGTCGGTGGAGGAGTCACTGCCCTAGTATCAGATGGGCTAGGGGCTCGTCCTCTCCCTCTAGAGGACGTCCTCCCACGACCTCTTCCACGGCCTCTTGCCGCTGCTCTTCCTCGAGCCACAGCCCCAGTGGCTGGCTCAGTCGTTTCATGTCTTTCCGTTGTTGCTGCTGGTGCGGTCGTTGCTCTAGTTCTAACCATCTGCGAAATAGAGTGAAGATGGTCAGATACCAATTTGTATCACCTAGATACCAATTGGACTCAAGTAGTAGCACGAAAGAAAGAATGAAAGAATGGAATTTTCCTAAAGTCTTACAGCCTCTCAAAGAAAAGTAAAGGCGTCCCCCTACCGTTCTTTAAGACTCTACTAGAATCGTTCTTGTGTGATGAGACCCATGAACCTAATGCTCTGATACCAAGTTTGTCACGACCCAAATCGGGGACGCGACTGGCACCCACATTTACCCTCCTATGTGAGCGAACCAACCAATCTAAACCTTAACATTTCAATGTATATAAACAGAAAATAATGCGGAAGACTTAAACTCATTAATAAAACAATTCAAAACTATTATTATTATCCCCAAAATCTGGAAGTCATCATCACAAGAACATCTATCTCAAATTACTAAACTAGGAATGTCTAAGAACAAAAATAACTAAAAAGCTAGTCCATGCCGGAAGTTCAAGGCATCAAGACTTGAAGAAGAAGACCCAGTCCAAGCTAGACGCATTAGCTCACCCTGAATTTCCGATGGAGTGAAGACTGGCTTGATCTACTGCTGAGTCGAAGTTGACGGAACGTTTGCTGCATTACACAAATAACAAAGAGGAAAACATAAAAGTAGGGGGTCAGTACAACCACAAGTACTGAGTAGATATCATCGGCTAACTCAAAATAGGGAACAATATATATCAATAATAATGTAAATCAACTACAATACTCAACATGTAGCAACAGCAATTACTTTATCATTAACAATTACCGTCAAGTTCACACATGAGGACTCAAGCCTCAATACCATACTCATTTGGGAATTAAGTTCATTAGATTGAGTATATTCATTATCTTTCAAGATTCATTATCTTTCTTCCTCTTGTGTCGGTACGTGACACTCCGCTCCTCTATTTCTATCCTGGTGTCGGAACGTGACACTCCGATCCTCATATTCATTCTATCCTGGTACCGGAACGTGGCACCCGATCCTCATATACTATCCTGGTGTCGGAACGTGACACTCCGATCCTCATTCTATCCTGGTGTCGGAACGTGACACTCCGATCCTCATATTCATTCTATCCTGGTACCGGAACGTGGCACCCGGTCCATATTCTATCCTGGTGTCGGAACGTGACACTCCGATCCTCATATTCATTCTATCCTGGTACCGGAACGTGGCACCCGATCCTCATATACTATCCTGGTGTCGGAACGTGACACTCCGATCCTCATTCTATCCTGGTGTCGGAACGTGACACTCCGATCCTCATATTCATTCTATCCTGGTACCGGAACGTGGCACCCGGTCCATATTCTATCCTGGTGTCGGAACGTGACACTCCGATCCTCATATTCATTCTATCCTGGTACCGGAACGTGGCACCCGATCCCCTAATTCATCAAGACTTCTTTTACACTAAGGCATCATCAATCTTATTATATAATTTATCGAGCGAATTAGGGTTCTTTCAAGATTTGGGATTCAATAGCTTCATCATGCTTTGTTAATTCATCACAATTTCATAATCATAATCATGCAAGCATACAATTTAAGCACATAGCAGGGTTTACAATACTATCAACACATAATATTCGCTATTAAGAGTTCACTACGAATATCGTAACATAAACCATAACCTACCTCCACCGAAGAATTGGAATCCACAAGAAATTTCCCAAGCTTGATATTCTCCTCAACCAATTCGATCGATCAATCTCCCTCTCTCTTTTCTTTTGTTTTGTTTTTATTCAAACCCTCTTCATTTTACCCTAATTAACATATAATTAAGTGTAAAAGAGGACAATAATACCCCACTAATTAACCCCAAAGTTACCTCTTTAATCCCTCAAGAATTGGACTTATTAATATTAACCCTCAATCTTTATAATTAAGGAAAGAATAGTCCAAATTGACCCTTAAAACGTGTGGAGAAATCCTAAACTGCCTGGGATTTGCGCAACCTGTGACGGCCCGTCGTGCCTGCGACGGTCCGTCACACTGGTCGTCGCAGAGGCCAAAATCCTATTTTTCACCAAGTGTGCTGTGACGGTCCATCACGCCTGTGACGCTCCGTCCTGCACTTCGTCATGACGGTCAGAAACTCGTTTCTTGTACCAAATTCTCAAAAGTTGAAGTGTTTTGCAACGGGAGCTCACGACGGTCCGTCGTGTCTGTGACGGCACGTCCTGCAGGTCCGTCACAATTTACAGAGAGTCGATTTTCAGTACCCAATTTCAGAATTTCTAAGTATGTTGCAACGATACACCCTCGATGGGCCGTCGTGCCTGTGACGGTCCGTCGTGGTGTCCGTCGTATGGCCCAGTTTTTCCAGAATAAAATCTGCTGCTCAAAACGACTAAACAGGTCGTTACACTTGTCATCAATATTAAGTCTACCAAAGTTGGTCTTTAATCTTATTTATCTTAGCGAAATTACCAGAGACCTTAATTGTTATATTTCGTTCTTTCTGGATCATTGTTTGTTTTGTAATCTTGAGATGAATCAGATTATTGGTAAAGGACATGCATATAATGATCTCTATATTTTGCATGAATGGGGGCCTCAGTTTGTCGCCTGCTCTAATGTTGTGTCTCTATTTGAAGCACATTGTTGATTCGAAGATGTTCGACCATCTGTCACTAAGTTGGATCCAAAGGCATTGAAGTGCATTTTTTTGGGTTATTATTGTTTCAGAAGGGGTATCAATGTTATTTTGCTAAACTCGGAAAATATTTGGTATTAAATGATGTGGTATTTTTAATGTTTACACCTTTGTTTTATGAAACTCCTATTTCAATTAGTCAGGGCGAGGAAGATGAGTGGTTGGTCTATGAGGTCACCCATGTTTTGAAAAAAGAATCAAATATTGTCCCTCCATATTTTGGATCATTTATTGAGGATCAATCGGTTACTGTGCTGTCAGCTTTTGCACTATCTATGGTAGTAAAACCTCTGATTGTACAAGTTTACTTGAGAAGGAGAGACGACAATGATACATGTCCTGTACGGGTGCTTTGTCATCAGATCCTCATTCATGTGATCTTCCATAAGATCTTAATCTCTCTATTGCTATTCGCAAAGGTACACATTGTTGTAAATCTTCATACTCCATTGCTAATTTTGTTTCTTATGGTCATTTATCCTCTACTAGATCTTTGATTGTTTCTCTAGACTATATTATTGTTTTAAAGGTCGTTAAGGAAGCCTTGAGTCACACTGGTGGTATAATTCAATGCTTGAGAAGATACATGCACTAGATGAGTATCCCACATGGGACTTGGTGGATTTACCAAAAGGAAAGAAGGCAGTGGGATGCAAATGGGTCTTTGGGGTCAAAGAGAATCCAGATGGCTCTGTGTTTATACTTAAGGCTCGACCAGTGGCTAAAGTATATGCTCATACTTATGGGGTGGATAATTCAAACACTTTTTGTTATGTGGGCAAACTCACTTTTGTTCGCTTATTTATTTTCTTAGGTGCGTCTAAGATTTGTCCATTTCACTATTTAGATATCAAGAATTTGTTTTTTCATGTTACAACTAAAAGTACCCCCTAGGCGTAACCGACGTCTTTGTCCTTGAAGAGGTCTTGGACAAGCCCTTAGCATTTGTCATAATACATCGCACGTAAAGAAAATATAGAAAAATTAAAACTTTTCTATATAAAAAAGTATACTTAGACTTCTCGCATATTGCATATTGGGTTTTGATAGACCCCTCACTTATGAAGCTTACATAGGCTTCTCACTTAACATTTAACAACATTGTCTAATACTCCGTCTCAGATTTAACCATCTAAAAATTGAATAAAAATAGTTTGGGCATAGACGTTAGTCTCTTATAATATGCCCATATAGTCTACAAGGAATTCTCAACATGATAATGGAATAATCGACTCAAAACATAGACAAAACTAATAAGTCTTGATGGGCTGCTATATCCTCGGAACTCATGAGGACTTTTCAATTGACTTAGGAATGATCCAAGTCTTCTTCTCCAATAGCCACGAATCTCCTTATGGCCCTAACCTAAAATGTTTGGAAAAACGCGAAAATATGGGTTAAGACAAACCACATGTCCTAAGTATGGTCCCTATGCATAAAATCATTAATGCATAATAAAAGGCACAATTTAGTCAAAAGCATGAATAACATCAAATAACTCAATATACACATATATGGAACATCATAAGTCAACCCAACATATAAGAAACTCAAGCAACACTTTTCCAATGCCAAGAATAAAGCCCCATAACCCTATCCAAAGCTAAGTATCTCATAAGCAACCCACTTCATACTAACAACATATTCTGATATTTTAATAACATGCTTCATACATCACTACTACTCATATCTTATCAATATAATCATAATCATAATCATAAGAGAACACTACTAGAACCATCCCTAAGGATCCCATGTGTGCAATGTGTAAGAGACGTCCCATACCCTCCCTCACACTATGTAGTAGCCTTTAATACAACCCTAATAAGAGTTCACATACTTAACTTATTCATTTAATTTTACAATATGGAGATAAGTGAAATAACCTTCTTGATATATACCATGTGAGCTACATGTAATTCATTATTTTACTCACACACCAAAAAGAGAGGGTAAACACTTGCCTAAGGTGTAACCATTCGTACGTATCTATCTAGGTGGATCGACTAAGCTAGAGTCCTATGTGGGTACATAGTTAAGGGTCAAGGGTATAGATATTAGTTAAGGGACTGGCAAGATGACAACCCCCACCTCGATGTCCTGAAGAACTTTTTAATATGAAGCATGTTAAAGCATCTCGATTACGAGCTTTAAATGATAAGTATGCACGTAGAGAAAGAAATTAGTATTGTTCTTCCAATCTTTGATTGCTTGCAACCATGAAGATGGTCATTAAAGAAAGGAACAAATTCATAACATCTACATACAAGGATATAGTAGCCTAGATGTACTTATCGGACGTGTAGTGATGGATTAGAATGGAGAGCTGGTTGGGATCTTTTCGAGAATGTATGAGAACAATCTTTGGGCTTTACCTATTCATAAATTGTTATGTATTATAGATGATGTTTCCACATAATATGATCGACCTATGTATTTTAATCCCTGTTTAGATATCAATATGTAGCACCGCTTGATGTCCTAAAGTAAAAAGGATATCAATATGCTCACTACAAAACATACATAAGGGAAGAGGAATTATTGTTGGGGATGTTTGTTGGGAGGGGAGCGGGGAGGGGGAAGTAGGCAAGTTTTTCTAGAAAGAAGACCTAAATTTGTTTAAATATTAATATTTGAGTTATGGTTGGGGGGGTCTGATATGATTTTGTACTAAGTTAGAGTCATCAATGAAACCGTAAGTCGAGTTATATCAAAAGAAAATCAAACCTGAATAATGATTTGATTTGACTTGATTTGATATTGAAAAAAGAGACTTCGACTATATTTGGGTTGGTTTGGTTTTAACTAAAAAAAAGTCAACATGAGACAAAGCCAACCGGACATTATACATGTAATTTTTAGAATTTATTTTATACATAAAAGTATTTACTTTGATGTACATATTGCTTATGCTTTTTCATAATATATATCTTTTGACATATTTTTTCAAGTTTTTTTTTAGACTAATAATGCTAAAAAAAAGTAATTAATTAAACACTAAAAATGGCAATAAGGTTTAATATGCTCTTTAGATTTACATTTGTTTAGACATCTAAAATGCATAACATAATTTTAACTTTTCTTCAATTTTTAATCATGTAACTTAATACTTATTAGATCGTTTAGCACAATTTAGTTTTAAAATATGATCACTTCCATTATGACTTATCAATTTGCAATATATATTTTATACAATTTAGTTATTATACTATTGAATAATATAGTGTCATCACTCATCTCATATTTTGTGTTTATTTTCTTAAGAAGCACCTTAGACAATTGTAGTTAAGTTGGACTAAAGAATATTTGGTGTACAAGTTACTTATATGTTTGTATGAATAATTTACCAGAATAATTCAAGAACCCGCAAAGTCAATAAATTATTAGTTTGTTTTGATTTAAAAATTTAAAAAATCAACATAAATGGTTTAACGGTTTGGTATTGAAAAACCCGAACGTATTCCAAATAAATTAGAGGTTGAAAAACATGAAAAACACATATTATTTTAGTTTAGATTGATTTATAAATTTAAAAATTTGAAAGAAAAGATTTCGTTTGACATTTGAAAAATTCAAACCAACCCCGTCGTATATACCTCTACTATAGGGCTTCATTTGGGGGTAATGCTTCCTACCAAAGATTTTTCTATAATTAAGATTCAAATCCGAGACCTCTTGTTAAGGGAAGAAAACTTGATCAACTATGGTAGTGATAGCTTTTAAAGGAACTCAATTATTTTTATTTTCAAGGAACATATTTTCTTGAAAATATTGTTCCTCAAAATATTTACCAAAAAACAAAAAGGAGTTTTGTCCCCTTTTCTTGTCTACTATTTCCAATCCTTCTCCAACAAGGAAATTAATTCCTTAAATTCTATTCCTAAATAAAGTAGGAGAAATAATTAAAATAAGAAACTTCTCATTATTTCTGCCTTAAGATTCCGTAAAACAAACCAGATATATCCCCGTCTCTCTCTCTATATACACTCTCTCTCTCTCATGATTTGGAACTGTGATATATGCTGAAATTATGAGAGATCACAAGAATGGTAATAGTCACTTGAAGACAAGGAGTCTTGTGAGAAAACATATTTTAAGATGGCTAATACTAAAATTGATGATCAAAGGATACAAGTTGATTTCAGTCGAAGTGTAGCAAAATTATGGTCCCAATATCGACCTAGAAATCAAAGAAGCAGTGGCTGTTTCAATAATGGCTCTGATGATGCCATGAATCAGCAGGAAGAAGACAACAAGCACCATGGCGGAGATGGTAACTCAAAGTACTCAAAATTTTTGAGAACGATAATAGAGACAAGAAAGCACAAAGGGAGAGAACACCGCCAAATAGCAAAGCCATGTTAAGGCTGGTCAAATAGATTCAGTTATGCTTATTATGTCATTCACACTTTTTATCCATGTATAACAATGTGTCTATGTAGTGACATTGACTTTTTTTATCGAAATGGTCCCATCTTATTGCATAAGATTTGGATTGGGATGTCCTTAAACTATCTTTAAAACAATATGGTGTTGTTAGATGAATGTACTATTTGAGCCTAAATCTTGAAAATTTAAGTGATTTTTATTGTGCTCTAGATTTGAATCTCTAATTTGCACTTTGCACTTTACATAACACATTGATGTCATCAATGTGTTATGCATTTCAGTAATGTTTGTTCTATTTTATCATGCTTGATTGCATCCGTTCTTTAATGGTATGAATGTCAAATGGTCGTCTACATATAGAGCTGTGCAATTTGGTTATACATTTAATTGGTTTTGAGAGTAGTAATGATATAAATAATGAAACCTTCATGGTGATAGGTGTCTTCTGACTCTTCTACATGTAAATGCTACATAAATCTCTTTATCAATATTGTACCAGGCCAAACTCAGTGAACTTCGACGACTAGTGGCTCGAGACACCAAAAGTTGAGAACACTTTTCTCTATTAAAATTCTTAAACTTATAACGCTTTTTCATCAATCGAATAACCCTTCTCATCCAAATATATTCAAATTAATTTTTTTTGGAAAGTTTTAATGATCTAATGGTGATGACTTCAGAAATTGGAATCATTTAGGGCTTTATTTTAATGTAAATAGTGTCCTCAATTGCTCATTTTATATCAATATCTGATGAAAACTATCAAGTTTTGGGTATTTGGAATTCTAGTGAAGTCATGGACACTTAGGCGCAAAACAGGAACAAAAAGGTTGAAAAACAGCTGAAGTTGAAGCCTGAGCATCGCCAAACACGCCTGGCTCCCTCCATGCACAACATATGCTGCTTTATGGCAGCTTGCTTGGTCGAAAGTGGGGTCCCTTCGTGGATCCCTCGAGCAATCATTGGGGGTTCGAACCTAGACATTATAACCCTATATACATTATTTTACCTATATAAAGATTTTTTTACAAGCTTTGGACTTCATACAATTCTCCCAAACCTCCCCAAGATGTAAGAACGATTACTAGTTCAATTTCGCAAGTTTCCGGACGTCATGGTCGTTTCTTAACATTTTGGTTCTAAAACTTCTTATAAAAATTTATTTCACTTACTTAGGTCTAAAATCACTATTAGTCATATTGTGAATCTCTAGTCTAGGTCATAGAATCTCCGGGTGGTGTTACTTCATGGTGATCTCCAAGAAGAAGTGTATATGGAGAAACCACCTGGATTTGTTTCTCAAGGGGAGTATGGGGAAGTTTGTCACCTAAAGAAATCCTTGCATGGTTTTAAACAAAGCCCTAGTTCTTGGTTTGACAAATTAAGGTTGAAGTAGTTGAGGAATTTGTCCTGAAGAAAAACATGTATGATCAATCACTCTTTTATAAACAATCAACAATTAGCATTATTCTTCTTGTGATATATGTAGACGACATTGTTATTACATGAAATGATTATTCCGGGATCTCTTCACTAAAGTCATTCTTGCATACTAAATTCCACACAAAAGATTTTGGATAACTAAAATACTTTTTGGGAGTAGAAGTAACCAAAAGCAAGAAGGGAATATTTTAATATCAGAGAATGTATATCCTTGACCTACTTGTGGAATCTAGAAAGTCCACAGCCAAACCTAGTAGTAATCCAATGGTCCCTAATGTGCATCTTCCCGAGATAATGGCAGCCCCTTTGGTGATCCAAAGAGATATAAAGGTTAGTAGGGAAACAAAACTATTTCATCGTAATACATCCAGATATTGCTTTTGTAGTGAGCGTTGTTAGCCAATTCATGTCTGTACCTACAGTCAAACATTGGGAATCCTTGGAACAGATCTTATTCTACTTGAAAGGATCCCCTGGACTTGGAATTTTTTATGGTAACCACATTTATACTCACATTGAGTGTTTTACTAATGCTGCTTGGGGTGGATGGAAAACCAATACACGATTTATTACTGGTTATCATGTATTTTTTGGGGGTAATTTGGTATTTTGGAGGAGTAAGAAAATAGGTGTGTATTGCGATCCAGTGCAGAATCTGAATATAGAGATATGGCGCAGTCCATAAGTGAGATCATGTGGATACATCACATATTAAAAGAAAATGGAACAAGACATTCTACACCAGCAAAACTCAGGTTCATAATCAATCTACTCTTCATATTTCCTCAAATCATGTGTATCACGAAAGAACAAAGCATATCGAGGTAGATTGTCACTTTATTTGTGAGAAGATCCAAGATAACTTGATTTCCACCGGTTTTGTAAAGACAGGTTATCCTGATTTGTTCGCAAACGCGTTAAATGGAGCTCAGGTTAATTATCTTTGTGACAATATGGGGATGATCAACCTCTACTCTCCGGCTTGAGGGGGAGTGTTATAGAATATAATTAATGTAAATATTATCTTTCCATATATACAAAACTTAATTAGAGGATCAGATTCTTAGGTGATTTTCTTGATTTACTTTGGCTAGTTTCCTTTCGTAGAAGCATATGTATTTGTATAAGTATCTTGTCTTGATAAATAGAAAGACACAAGTTATTCTCTATATAATATGTGTTACATGTATAATATAGGTAATTACGGTTTATGTGATGGAGAAAAACGAAGGGAAAAGGTTTTATTTCACCTAAACAAGGGTATAGATATTAGTTAAGGAACTGGCAAGATGACAACCCCCACCTCGATGTCCTAAAGAACTTTTTAATATAAAGCATGTTAACGCATCTCAATTACGAGCTCTAAATGATAAGTATGCACGTAGAGAAAGAAATTAGTATTGTTCTTCCAATCTTTGATTGCTTGCAACCATGAAGATGGTCACTAGAGAAAGGAACAAATTCATAACATCTACATACAAGGATATAGTAGCCTAGATGTACTTATCGGACGTGTAGTGATGGAATAGAATGGAGAGCTGGTTGGGATCTTTTCGAGAATGGATGAGAACAATCTTTGGGCTTTACTTATTCATAAATTGTTATGTATTATAGATGATGTTTCCACGTAATATGATCGACCAATGTATTTTAATCCCTATTTAGATATCAATATATAGTACTGCTTGGATGTCCTAAAGTAAAAAGGATATGAATATGCTCACTACAAAACATACATAAGGAAAGAGGAATTATTGTTTGGGATGTTTGTTTGGAGGGGAGGGGGGAGTAGGCAAGTTTAGCAAGAAAGAAGACCTAAATTTGCTTAAATATTAATATTTGAGTTATCGTTGGGGGTGGTCTGATATGATTTTGTACTAAGTTAGAGTCATCAATGAAATCGTAAGTCGAGTTATATCGAAAGAAAATAAAACCTGAATAATGATTTAATTTGACTTGATTTGGTATTGAAAAAAGAGACTTCGACTATATTTGGGTTGGTTTGGTTTTAACTTAAAAAAAATCAACATGAGACTAAGCCAACCGGACATTATACATGTAATTTTTAGAATTTATTTTATACATTAAAGTATTTACTTTGATGTAAATAATGCTTATGTATTTTCATAATTTATATCTTTTGACATATTTTTTCAAGTTTTTTTAGACTAATAATGCTAAAAAAAGTAATTAATTAAACACTAAAAATGGCAATAATGTTTAATATGTTCTTTAGTTTTACATTTGTTTAGACATCTAAAATGCATAACATAATTTTAATTTTTCTTCAATTTTTAATCATGTAACTTAATACTTATTAGATCGTTTAGCACAATTTAGTACTTTTAAAATATGATCACTTCCATTATGACTTATCAATTTGCAATATATATTTTATACAATTCAATGATTATACTATTCAACATTATAGTATCATCACTCATCTCATATTTTGTGTTTATTATCTTAAGAAGCACCTTAGACAATTGTAGTTAAGTTGGACTAAAGAATATTTGGTGTACAAGTTAATTATATGTTTGTATGAATAATTTGTTGGTTTTTAAAAAGGTGTGAATGGAAAATGAAGAGTAGCGACTTTTATGAAGAGTTGTGACTTTTATGAAATGTTGTGACTTTTATGAAATGTTGTGACTTTTATGAAAAGTTGTGACTTTTATGAAAAGTTGTGCATTTTATGGAAAGTTGTGACTTTTATGAAAGGTGACGACCTTTCTGAAAGATTGTGACTTTTCCAAAGATTTGTGACCTTTCCGGTAAGGCACAATAAGAACATTTTCGCACTATCCTTTGTTTTCTATAAATTGAGGGATTTCCTCTCATTTTAAATAGAATTTATGGACTTCTTCTTCAACTACTAAATCTAGTATTCTAAGTGTACTTTACTGCCGTTGAGTGGTTCGCTGACACCGAAGTTTTTGGTATCTATACTTTGGTGATTGAGATCATTTTACCCTGGGAGGTCATATTCCAAATCAAACCTCGGATAATAGAAAGGAATAATTTCCTTAAGGAGACACTGTGAATTCAGTTTACTTGATCTTTTTCCTATTAAAATTTTTCCAGATTCTGGTACGTGTTTTACAAACTTTAGATTTGTGAATTAATTTCAGTTCTTCTATTCTTTTGTTCATCACTGGTTCATTAAACTTTGTAACTTCGTGTTTCTGCAAAGTTTGTTGGAATCAGTAAGATTCTTTAGGCACATATTAACAACAATTCTTCTTTAAGAAAAATATTTCGTATATTTTTTTAAAAAATCTGTTTCTGATTCTAGTTTCGCTACTAGTTTTAATTTTCTAGTTGCAAAAATGTTCTCAAACTTTGTTCTCTTCCAAAGATGTTCAAATTTTTGTTCTAAGTATGTTTGGAATACAAGATGAACAACAATCTTAAGGAAATTATTATGTTGTTAGTATTTTTTTTTGTTTTCTACTGATTGAGTGAATCTGATCATGGAAGTAGAAGTTAAATACATTACTTCTCCATAATTCGTTGCTTTTTTTTAGCAAAGTCGAAGTGAGAATGTAACAAAAAAATTTTATGGTATTTCGTTTAAAGATTACCAGGTAACCTTCTTATTAAATTATCTAAGGAGGAAAATAGTTTATAAGAGTAATCATCTTTGATTTTTTATTTTTTTATTTTGTGTCTCTTTGGAAAAAGATTTGCAAACCATATGTTGTGGAATGAATTTTACTTCGCAGATATTGTTGCTTTTAAAATTCTTTAGTTTGCAAAAATGAGAGATCCATATTTTTGTTTGATAAAATAGTATGTCAAATTGTTATGGTTGGAAGACTATTTGATAAGAAAAACATTTCTATGTGATAAAGAATATGTGTTATTCTGTTTGAGAAAAAAAAGACTTTTGTAGTTTTGTACTCCATGAGAAATGTTAGTGTGTCTGATTTTTGTAGACTAAAAACTTTTGTGGTTTTATACTCTGAATAAATTGGACTCTGCAATTGGTTTGAATAATATGAAAACTTCACATAATAAGTCAGTGTTGTACTTTTGATTTTCTATTAACTTCAATGTAACATAGAAATATATTGTACAATTTTGTTTTGTCCTTATTGTTAATATTTAAAATACTAAGTGGCATGTCTATTTATGATAGAGAAAAATTACCAGTGACTTAGAATTTGTGATTTTGTGTCTCTATGGAATGAACTTTGACATTGTGTATACATTGTCAAAGAGAATTGCAGCACTATAATTCTTTTGTAGAATAATGTTTCCAACATTAAAATATGTGGGAAAATTATTTTCAAATACTTGAAAAATATATTTGAGATCACATTTGAAATGTGGTGGTTATTTGATTATGATTAGACTTTGTGTCTAATTTAACTTAGGAACAAATGATATGAAATTCAATGATACTTTTGTGTTATGTTATACCCAAAAAATTCTTGGAGTATATTTGGTATTGTGGTCTTTGAGTTTCTCTATTAGTAGTACATAGTGTGACTAGTATGAAACATCCAAAATATATATACTTGTTCAAAATAATTGTGTTCTTTTATGAATAAAAATCACTTTAAATGTTGTGATTTTTCAAGAAAAGATATTTCTATTATAATAAAAGTATTTGCATAGACATGAATATTGGTAAATAGTCATTTGTTATGTTTTTGTAAAATTAACAGTTGGACTATATTGTCTTTATTGAACCCGATGAAACTTTGTTCATAGGTATTTCTATAACAATCACATTGAAAGTTATGGAAATGTCCTTCGGAAAAGGATATTTGACAATCTAAACAATGTTTGTATCACACAAAATTGTAAGAAATAGGAACAAAATATTAGTGAGAAAAAGCTACCTCGCGAAGACCTTTTCAAACTCAATGTTTTTATTTGTTCTTACTTGCTTGAGTCAATGTTTGTGACATGAACACGTGGGGCATGTCAATTACAAAACCTTGTAAGAAAAACTGATCAACTTAGAAGTTTTGCCTAACTTTGAGTGCAATAAATAAAATGTCATGTTTTTGTGGAATCTAAGTATGTTGAGCATTCTTATAAATCTGTTGAAAGGAATTTTAATCCCTTAGAATTGATTTACACTGACATTTACGATATGAAGTTAACACCATCTCATGGTGGGAAAAAGTATTTGTTACTTTCATTGAGAATTGCATTAGAATTGACTATGTCTATTTGCTAAATGGTAAGGATGAAGCAATAGAAATGTCTAGACAATGTGATATTGAAGTTTAAAATCAGTGTGGAAAAATATATAAGAAGTGATAAGAATGGAGAGTATAAATCTCATTGTGCAGAAATATGTTTGGAAAGTGAAATATCAAACTATCTTTAGAAGGAAAAATAACAGTTGATGGAACTGTTGAAAAATATAAAGCAAAACTTTGTGTCAAAGGCTTTAGAAAAAAATATAAGATTTTGATCTTGTCGATATATATACTCGTTATAATTAGACTTACATCCATTCGATGCGAAAATTATTACTGTGGTATATGACCTCTAAATTCATCAAATGAATGTGAAAAGAACTTTCTTAAATGTAGAATTAGAGGAAGAAATTTACATGGAACAACCCGAGGGTTTCGTGGTACCTGGTAAATAAAAGAAAGTATGTGTACTTGTTAAGTCACATTATGGAAGCACCAAAACAATGACATAATTCAATCAAACCAAGTTGGCAAATGGATTGAAGAATGATGGAAGTGATAAATGTGTTCACATTAAAATCATAAGGTCATTATTTGTTTGTATATTGGTGATATGTTGATAATCAATAGAGACACTAATGACATAAATGCTACTAAACGTATGCTATAAAGCAAGTGGAATAAAAATTATTGGAGTTGCTAATGCGATCTTAGATATAAGAATTCGTAGAACTCCATAATGTTTAGCATTTTCACGGTCTCATTGCATTGATAAGGAACTTAACTAGTTCAAATATTTGAATGTCAATATATTCAAGTGTCCAATAAATGTGAGCTTTGCATTTCAAAAGAGTGAAAACAAAAGTGACTCACAATTGGATTGTGCTAGATTTTTGGGAAGCATGATGTATATCATATAGTGTGTGCGATCAGATATAGCATTGGCTAATTTAAAATGATTCCGTTCACAAGTTATCCCAAATAAATTCATTAGATGAAAATAAATAGAGTTTTGGAGTATTTACAATAATACTTAAAACTATGTCTTGCATTATAACAATATCCAACAATATTGAAAGATATAGTGATGCAAATTGAATCATCGGAAGAATGAAGTAAAATTCATGGTGGATATGTATTTACTATTGGTAGAGGAGCAGTCTCTTAGAAATATTTCAAAAGACACATGTATCGCTAGCTCTACAATGATCTTTGAGCTAGGTGCTCTAGATAAGGTCGGTAAATAAGTTAACAGACTCCGGAATTTCTTGATAGATATTCTATTTTTGCCCAAACCATTGGCATTAGTACGCATACACTTTCACAGTCAAGATGCAATAGGTAGGGCATGGAGCATGACATATAACGAAAAGTCTCGTCATATATGACATAGACATGATACTGTTAGAAAACTACTCTCTAGTGGAATTATCATAAATGACTATGTAAAGTTAAAGGATAATGTGTCGGATCCACTTACAAAAAGGCCTAACTAGAGAGAAAGTTAAAAGATCATCTAAGGGAATGAATTTACGGCTTAGGACAAGTCATGATGGCGGTAACTCTATCTAGCAGACTGGAGATCCCAAGAGCTAGATTCAAGGAGAAAAACAAAGTTGTGAATGATGGTTCAGCATTGTCAATAAACTCAATCCATTCTCACGATGAAGACAATGCTAAGGGACAAGGATACAACATTAAGGCTTGTTAATGAGTTAATAATGCTTAATGGTTTTAATGATTTGCTAAGTTTGGTAGAGTTGACCAAATAGTGTATCTACGCGATAACATGGTTAGAAATCACCTATGTGAGTGTGAAGTGTAAGCCGCTTCAAAGAAGATGATTGTCAAAAGTCCATCTCTCTATACACTCATGAAACCAGGAGGTGTTCATGGCTAAAACGAACACAACTGTAAGAAACATAAATGGTAAACGGTTAATTGTGTGACATATGGTTGTCTACACACCAAAGTTCGGCGGTTCAAAGATATTGCATCTACTAATTGACCGAGTATATCCGACATATGTTCACTACCGAAAGTCCAAGGGGAAACCTACTTATCCAGATGCAATTAATTCTTGCTTGTAAAGTACACATACTTGTCCGTTTCTTTGTCTTCGAGTCATTCCCCATTCATGCAGGGAATTGTTTGTTTTTAATAAGGTGTGAATGGTAAATGAAGAGTTGCGACTTTTATGAAGAGTTGTGACTTTTTTGAAATGTTGCAACTCTTATGAAAAGTTGCGACTTTTTTGAAAAGTTGTGACTTTTATGGAAAGTTGTGACTTTTATGAAAGGTGACGACTTTTCTGAAAGATTGTGACTTTTCCAAAGGTTTGTGACCTTTCCGGTAAGGCACAATAAGAACCTTTTCACACTATCCTTTGTTTTCTATAAATTGAGGGATTTCCTCTAATTTTAGATAGAATTTATGGACTTCTTCTTCAACTACTAAATCTAGTATTTTAAGTGTACTTTACTGCCATTGAGTGGTTCGCTGACACCAGAGTTTTTTGTATCTAAACTTTGGTGATTGAGATCATTTTACCTTGGGAGGTCATATTCCAAATCAAACCTCGGATACTAGAGGGGAATAATTTCCTTAAGGGGACACTGTGAATTCAGTTGACTTGATCTTTTTCCTATTAAAAATTTTCCAGATTCTGGTACGTGTTTTACAAACTTTAGATTTGTGAATTAATTTCAGTTCTTCTATTCTTTTGTTCTTCACTGGTTCATTAAACTTGGTAACTTCGTGTTTCTGCAAAGTTTGTTGGAATCAGTAAGATTCTTTAGACACATATTAACAAGAATTCTTCTTTAAGAAAAATATTTCGTATATTTTCTTAAAAAATATGTTTCTGATTCTAGTTTCGCTACTAGTTTTAATTTTCTAGTTGTGAAAATGTTCTTACACTTTGTTTTCTTACAAAAGGTGTTCAAAATTTTGTTTTAAGTATGTTTGGAATACAAGATGAACAACATAATTTACCAAAATAATTCAAGAACCCCCAAAGTCAAAAAATTATTAGTTTCTTTTGATTTAAAAAATTAAAAAATTAACATAAATGGTTTAATGGTTTTGTATTAAAAAACCCGAACGTATTCCAAATAAATTACAGGTTGAAAAACATGAAAAAACACATATTATTTTATTTTAGATTCATTTATAAATTTAAAAATTTGAAAGAAAAGATTTTGTTTGACATTTGAAAAATTTGAACCAACCCCGTCATATACACCTCTACTATAGGGCTCCATTTGAGGGTAATGCTTCCTACCAAAGATTTTTCTATAATTAAGATTCAAATCCGAGACCTGTTATTAAGGGAAGAAAACTTGATCAACTATGGTAGTGATACCTTTTAAAGGAACTCAATTATTTTTATTTTCAAGGAACTTATTTTCTTGAAAATATTATTTCTCAAAAAATTTACCAAAAACCAAAAAGGAGTTTTGTCCCTTTTTTTTGTCTACTATTTCCAATCCTTCTCCAACAAGGAAATGAAATCCTAAAATTCTATTCCTAAAGAAAGTAGGAGAAATAATTAAAATAAGAAATATCCCCGTCTCTCTCTACATATACACTCTCTCTCATCTTTCTGTTATTTCTTTCGAAAAATCATCATCTATCATCCTCCGCTATGTCGGTGATGATTTTGACAAGTTTTTGGTACATCTTAAAGGATTTGTTCACCGGTTGATGCCCTTTAAAGTGCAAAAGCTTTTGAAGTTATGCAAGATAAAGTATTACCATAATTGTCTGTTTCAAACTGTTCGAAAGGATTTCACAACGCAGACATGAGATCCAACCGGAACAGGATTGGGAGGGGATTAAATATACAAATTTTTATACAGTAATCAGGCTCATTTTTCGGTGATGAGATTCATTGTGACTTGAAGCATTCAAAGAGGTGAACTGTAGCGATGTCTAGCACTGGTACTGGAGAGAAGAATCTAAATGGTTCTAAGTTTTATATCACGTTATGCAATGATCTCGACTCCCTTGATGGGGACCATACTGTTTTTGGAGAGATTACGGAAGGATTTGACACGTTGAATAGGATAAACTAATCTTATGTGGATGACAAGGTAAAGCCTTATCAAAATGTCCGAATCAAACCCTTACATATGGTATGATCCTTTCGACGATCCTTTCCAGTTAGGTGACTTGATTCCAGATGCTTCACCTGAAAGAAATCTGAAATATGATATTGATGATGTTCGACTAGAGGATGATTGGATACCAGAGGATGAGGAATTAGGTGTTCATGAAGAGAAGGAAGCACACTTCCGAGAAGTATTACTTGAAAGTGTAGGAGACATTCCAGATGCTGAGATGAAACCCCTAACAAAGTGCTCCTTGTTTGTAATTTAAATCCGTCAACTGAAGAGTAAGCAAGGTATATAATATTCTCATGATTTGGACTGTGATATATGTTGAAATTATCACAGATCACAAGAATGGGAATAGTCACTTGAGGACAAGGAGTCCGGCGAGCAAACATATTTTAAGATGGATAATGCTAAAATTAATGATCAAAGGATACGATTTGATTTCAGTTGAAGTGTAGCAAAGTTATGGTCCCAATAACGACCTAGAAACCAAAGAAGCAGTGGCCGTTTCAACAATGGCTCTGATGATGCCATGAAACAGCAGGAAGAAGACAACAAGCACCATGGCAGAGATGGTAACTCAAAGTACTCAAAATTTCTAAGAAAAATAAAAGAGACAAGAAAGCACAAAGGGAGAAAACACCACCAAATAACAAAGCCATGTTAAGGCTGGTCAAATAGATTTAGTTATGCTTATTATTTTATTCACACTTTTTATCCATGTATAACAATGTGTCTATGTAGTGACATTGACTTTTTTTAATTGAAAAGGTCCCATCTTATTGCATAAGATTTGGATTGGGATGTCCTTAAACTATCTTGAATACAATATGGTGTTGTTAGATGAATGTACTATTTGAACCTAAATCTTAAAAATTTAAGTGATTTTTATTGTGCTCTCGATTTCAATATCTAATTTGCACTTTGCACATTACATAACACATTGATGTAATCAATGAGTTATGTATTTCAGTAATGTTTGTTCTATTTTATCATGATTGGTTGCATCCATTCTTTAATGGTATAAATGTCAAATGGTCGTCTACCTATAGAGATGTGAATTTGGTGATACATTTAATTGGTTTTGAGAGTAGTAATGATATAAATAATGAAACCTTCATGGTGATTGGTGTCTTCTGACTCTTCTACGTGTAAATGCTACATAAATCTCTTTATCAATATTGTACTAAGCCAAATTCAGTGAACTTTGGCGACTAGTGGCTAGAGACATCAAAAGTTGAGAACACTTTTCTCTATTAAAATTCTTAAACTTATAATGCTCTTTCATCTATCAAATAACCTTTCACATCCAAATATATTCAAATTAATTTTTTTTGGAATGTTTTAATGATCTAATGGTGATGAGTTCAAAAATTGGAATCATTTAGGGCATTATTTTAATGCAAATAGTGTCCTCAATTGCTCATTTTATCTCAATATCTGATGAAAACTCTTAAGTTTTTGGTATTTCGAATTCTAATGTAATCATGGACCTGTAGGCGCAAAAAAGGAACAAAAAGGTTGAAAAACAGCTGAAGTTGAAGCCTGAACATCGCCAAACACGCCTGGCTCCCTCCATGCACAAAAATTGTTACTTCTTTGCAGCTTGCTTGGTCCAAAGTGGGGTCCCTTCGTGGATCCCTCGAGCAATCCTTGGGGGTTAGGACCTAGACGTTATAACCCTATATACATTATTTTACCTATATAAAGACTTTTTTTACAAGTTTTAGACTTCATACAATACTCCCAAACCTCCCCAAAATTTAAGAACGTTCACTAGTTCAATTTTGCTAGTTTCGGGACTTCATGGTCGTTTCTTAGCATTTTGGTTCTAAAACTTCTTAGAAAAGTTTATTACACTTAATTAGGTCTAAAATCATTATCAGTCATATTGTGAATCTCTAGTCTAGGTCATAGAATCTCCGGGTGGTGTCACTTCATAGTGATCTCCAAGAAGAAGTGTATATGGAGCAACCACCTGGATTTGTTTCTCAAGGGAAGTATGGGGAAGTTTGTCACCTAAAGAAATCCTTGTATGGTTTCAAACAAATCCCTCGTTCTTGGTTTGACAAATTAAGGTTGAAGTAGTTGAGGAATTTGGCCTGAAGAAAAATATGTATGATCAATCACTATTTTATAAACAATCAACAATTAGCATTATTCTTCTTGTGGTATATGTAGAAGACATTGTTATTACATGAAATGATTATTCCGGGATCTCTTCACTAAAGTCATTCTTGCATACTAAATTCCACACAAAAGATTTTGGATAACTAAAATACTTTTTGGGAGTAGAAGTAACCAGAAGCAATAGCGGAATATTTTTATATCAGGGAAAGTATATCCTAGACCTACTTGTGGAAGCTAGAAAGTCCGCAGCCAAACATAGTAGTAATCCAATGGTCCCTAATGTGCATCTGCCCGAGATAATGGAAGCCCCTTTGGTGATCCAAAGAGATATAAAGGTTAGTAGGGAAACAAAACTATCTCATCGTAATACTTCAAGATATTGCCTTTGTAGTGAGCGTTGTTAGCCAATTCATGTCTGCACCTACAGTCAAACATTGGGAAGCCTTGGAACAGATCTTATTCTACTTGAAAAGATCCCCTGGACTTGGAAATTTTTATGGTAACCACAGACATACTCACATTAAGTGTTTTACTAATGCTACTTGGGGTGGATATAAAACCAGTAGACGATTTATTACTGGTTATCTTGTCTTCGTTGGGGGTAATTTGGTGTCATGGAGAAGTAAGAAAGAAGGCGTGTATTTCGATCCAGTGTAGAATCTGAATATAGAGATATGGCGCAGTCCATAAGTGAGATCATGTGGATACATCACATATTAAAAGAAAATGGAACAAGACAACTCAAGTTGATAATCAATCTACTCTTCATATTGCCTCAAATCCTGTGTATCACGAAAGAACAAAGCATATCAAGTTAGATTGTCACTTTATTTGTGAGAAGATCCCTGATAACTTGATGTCCACCGGTTATGTAAAGACAGGAGATCCCGATTTGTTCGCAAAGGCGTTAAATGGAGCTCGGGTTAATTATCGTTGTGACAATATGGGCATGATCAACATCTACTCTCCGGCTTGAGGGGAAGTGTTATAGAATATAATTGGTGTAAATATTATCTTTCCATATATAGATAACTTAATTATAGGATCAGATTCTTAGTTGATTTACTTTGGCTAGTTTCCTTTCATAGAAGCATATGTATTTGTATAAGTATCTTGTCTTGATAAATATAAAGACACAAGTTATTCTCCATATAATACGTGTTACATGTATAATATAGGTAATTATTGTTTATGTGATGGAGGAAAACGAAGGGAAAAGGTTTTATTTCACCTAAACAAGGGTATAGATATTAGTTAAGGGACTGGCAAGATGACAACCCCCACCTCGATGTCCTGAAGAACTTTTTAATATGAAGCATGTTAACGCATCTCGATTACGAGCTCTAAATTATAAGTATGCACGTAGAGAAAGAAATAAGTATTGTTCTTCCAATCATTGATTGCTTGCAACCATGAAAATGGTCATTAGAGAAAGGACAAAATTCATAACGTCTACATACAAGGATATAGTAGCCCAGATGTACTTACTGGACGTGTAGTGATGGATTAGAATGGGGAGCTGATTGGGATATTTTCGAGAATGGATGATAACAGTCTTTCGCTTTACCTATTCATAAATTGTTATGTATTATAGATGATGTTTCCACGTAATATGATCGACCTATGTATTTTAATCCCTATTTAGATATCAATATGTAGCACTGCTTAATATCCTAATGTAAAAAGGATATCAATATGCTCACTATACATAAGGGAAGAGGAATTATTGTTGGGGATGTTTGTTGGGAGGGGAGGGGGGAGTAGGCAAGTTTTGCTAGAAAGAAGACCTAAATTTGTTTAAATATTAATATTTGAGTTATGGTTGGGTGTGGTCTGATTTGATTTGGTACTAAGTTAGAGTCATCAATGAAACCTTAATTCGAGTTATATCGAAAGAAAATAAAACCTGAATAATGATTTGATTTGACTTGATTTGGTATTGAAAAAAGAGACTTCGACTATATTTGGGTTGGTTTGGTTTTAACTAAAAAAAAGTCTACATGAGACTAAGCCAACCAGAAATTATACATGTAATTTTTAGAATTTATTTTATGCATAAAAGTATTTACTTTGATGATATTGCTTATGTATTTTCATAATTTATATCTTTTGACATATTTTTTTCAAGTTTTTTGAGACTAATAATGCTAAAAAAAAGTAATTAATTAAACACTAAAAATGGCAATAATGTTTAATATGCTCTTTAGTTTTACATTTGTTTATACATCTAAAATGCATAACATAATTTTAATTTTTCTTCAATTTTTAATCATGTAACTGAATACTTATTAGATCGTTTTGCACAATTTAGTACTTTTAAAATATGATCACTTCCATTATGACATATCAATTTGCAATATATATTTTATACAATTTGATTGTTATACTATTGAATATTATAGTGTCATCACTCATCTCATATTTTGTGTTTATTTTCTTAAGAAGCACCTTAGACAATTGTAGTTAAGTTGGACTAAAGAATATTTGGTGTAAAAGTTAATTATATGTTTGGATGAATAATTTACCAGCATAATTCAAGAACCCGCAAAGTCAAAAAATTATTAGTTTGTTTTGATTTAAAAATTTAAAAAATTAACATAAATGGTTTAATGGTTTGGTATTAAAAAACTCGAACGTATTCCAAAAAATTAGAGGCTGAAAAACATGAAAAAACACATATTATTTTATTTTATATTGATTTATAAATTTAAAAATTTGAAAGAAAAGATTTCGTTTGACATTTGGAAAATTCGAACCAACCCCGTCATATACACCTCTACTATAGGGCTCCATTTGGGGGTAATGCTTCGTACCAAACACTTTTCTATAATTAAGATTTAAATCCGAGACCTCTTATTAAGGGAAGAAAACTTGATCAACTATGGTAGTAATAGATTTTATAGGAACTTAATTATTTTTATTTTCAAGGAACTTATTTTCTTGAAAATATTGTTTCTAGAAATATTTACCAAAAAACAAAAATGAGTTTTGTCCCCTTTTTTTGTCTACTATTTCCAATCCTTCTCCAACAAGGAAATTAAATCCTATAATTCTATTCCAAAAGAAAGTAGGAGAAATAAATAAAATAAGAAGCTTCTCATTATTTCTGCATTAAGATTCAATAAAACAAACCAGAACTATCCCCGTCTCTCTCTCTATATACAATCTCTCTCTTCTTTTTGTTATTTCTTTCAAAAAAATCATCCTCCAGTATGTTGGTGATGATTGTGACAAGTGTTTGGTACATCGTAAAGGATTTGTTCACCGGTTGATGCCCTTTAACATGCAATAGCTTTCTAAAGTTATGCAAGATAAAGTATTACCATAATTGTCTGTTTCAAACTATTCGAAAGGATTGCACAACGCAGACGAGAGATCCAACCGGATTAGGATTGGGAGGGGATTCAATATACAATTTTTTAATACAGTAATCAGGCTCGTTTTTTCGGTGATGAGATTCATTCTGACTTGAAGCATTAAAACTGGGGAACTGTAGCGATCTCTAGCGTGGGTACTAGCGAGAAGAATCTAAATACTTCTAAATTTTATATCACGTTATGGAATGATCTCGACTCTCTTGATGGGGACCATACTGTTTTTTGGAGATATTACGGAAGGATTTGACACATTGAATAGGATAAACTAAGCTTGTGTGGATGACAAGGGAAAGCTTTAATAATATGTCCGAATCACACACTTACATATTGTATGATCCTTTCGACGATCCTTTCCAGTTAGCTGACTTGATTCCAGATGCTTCACCTGAAAGAAATCCGAAAGATGATATTGATGATGTTCGACTAGAGGTGGATTGGATACCAGAGGATGAGGAATTAGGTGTTCATGAAAAGAAGGAAGCACACTTCCGAGAAGTATTACTTGAAAGTGTAGGAGACATTCCAGATGCTGAGATGAAACCCCTAACAATGTGCTCTTTGTTTGTAATTTAAATCCGCCAACCGAAGAGTAAGCACGGTATATAATATTCTCATGATTTGAAACTGTGATATATGCTGAAATTATCAGAGATCACAAGAATGGGAATAGTCACTTCAGGACAAGGAGTCTTGTGAGCGAACATATTTTAAGATGGATAATACTAAAATTCATGATCAAAGGATACGAGTTGATTTCACTCGAATTGTAGCAAAGTTATGGTCCCAATATCGACCTAGAAACCAAAAAAACAGTTGTCGTTTCAATAATGGCTGTGTTGATGCGATGAAACAGCAGGAAGAAGAC
This sequence comes from Solanum peruvianum, assembly GCA_027705065.1. Lineage (NCBI taxonomy): Eukaryota > Viridiplantae > Streptophyta > Magnoliopsida > Solanales > Solanaceae > Solanum > Solanum peruvianum. The sequence goes on along the minus strand of JAKWJD010001766.1, from coordinate 50,917,452 downwards.
AACAAGCACAATGGCGGAGATGGTAACTCAAAGTACTCAAAATTTTTTAGAATAATAAAAGATACAAGAAAGCACAAAGGGAGAAAACACCGCCAAATAACAAAGCCATATTAAGGCTGGTCAAATAGATTCAATTATGCTTATTATGTCATTCACACTTTTTATCCATGTATAACAATGTGTCTATGTAGTGATATTGACTTTTTTTTATCGAAATGGTCCCATCTTATTGCGTAAGATTTGGATTGGGATGTCCTTCAACTATCTTTAAAACAATATGGTGTTGTTAGATGAATGTACTATTTGAACCTAAATCTTGAAAATTTAAGTGATTTTTATTGTGCTCTCGATTTGAATCTCCAATTTTCACTTTGCACTTTACATAACACATTGATGTCATCAATGTCTTATGTATTTCAGTAATGTTTGTTCTATTTTATCATGCTTGATTGCATCCGTTCTTTAATGGTATAAATGTCAAATGGTCGTCTACCGATAGAGATGTGAATTTTGTGATACATTTAATTTGTTTTGAGAGTAGTAATGATATAAATAATGAAACCTTCATGGTGATTGGTGTCTTCTGACTCTTATACATGTAAATGCTACATAAATCTCTTTATCAATATTGTACTGAGCCAAATTCAGTGAACTTCGACGACTAGCGGCTCGAGACATCAAAAGTTGAGAACACTTTTCTCTATTAAAATTCTTAAATTTATAATGCTCTTTCATCTATCAAATAACCCTTCACATCCAAATATATTCAAATTGAATTTTATTTTTGGAAAGTTTTAATGATCTAATGGTGATGAGTTAAAAAAATTGGAATCATTTAGGGCTTTATTTTAATGTAAATAGTTTCCTCAATTGCTCATTTTATCTCAATATCTGATGAAAACTCTTATGTTTTGGGTATTTGGAATTCTAGTGTAATCATGGACACTTAGGCGCAAAAAGGAACAAAAAGGCTGAAAAACAGCAGAAGTTGAAGCCTGAGCATCGCCAAACACGCCTGGCGATTTGCCGAATAGAGACACTTCGCCTTTTGTTCCAGCAAGCGAAGCCTGAAGGAAGTGGATTCAAAAGGGGATGAAAAATATTGGTGGTGCTTTGCCAAATAGTTCCGTGAAGAAGAATTATTCCTCCCAATGATCCAGATCACATATACGCTGAAAGCAAAGCACAACTGGCCATGAACAACAAGAAGGTCTAATTGCCGAACTTCTAGGTGAATCACGACTAAATTTGTTAAACGAAATTCGCCAGCACTAAATCTGAAAACTATAAATACTAGATTTAGTTATTATTTTTAAGGGTGCGGACATTATTATCAATTTGCACTTTTAGAATTTAGGTTTTTTATATTTTCTCTCAAGTTTGGAGGCAATTTTTTTGGAGACTTGAAGAATGAAGTTCTTCTTCCTCAAATCGGAAGCGTATCTTCTCCATTCTTCTTACTTTGCTCATATTAAGGTTTAATTTCTTATACCTATTTGATGTATTTATCGTTTTAGGTGTACTTGATTATTGCTTGATGTATGGTCAAAAATTCCCATTCTTGGGGTGTGATTTAGATAATATGTGTTGATATTATTGTTGGATGTTGCTTACTGATAGGATTAGATGCATTTTAATGGTGATTTCACCCAGTGGTTGTGGTTTAATTTAATTGATTTATAGTTACAAAAACAAAATCACCCATATGTTTGTGGCTTGCTCGAGAGAGAGGTCGCCAAACCAAGACCGCTAGATTAATGTCCTAAGGAGTGGGGCGATATGAGGCTCAGCCCGAGAAGGTAAGCCCTAGTCCTATATCAAAGGACACTTCATCAAAGAGAGGGTGTGTATAAGCGTAGGTTGGTCTTCATTAGACGAGTGGATGTCCGAGAGGAACCCATTTGATATGGGGTAAGTTGCTCAAGAGGGAGTTACTTTCACTTAAAGCTTAGCCTAGTCACCGTCATTTTACAAATTTTCCTATCGAAAGCATGTACCCATTGATATATGTCAACATATATTCCGATCACACCCCAAGAACTTCTCCTCATACTTGAGTCCCCTTTGTTATTTTTGTTATCTTTACTACTTGTGACAACCCCCCCCCCCCTTTTTTTTTTTGATATTTGACACTTCGGTGTCACCAATTGAATTTACCATCTTTTTATTCGATAATTTCTTAAAATACTACTAATTAGAACGAAATTCTAGTTTAGCTATAATTTTCACTATGCTCCCATGGGGCACGACCCAAACCTTGGTTGGGTTACTATACTCACTTCGATTCGCAGACACTGAGATTGTAGGCTAGTGTCATTGATCATGTGAAAATGTAGTTCTTTTAGAGTAAGTTTTGCTGACCTTAATTTTAGTTTTGTTTTTTCTTGTTTTAAATATAAAGCAGGAAAACGAAAAAAAGGATGAGCACTATGGATGTCACACAGATCATCCTCTCCTGAAGTTATTAAACCTCAGGGATACTTTACTGATATTCAAACAGGCAGGGGAGAAGACAATTCCGAAATTGTGGCTGAGGTTAAAAGAAATATTGCAGACATGTCCATCTCATGGAATGCCTGATAAGGAATTGCTGGATTGTTTATATCGAGGTCTCGAACCCGAAAATAGAAGAATAGGTGAGCACCTTTGTGAAGGGGGAATGTAAAACCAACCCTATAATGTTGTTGTTACACTACTTGATAAAATTGTCAAAACAAACAAAGAAGCCAATAATAAATACGAATGGGATAAACTGGTGGCGCAAGTAGATAATTTATCCATACGGATGATGGGATTAGAAGAGCAAGCTAGAGAGAAGTAAACAAACTTCTCCCTTTGAGGAGGCAAACAGAGAAAAAGCATGAGAGTGTGAAAACAACTATAACCCTTGACTTATCGAACAAAAACTTGATGAGCTTGAAAGTCGAGAATCTAATTTTAAGTTGAGTATATAATCTATGAGTTGAGTATCTTATCCTTAAGTACTTCAGAGTTGAGTAAGTTAGTAATTTTGAGTATCCTTGAGTGAGTTGAGTATGTTTGAAAAGAGGTAAGTATGTTTCCATTTTTATCAAGTTCAAGCTTATTTATGTTTTAGAATTCCCCTTACATGCTCGTACATCCTACGTACTCAGCCATTTAGCGTGCATCTTCTCATGATGTAGACACAAGTATTCAGGATCATCAACAGGAGTTTTATTGATACAACTGAGATTTCGAGTTAGGTATGATAAGCCTCCTCTCTTTTAAACGATTTCATTTACCTTTCATTTATATATGTTGTTAGGGTGACATGGATATTTTCTACATTTCCATCATTGTCATTTAGAGGCTTCATAGTTAGTTAGTATCGTTAAGGATTCTGTATTAATAATTTATTTCTGTAAATGTTTTAAAGACTTAAGTTGCCTATTTTATGAATGGAATGTATTATATTATTCTGATTTTTCTTTTGAGTTAAATTGTTGTATTTCAATTTCATGAATTTTATTATATTTTTAGCTTTTGCATGCTTAAGTTAGTCTTCCGCTTGTAGTCAACCAGGATGAGGGTTCGCTTGGGGACCAACAATGGTTATTGAGTGGCGGCCATGTCCAGGGTATAGACTCCTGTTGTGAAAAAGTTGGTATCAGAGCACAGAGTTCAAGTGTCCTAGTGTGTCTATGAAGTCGTGTCAAGTAGGATCTTGTTTATAGTTGTGAGGGCCCCACTTATATAAACGGGGTACTACAAACATTATAGAAAAGTTTTCCCTTACTTCATACTCGTAATCGTGTAATAGATCTAAGTCATACAGATGTACTCTAACTCGTGCGTTCTCAGATTCATTCTACTATCCATCATACTAGAGGTGGTGGAAAAGTAAGGTGTAAATATCCTCATGGATGGGTTGTTCTTAGCAAGAGTCTTGAAAAAGTCATGAGACTTTAGTAAGGGCTTAAGAGAAGCCCATGAGTAATTTAAGCGTTCAGTTTCACAGTAATGCATTCATATGAATCGTGCATTTGAGTTAAAAAGGAGTTGTACTCTCTTGTCTAAGCCCTGTTTTAGCTGAGATCCTTATGAGGAAGTATGTCTAGATCTTGGGTAGTAATTTCATCCCAAAGTAATAGTATGGATGACTAGATCATGAGCAGCTGTGAAAGAGCCAGAGTTAGACGGAAGTATGTATGGTTATAGTAATAAGTAAGGGAGATGATGTTTTTGCAAGCTAATTTATCATAGTCATGCATCTAGTAAGATTACAATGAAGAATTTTCCCTTATGGGTAGACTAAGAAGTGAAACGTTGTTAAGAACGCATGATAGAAGGTAGAATAATTGTTGCAAGTCAATATGAGTTAGAGTATACCTTAACTAGAAATGGGTTATGATGATGGGTCATTGTGTTAGTAATGACTAGAGGTGACAAATGGGCGCGTTAGGTCAAATGTGGGCGGGTTTAAAATGAGTAAACATAAAATGGGTAATCATTCAACTCGTTCATATTTGGTATGGGTAAAAATGGGTTGGGTAATAAATGGGTCAGGTAAAATACTAGTTTACCCATATTTTCATGAATAAATAGTACTTTACTTAAGAATTCAATATGGAGATGATATTTTAGTCTTTTTTAGATGAAAATGTTAAACATGCTTTATTTAATTTAATTGTATCATAAAAAATAAAAAAATCCTATACCTTTTCAATATAAAATAAGTTTATGTAATAACAAAATGAGAATATTTTTAATTTCAAAGTAAATGAGTATTTGAATTTTAGAACTAAAACATGCTTAATGCACTTTAAGCAATGCCAATACTAATACATGATTTGCGTATTTTACACTAGTATTGATTATCCAATATAAAATTAAATAAAAAAAGTTAAATAAAATTATAATTAACAAAACAAATGTACATTTAAATTATATATTTTTGGAGGGTCAAAGACTTCACCTTTTCAATTAGAGAGAAGAATAGATAGTTTCATAGAATAACATAAAAAGGAAGAGAAGTTACATTATTTTTAGTGATATCATAAATTTTGAGTGTATAAAAGTTAGAAGTTTAACTCATTTGGTTAATTTATACTTTACCCATAGTTAACCCATAGTTTACCCATATTTTATCCATATTTTTATGAGTGAAATATGTGTGTCAACCCATATTTTACCTATGTGAAAAATCACTCACCCAACCCATTAAAATGTGGGCAATTTGGACGGGTCACCAAAATATGGGCTCATTTTGCCGGCACTTGTAATGACCAAGTGTAAGTGGTGAATATATAGAAGGGGCAAGAGTATTCATGAAGTTATAGATTTAATCTAGGCTTATAAAATTTTAAAGGAGAACCTCGTCACATTCAGAGTATGATAGGGTTATTTAAGAGATAATGTTGGGTAAGTGAGTAATAGTAATTCAGTTGTGAAGTGGAAAAAGATGCTAATTCGAGTATACAAATGGAGAGATAAGGCTTGATGAATTTTCATGATGTCCTAGTGGACCAGTGTTTCTAAATGGCCACAGTAATATTGAGGTATAAGTATAGTAAGCAAGCAATCATATTGATATTCAGGTTTAATAATAAATATTAGGCTTGAATTTGAGATAAGTGTCATGATCAAAAGAATGAAAACATGAGGGTGATGATACTAATCTTGAGTTTGGATATGGTAGACTTGACATAGAATAGGTGAGGAATTAAAATGGTTGTTGCAATGAATGCGAGTAGTAGAGACCCTAACCTTTATATAAGGGCACTGAAGTGTGGCTACGTCACAAGAGTAAAATGAGCATTAAGAGAATGTACACCAATTAGAGATATGGAATAGGTCCATACAAGTCAAGTGTTGAGAATAATATATTAATGAGTTCCAAAGTGATTGGGAGGATAAGATTTTACTATTAGAAATAGTTAAATGAGAGGCCTTAGTTGGTTCCTAAGGATTTAGCTAGTAGGATTACATGAAGTTGTTAAGAGTGTTAAGCTTGAATATGGTGGTAAGGAGTAATAGTCTTGGGATGAGATTCCCTATCGAGAGGTATAGAATCCGAACTTACGGATTTGAATTAATCTTGAATATAGTAAGAGTAGACCATCAGACTCAGACCTTAGTAAGAGTAACCCCGCTCTATACCCATCTCAGTTGTCATTCGAGGACGAATGATCCCAAGGGGAAGATATTGTAACACCCTATAAATTTTTTCTAACCAAGACTCGAACCATTCTTTGTAGTGAGTGAGACTTTTTTCAAGGAATTTAGAATTTTTTGAGTGTTAAGGTCAATAGATGTAGAATCTTAAGTTCCAATAGAAACCAAAGAGAAAATCATTCAAGTTATTCCTAAGTTTTATTATGTTTTGGGTCAACTTAAAATGGTCATATGTTTTAGTACAGAATGAGTTAGGATATCCATAGGATATTACATTAAAGCCTTCAACTTCTCTTTTTAACGCCGCCGAGTTTTCTCAATTCCAAGCTCTGAGTAAACAGTTATGATGGTTTTACTAACGTCACACAAACCTGGCAGCAGTTCCGTGATGTCAATCCAATACGGACCACACTGCCCGGTGAAAAATAATTCCAATTCCCAGCTCGTTTTGTTTATTTCTCTAGGGGTAATTTGGTCCTAAAACCCATCAGAGGTCATCTAAATTGCCTTAAACGTATAGAAATCAGTTTTCACAAATCAAAACATCGCATCCCCTCCAAAGATTCCACGCTCAAGAAAAATCAAGAAACACTACGTCTATCTTCCTAGATTTTTCTTTAATGTCTTCAAGAAGATGGTTCTTTCAGGTATGTAAGCTTCCATATTGTTGGGCTTGTTCACCCACATGCCAACCATGTTAATTCCAACTTTAAATTCATTCTAAAAATTGAAGCTTTGATGTTCTTGTTACGCATTCAATAATTTGCTTTTGTTCTTGAATTGGGCTGAGATAGTGTAGTAATTGATGTTATGTGTCGATTTATTGAGTGGTTAGAGTTAGATTCTAGTGAACATGTATTGAGTATCTAAATCTAAAGAGGGATTGAGAAAGAGAAATGAATTCAGGAATCTTCTACAAATCAAAAAATTAACTCCTTCATGGGTCCTAATCTTGTGCCCCTAAAATGGGTACCGGTATAATTCAAGGTCGGAAAAAAACAACAAACAGTCATGCAATAAAATGATATAAAACCACCATCAAAAGGGCTTGGGTAGTCCTTCTGATAGTAAATGACATCTGAAAAAAGCTTTCCATGCCTATCTCATAATCTAGTACAAACAATAATAAATCCCGACAATAATAACAAAATTAACCAACACAAACCTCCACAACTCCAATAATAGGAAATTGAAATGTGTAACTAAGTTGAAATTATGGTTGTTCTTTATTATAGAGACTAGTCAAATGACCTTCGAGATCGTTGAAGGACAAGCCTCCAAAGTATTTCAAACATGGTGTCTAACACACGAATGTGAAAGGTAAGTTTTTTTCCTATACAATCACGGTACAAGCATATCAATCACAACATTGTGGCCTGAGGTGTGTAAATATGACGGGTAAATGGAGGTTGCACTAGCTCCCATAGATCAGTCGATTCTTCAACGTTCAAAATCCCCCATGGCGTACTCAAGATTCTATTAGGAACCCGTACACACAAACAAACTATGCTACCCCGCGAGACTTAGTTTTTTAAAAAAACTTAAGTGAAATGTCAAAACTTTTAATCTAGGTTCTCGATGAAAAGTGGGTCTCACACAAAAACTCCATTTTAAGCTATTGCCACAAGGTAGCTCAAAATGACCTTGGAAGTCTCAAGAATTCTACCTCGAGCAAACACAATGGAACTATAGATAGTCAAGTAAAATCTGATCCATGAAATAATTCGATCTATGGACAGCATTGTTGTGGAAAAGATCCACACTAAAGGTCCTTCTAGGTTAAACTCGGTGTTCCAGAGCTAACAGAATGATCAAACTTGCATTCTGGGGCCGTCTACCTAAAGTTTTAACTAAAGTCAACCATTAAATTAAAAAAAAAGTCCTAAATACAGTAACTTGCATTAAAACCAAATGAATGATAAGGTGACCGAATTGTCAGTACCTACAAGTCATAAATGACCCGGGGTCGCTATAAGAATGTTTTGAATGCCAACAAGAGTGCAATAAGAGAAATGATCGAAAAGATCATTACATGTTAACATTAAAAACAACTTGGTTAATGAGTAAAAATCACAACCTATTGTGAGTAAGATTTTTGGGAAAACATCACCAAACTTCAAAGAACAATTTCAAATTACAACTATACAATCTATTGCCCCCAACTCAATAGTTTACTCTTGGTATGCCTCTTCAAAGAATATAAACTCTTAATATTAAAAAATTTAAAGTAATACTTACACTAACACTACCAATTAATTAAGAAGAAGGCTTGTAAAGTAAGTAACGACTTCAATTTCAACTTACAAACAGAAAACTAGACAAAAAAAATCTATTCCGTTTAGTTCTTCACTTTTAACCCTATATTCGATGAACAACTCCTTAACTTGATGACTATTGTTTTGTAGAGAACTATGTTATGATGGATGCAATACTTTCTTTAATTGTGTCTAGTAATAATCCTTTTATCCAGATAATCAATAGGAAAATAATTAGGTTGTTGCTCCGCAACATAGAATTATTAAGTATGAGAATAATATATTAATGGGATAAAGTTTCCTTAATAGATGTCTCTTCATAAGGTTCTTTCCCAGTCGTGTATGCTTAATTGTCTCAAGAGATGCGCTACTTGACTATAGAGGTTCTACCCCAATTTATGTCTGAGTTAAAAACATTCATATTTATTAGATCAACTTTTTAACACACGTGATTTATGGGGATAACTTTTATAAAATATGAAGTATAATTATTTGATCAAGCTATTTAGAAATATGTCAAGTTGTTATAAATATATGTATTCTTTAGACTATTTCTCCCTATGTTAACGATATAGAAGTTCATTTTATAAGTTAATAAGAATATTTTATGCCTTCTTACATTTTGTAATTATGTAATAAATCCTAGGTGGTAGGGGTATACATGATCGGGTTATCAAACAAAAGCATTTGTATAAAAAATTTAAATTTATAAACCAAACCAAAATAATAAAATTCAGATTTTTTTAGTTTTTTCAACCTCGGGTTGGTTTGGCATTTTCAAATACCAAATCAAACTATTGTGTCCAATTTTTAAATTTATAAATCAAATCAAATAATAAACCTCAAATTTTTTACGATTTTTGGATTTTTTCGGTAAAGTTTGCATAGAAACTGATAATTAACTTGTGATTCAAAAATTTCTTTAGTCCAACCAAAATACAATTATCTAAGTTATTTATTTAAAAATTAAGTAAAATATGATATGAGTATTGATGACACAAAAATATTCAATTAAAAATAATAATGAAATCATCATATGAAATAAATGTTGTAAAGTCATAATGAAAATGATCATAATTTTAAAGTACTAAATCATGCTAAAATAAGTTTAGTAAGTATTAGTTACATTACTAAATATTTAAGGTAAATTAAAATTAGATTATGTATTATAATTATCTAAACCAATATAAAACTAAATAACAAATATTCAAACATTCTTAGTGTTGAATTGATTTTCTTTTTGCATTACTAATAATTTGATTTTGATTTAAGTTTTATTGTAATTATCAACATTTATGAACTATAATCTTTATTGGACCATTCCGGATTCTAAGTTTTGAACTTGAAATAATACATTAAAAGATAAAACTATGAAATAGTATAAGAATTATTTTAAACTTATATCAAAGTAAATATTTTTATGTATATATATTTTTTAAAATAACATGTATAATGTCAGGTTGGTTTAATCTTGGGTTCATTTTTTTAATTAAAACCAAACAAACCCAAATATAGTCGGAATTTTTTTCCAATACCAAACCAAATATAGTTGGTTCGATTTTGTACACTCCTACTAGGTGGTATGGACTTCTATTTTCTAATTATTTTTTTAGGAGGTGTATGAAGTTTCGTCACATGATTTCTAGAAAGATCACAACCATTTATTACGACCTACTCTGCAAGTTTTTTTCTTTCTTAAAATGTCATAAACTTGTAATTGGTATCACAGACTTTCTTGTAAATGATCAAAAGTTGTATTAATTACTTCTCTTTATTTTTGCAGAATACAGATAAGAGAAAATTTACTAGAGCATTTCCCAATGAGAGTTTTTTCATCTATAAATTATCAGGTTTGATTTTATTGGGTTGTCAAGTTGAGCTCTTGAGAATAACGCTCTCCTAGCGTTACCATTTGGTTTGTTCTTCCTCTTTTTATGTCCTTTTACCCTTTTGTAGCCTAAACTTTACTTGATTTATGATTGAATTAGATCTTTGTATAGATGTAAATGAAATTGCGCTAACCCAAAAAGTCACTAGAAATAATTTATCTCTCTTATTTATCTGTCAAAATCGAAATGGTACAAGTCGGATAAGAAAAAATGTAATTGAGGTTTGTTTTAAGATATTGCAAGATATCGTGAAGGAAACTTTGAATAAATAAATGACTTATAATTTAATAGAAGTTCTAAACAAACTTCAACGCAAAGAAATATGTCGATGGGCCACTTCTTGATGAGGCATATTTAATGAGAAGAGTTTCTCAGTTGGGGCTTGAAGGTAATATGAAGGGACCTAACGTATCTTATGAAGAACTAACAATGTTTGTTACTTTATCCAAGGACTATCCTATTACTGAATTGGAAATCAGGGAATTCATTGCATCTGCTGTTGGAGAATACATTGTATACATTCTAATGCAGGAGGTGAAGTCCCATGAACAAGCTCTTTATGATTGAATTGTGTTTTCTATACGAGGAATTATAGAGTTTATTCTTCAGGATGAGTTCAAAGCTAAATTTAGTATACTGCAGATCACTTAAGGATCCTAAACCCTAAAATATCTTTTATTAACTTCTAAAATCAAATCAATAATGATAATTAAATGACGCTTCTCTTTTATCTTAAATTTTGTTACATTTTTTCTAAATCTATCCTTCTAGATATATTTAAAAATCTTACATTTTCTGTAGCTTTTTCATTTTAATTGCATTAAAAAATTTCAATTAAAAGTAAAAACACCTTTAAGGCATTTTCTTTAAGATATCAAAATAAATATCGACTCTTCATTATTTTTCTTCAACTTCCAGACTTTTGCTCTTCTAACTTTCGAATTTGTGGCCTCCCAATCCAATATATCACTACATATACTTATAGCTTCTAAAATCATTTCACTTTTAGTAAATTTTAATTTTAAAGTTGTTGATTTTTTACTATTGGGTTGTATCAGGTATTGTTTCATTTGTAATAAATTAAAATTTATTTGCTTAATTGATTCTAGTAATTTTTTATCATAATTTGTTCTTCTTCCATTGATTACCAGGTTTTCAATAAAGATTCTTTTCGAAGTAGTTTATTTTTTTCATTTGTTATTGACAAAATGTGTTTGCTTCACGTATGAAATTGATTTAATTTGCGGTTCAGTTGCATTGATATTTTTTATTACATAAAGAATATTTTCTTTTCTATTTTTTGCTTGATAAGATATAAATAATCTTAATTACTATTCTAAAGAAAAATAATGTTACACCTTGTGCACCAATAATGTCATACATAGAATTACATACTTACAGTATATATATATATATATATATATATATATATATATATATATATATATATATATATATATATATATATATATATATATATATATCATTATAACTTTTGTTTTTTTTGAGGCATTATTATTGTAAAATTTTATTTTATTTTTGTACCATTTCTTAGTAAGGAATAGATGTCTTAGTTGTAAGCAAAATACTTTGCAGATATAGATGTTAAAATTTAAATTTTGATACAATTTATATTGTTAAAATTTAAATTTCTAAGATAATTATACTACTAGGAAAAAGGCTTAAGGCAACACTTCTGAAACTGATGCAATAGATAAGATAATTGTTGCATTAGACCTTCAACAACAGTTTAGAGACCATTTCATCTGATCGCGTTACGATGGGTCTATTGCAACAGTTTTGTGCAACGATTGGAAAAGAGTTGACATAGATATCTCTATTGCAACTGATGTGAACTTGATGTCATAGGACAGTCTATAGAAACAAATTTTTATTCAAATGTAACGGTTTCTAATGTTGTAATGACATTTTATGGAACGATTTTGAAGCTATAGCAACGATTTAACTTGCATATAACATTGGTTATCGAACCATTTGTAATAGTTTGGTAGGCTATTGCAACAACCTAATGTCGCATTGGAACGGTTCAATATCTCGAATTATATTAATTTTATTGTAATAATTATTTGTATATATATTTAAAAATATAGTACATACAATTTTAAACAACTCTTAACGTAATCTATTTTTCGTTCAACAAACACAATATCCAAAAACAATCAGAAGAGTTACAATCAAAGCATCAAATAAACAAGCCTGTTCAAATCTTGTATATATATAGTTTCCCTATTTATACGGTTCTTCTATTAATAAATTATCTTTACATTTGTGTTTACTATTAAGAATGTAAAAATTCTTATACTTGCACTCCAGTTTTATTTCCTCGTTGATCACCTGTTGTCGAGGCTTTTACTAATTCCAGAATGCATAATTCATGGCCATCCAAATAAGAATCTGCACAAACAATAAGTTTATTCAATGAAGCATGTATTCAACACTTTCAACGTTAAAAACAAAAATTGTAATACCTAACATAAATTGAATAGGGTAAACACTTGGATCAAAATTTTAAATAACGGTGGAAATAAACGTAACAATTAAAATAAGGGTGGAAATAAACTGAACAATCTATCTGATCATCCATACAATTAAAGCTGAATTATTCCAGCAAGTTCAAGAAAACCATGTGGACCATTCTCGTAGGCATGCTTTATATGAAACAAAATCATGTGTGAGGCCAGATATGCAAGAGTTATTTAAAACATATAAACTTCGTTAGTTTAAGATTTTTGTCATTTAGATGTAGTAAGAAACACAAATAAACTTGACCACATGTATATCTTGAAATACAAGAGAACTCAAACTTTGAATCATGGCTAAATACAACAATTGACAATTTTGAAAGTAAAAACGCCTTTCTCCTTCAAGACTTTGAATTGATACACTCAAGGTGTACTCTATGTACAATATGGATATCACTAGATTTTTAAACAGGATAAAACAAGTTATCAGACATTCGCCCACATTTAGAAAAACAAAAATCTGGACAATTTATATTTTGATTAAAAATAGGCATACGTTGCCTTTTGAAGTAAAGAAATAATTTTTCTAAGTATGAAAGTCTAAATATAAAAGAAAGAGATATTCATTGAACGCAAGCATGATTTAGGCTTAAAATAAACAAACAGTCTCATACTTATCAAATGGTAAATTTCATTTAAAATCTTTATGTCTTGTGGATAGAACTCTAAAATTATAAAGCTCAAGAACTCACTTTAAAACTCATCCTAAGACCTCAAATTTTTTCAAGATAAAAGGAGTAGTAGAAGCAAATCATTGTGTCTCAAAGCATGACCTCCAAGTGTGTAACATAAACGGAACCACAAAACAATAAAAGAGAGTTCATCTTTCCTAATGAAATTACTCCATCAAATAGAAAGAGAGTTGGTTGAAACTACATTTAAGTGTTTTTTGCATCATGGATTACATCCTAAATTTTTTAGGAATGAACATTATAAATATCAAATTATATAAAGTAGTGACAACCCTCTTAACAGATAACAAAAAAGGCAAGAAAAACATATTGGTTTGGACATCAACAATCCAATAAAAGTTTGGTCAAAACAAAATGAACAAAGTAGTGAAAAGAAACTACCTTAAGGCAGTATCGTAAATCCAGAGCTTCATCCTTCTATTTCATTCATTGACAATATCCTCTTTTCTTTATCCTCCTCCTTCTCCTCTAGTGAACTCACCTAGATGAAACCTGAGGGTTGATCTTGGCTACAACAGGATAATTAAGGAACGAACAACACCTTTTTTTTTTAATAAAGCACAGAGAGATAGAGCCACACTCAGATGCAATAGTGTTCATCAAGCCTAAGATACTAATAGCATTCAGAAAATCTTATCTCTCTCCTAATTGTCTGAACATGAAAGAAAGATTTAACTGTATAGCTTAATAATATAAATTTGAGAAATTTCAGTTGTTCTAACAGCATATGGTTGTGGCCTTCCAAGTAAAACATCAATTTTTCCAAATGATTCTCCAGCAACAATCTTTCCAATGATCTTTTTCTTTAACATATTTCAGAAAAAATAAATTAAGGCTACTATGTTTGAAAAGATATGATGTGTAATACTTACTTGTTCACGTCCATCGGTATATGCTAAAAGATCCGGCAATAGTATACATAAGTGATTTATAACATGAAAAACAAATTCGATGTGTTCAAGTAACTGTTCCAAACAAATTAACTTACCAATGCTCTTGAGACTATTAAGTAAAAATCAATTTGAGACTCATACTGTTAAATCACATCTTCCTTAGATGGTAGTATTCAACTTCCATTTCAAGAACCTTAAAAGCAGGAAATAAACCACTGAATATATGTTTTATACGCCTATTGTGAAGGGGATCAGAACAATGTAGAACAAGAAATTACCAGTTGGAAAAGAAGGCACCTAGAAACGCCTAAGAATAGACTGACATTTTGAACTATTGATAAAAACAGGTAATGTGCAATGCTTGATCTGATACCTTTTGGCAGAATATTCATGGTCTCTTTTTGGTGCACTTATTAAATGTAACGATCCAAAAAAACTAAATAAATAAGAATAAATAGTATTTAAGGGCATAATGGTCCTTTCGCGCATTAACTAAAATAAATCAGATTTTGTATTAATTTAATTTAAATTAAATTTCACTAAGTCTTGAATTAGTCTCCTAATCCTAATAGTTCTCTCTCTCTCATGCTTCTTAACTCTCTCTCTCACGTTCTCTATCTTTCTCAAGTTATTCTGCCAAATATCAACAGTTCTTCACGCTTGAAGAACTCACCTGAAATTTTAAGAAGAAAAAAGAAAGCAACCAAAAACATTAAGGCGAAGAGAAGTTGTTCGTTGAGTGGTGTGGACGTTGAGGTAACTTGGACTAATTTTTGGAGAGAGTTTTGGGCAGCAAATTCTTCGTTTGAAAATCAATAAAGGTATGAGTTTCTTCTCTCTTGGCTTCTTTCCCAATAGGCCCCTTACGATTCAAACTATTCATCTCGAAACTAAGGTTGTTCCCCGTTGCATGCCCCTGTCACTAGCTCCCTATGATCTTAGGTTGAGTATTTTTGTTGGTAGAATTTAGGGATACTTGTTTGTGGTGATGATCTCGTTTCGAGTATGTGTTCATGACTATGTGTTTATATTTTGTGTCTTTGGGGAATATGTATGAAAATACGTATGTATTTGTGCAAGATTGAGATCATGATTTTAAGTTTTTCTTTAGCATATTAATAGCATAGAGGTTATTCGTGTTTGGTGTGCAATTAGAGGCTCTTGAAATCGTAATATTCACATGGTTGTAAGGCTATAAATTCTAGTCAAAACAAATGATCAAATCATCCCTCTAAACTTGTCTTAAGAACTTTAACGAATGTATAAGAAACAAATGCTAAATTAATCCGTAAAAATGATGTACAAAATTGTGGAGTAATGTCCCAGAAACTGGAAATAAGTTTTAGATGAATTCTGAAAATTTTGAACAAACAAAATAAATAAATAAAAATAGGTGAGGTCTGCAAGGATCAAACCCTAGACGTCACCAAAGTAAGCCTTAATAAAAGAAATGTGCCAGATGGGGCTCGAACCTGGGGCTGGGGAGCCGGCGAAATTCACAAAGAAAAGAAAAAAAAGAGGGCTGGGGGAATCGAACCCTCGCCCCTGTGTTGCGCAAAAAAAAAAAAAAGAAGCGGGGGCCGGGGGCTCGAACACGCGACCTGGGGGAGAGGCGAAAGGGAATAAATTAGGTAATTTAAACGTGAGGCGTGGGGATCGAACCCACGACCTCAAAGTCTGTAGCAGTGTACAAAAAAATAAAAATAGAGGGATTGTGGGGGTTCGAACCCACCACCTCACAGACTCCTCTTCAGCAAAAAAGAGAGGAAAATAAGGGGGTTGTGGGAGTTCGAACCCACAACCTCCCTAGTGAGGCGATTTTAATTTTTTTAAAAAAGATTTGAATTAGAATTAGAATTATAATTAAAATAGAAAATTAATTCTTTAATGTAAATGTTGAGATTTAATTTAGAATTCTAATTATTAATAGAACATTAATTTTTCCGTGTAAATGGTGAGATTTAATTTAGAGTTCTAATGTTATGAATAGTAGAAATAAAATCAATGAAAAATATAAATGATATCCAAATGATTCAAGAATTGGGTTCCCATGCCCAAACATCCGTATTGGTATATAAGTCATACGTGAATAAAATATTCAATAATAATGACATCTACTTAGATCAAAATCAAGATCTTGGTATATATACAAGATATATAAATCTTGTAATACATAATCTTAGGAAAATAAGAATCACTTAACGAACTATAAATGAAGCCCCATGGCGTGTATGTATAGACACAATAGTTTAACATACGTTCAAGAATAATTGAACCTAAGATATAGGTAATGAAATGAAGAAATGAACATTCACGTATTAAGAGGTGAGTAACTATGAAAAATAAAGGTGCTAATAATGAAGAATGTGGTGACAATCATGATGTGAGGCTAATGTACATGATGAGAGAAATCTCAAATGAGCCTAAGTAAAGTTACCAATACGAAGTCACAATTTGGAGCGTAAGATAATGAAGAGATCAGTTTTGATGAACTCTCTAATGAAAAAATTGAGTTTAAAACAATTAGTACTAATAATAAGATGAGAAGTCATCTATTGAGCTATGATGATCTCATACTAGAAGCCAACTTTCATGATGTATGGGTTGAATGTAATGGAACTTTATACTGAGCACCGATAGGCTAGCTATGAGCGGTGCTGCCTTCTTTCGGGAAGGGAGGAGGTTCACGTAACTTTCATGAGATGAGACTGTCCGGCTTGCCGGGTATTGGTATCCATACATCTCCTAGTCTTTGAACCTATATTGCCACTATAGGGATTTGGTGGGGTTAAATTCTTATATACGCTAGCATGTTATTGAATTTCTTCGGCCGGTGATTCCACCTCTTTTCGGTGTGGGGGAGACACTGGATTTCATGATGCTCACATTATCTATATCGGTTAGAGTTTAAGTTCCCAATGAATGAATGAAGCCAGCCTCAAATGAATAATATAAAGAAATAAATGATACCGAAGGTGTCAGGATAGGATAATCAAGAGGTGAGCTAGATTCAGGTAATGACATTAGGTTATTCCTGATCATTGCATAGAAATCCCGATGAAAGTCTTAAACTACATCCTAGGTATAGCTGGTGTTCGCACATGTCACGACCCAAAACGAGCCGCGAGTGGCACCCACACTTATCCTCCTATGTGAGCGAACCAACCAATCTAAACCCTAACATTTAGAAATATTTCAACCATAATGAACAAAATACAATGGGGAAGACTTAAAACTCATTAATATAACCAATAAATAACTTCTAAAATTTAATACTTATTATTCCCAAAATCTGGAAGTCATCACCACAAGAACATCTATCCTCAAATTACAAAATCTAAGAGTATTTAAGAAACTAAAATAAGTAAACGAATGGTCCATGTCCGAACTTCAAGGACATCAAAACACGAAGGAGAGAATCCAGTGCGAGCTAGGAACAATAGCTCACCCTGAAATCTGACGTGATGAAGACTGGCTAGAGTTGCGGACGAGTCAAAGTCGATGGCACGTTTGCTGCATTCCATAAATAACAAAGAGAAAAATACAAGTAGGGGTCAGTACACGAACACGTACTGAGTAGGTATCATCGGCCAACTCAAAATAGAAAGCAATATATATCAAATAATAATATAAACTCGACTACCATACTCAACAGGTGACAACAACAAGTACAAGCACCATTGGCCACAACACCAAGCACACCTATGAGAACTCAAGCCTCCACACCATACTCATTTGGGAAATAGGTTCTTTAAATTTGAGTATATTAACATAATTCCAGATTCATTCTCTTTATTCTTCTTGTGTCGGTACGTGACACTCCGATCCCCTACTACTACGTGTCGGAACGTGACACTCCGATCCCCTAATTCTACGTGTCGGTTCGTGACACCCGATCCCCTAATTCTACGTGTCGGTTCGTGACACCCGATCCCCTAATTCTACGTGTCGGTTCGTGACACCCGATCCCTTAATCTCATTACTTTAGTTCATCAAGCCTTCCTTTATGTCAAGGCATCATCATTAATAGAGAGATTTTAAGGTTTGAGATTCACAACCTCATTTTTCCAATCCATTACAATTACATAATCACATCATGCAACCACACAATTAAGCATGTAGAAGACTTTACAATACCATCCAATACATATCATTCGCTATTTAAAGTTTACTATGAAATAGCATAACCATAACCTACCTCCACCGAAGAATCGTGATCAAGAAATCTACTTCCCCAATGCCCTTTGTTTTCTTCTTCGTTCTCTCTCTCTCGCTCGTTCGTTCCTTCTCTTCTTTTTATTTTTCTTCTCCAGATTCTTTCTCTTTTACCCTAATTATCATATAATTCATTATGATGAAAGTAGCCCATTATTTATTTCCTTATTATCTTCTTTAACCCCCAAGTAATTAAATTATTAAACTTACCCCACTAATTTTCTAATTATAAGCATGAATAGTCCAAAACACCCCTTAAAAACTTTTAGCAGAAATCCGACCCAGTCGAGGTTACGCATCTCGTGACGGCCCGTCGTGCCTGTGACAGTCCGTCCTGCAGGGTCCTCACAGAGTTCAGAGACTCAAATTCAGTAAAGGGGTTTGTGACGGTCCGTCGTTTCTACGACGGTCCTTGCTGCAATTCCATCACGAAGTTCAGAGAGTTGATCCCCGTACCCAGATTTCAGAGTTTAAGTGTTTTGGAACGGAGATCCTCGACGATCCGTCGTGACCATGACGTCCGTCGTGTGATCCGTCGACATAGTCAGTTTTTATCAAAAGTAATTCTACTGCTCGAAACGACTAAACAGGTCGTTACAATAGATACCAATTTACCCATCGTTCGTCCTCGAACGATCACAAGAAGAAAAACAAGGGCGAGAAAAAGTACCTGAATCTGTAAAAAGGTGTGGGTATCTTTCTTGCATATCAGCCTCCTTCTCCCAAGTGGACTCTTCAACTGGCCGATTCTTCCATTGCACCTTGATGGATGCAATCTCCCTTGATCTCAACTTGCGGATTTCTCTATCTAGAATAGCAACAGGCTCTTTCTCATAAGACAAATTCTCATCAAGAAGAATTGAATCCCAACGAATAATGAAGTTTCCATCCCCATGATATCTTTTCAACATAGACACATGAAATACCGGGTGCACTCCTGAGAGTCCTGGAGGCAATGCCAATTCATAATCCACCTCCCCCACGCGTTTCAGAACTTCAAAGGGACCAATATACCTCGGACTAAGCTTACCTCGCTTACCAAACCGCATCACCCCTTTCATGGGTGAAACCTTCAGAAGGTTTTGTTCACCCTCCATAAAATCCAAGTCCCTAACCTTTCGATCTGCATATTCCTTCTGCCTACTTTGAGCCGCTAAAAGCTTTTCTTGAATGAATTTCACTTTCTCTAATGATTCCCTCAAGAGATCGGTACCCCATGGTCTTACCTCAAATGCATCAAACCAACCAATGGGAGACCTACATCTCCTCCCATATAGTGCCTCAAATGGGGCCATACTTGAGTGATAGCTATTATTGTATGAAAACTCTGCTAAAGGTAAGAAGTTATCCCAATGACCACCAAATTCTTTCACACATGCACGAAGCATATCCTCCAACACCTGAATCGTTCGCTCAGACTGACCATCGGTCTGAGGGTGAAATGCAGTACTAAGGTCCAACCTAGTACCTAATTCAGCATGCAATGTTCTCCAAAACTTTGAAGTAAATTGTGTACCTCTATCTGATATGATGGAAAGTGGAACTCCATGCAATCAAACAATTTTCTGAAATGCAGAGTTTGGCTAACTTCTCTACATTGTAAGTCACCTTAACCGGAATGAAGTGAGCAGACTTAGTTAATCTGTCAACAATTACCCAAATAGAATCAAACTTACCCAATGTCTTTGGAAGACCAACCACGAAATCCATTGCAATCCTTTCCCACTTCCATTCAGGAATGGGCACTCTCTGAAGTGTTCCTCCGGGCCTCTGGTGTTCATACTTTACCTGCTGACAATTTGGGCATTGGGCAACAAAATCAGCAATGTCACGCTTCATCCTACTCCACCAGAAATGTTGCTTTAGGTCACGGTACATCTTGGTTGCACCAGGATGTATAGAATGTCCTGAACTATGAGCCTCTGTAAGAATAATGTGGATCAAATCATCAACACGGGGCACACATACCCTTCCATTAATTCTTAAAACGCCTTCCTAATCAATTATTGCCTTTTTAGCCTCTCCTCGCAACACCATATCCCGAATTCGGCTCAGCTTCTCATCATCAAACTGTTTTCCCTTAATCTTGTCAAGAAAAGAAGATCTTGCCTCCACACAGGCCAAAAATCCTCCTTTCTCTAATATTTCCAGCCTCATAAAGTCGTTAGCCAAGGT
The DNA here is from genome assembly GCA_027705065.1 of Solanum peruvianum. Classification (NCBI taxonomy): domain Eukaryota; kingdom Viridiplantae; phylum Streptophyta; class Magnoliopsida; order Solanales; family Solanaceae; genus Solanum; species Solanum peruvianum. The sequence continues at coordinate 50,896,655 of JAKWJD010001766.1, read as the reverse complement.
CTGGACCTCTCTAGACAATGGGCGTGTAGAAACTTGTAATTGGGCTAAACTACCCATGCTCCCTGCTCTTCTACTTAAAGCATCTGCCACGACATGAGCTTTTCCTGGGTGGTACAAAATAGTAATATCATAGTCCTTCAATAGTTCCATCCACCTCCTCTTTCTCAAATTCAAATCTTTCTGGGTAAAGACATACTGTAATCTACGATGATCTGTGTAAACTTCGCACTTGACCCCATATAGATAATGTCTCCATTGCTTTAATGCAAACACGACTGCAGCCAACTCCAAATCATGGGTCGGATAGTTACTTTCATGCACTTTTAATTGCCTTGAAGCGTAAGCAATCACATTTCTCTCTTGCATTAGCACTGCACCCAACCCAGAATAAGATGCATCACAATAAACAATGAAATTCTTGCCTTCCACTGGCAAGGTAAGAATTGGTGCAGTAGTCAACAAGGTCTTGAGGTTCTGGAAGCTTTCTTCGCATTCTTCCGACCATACAAATGGAACATTCTGCTTAGTCAAATTTGTCAGTTGGGAGGCAACAAAAGAAAATCCTTTGACAAATCGACGGTAGTAGCTAGCTAAACCAACAAAGCTCCTTACCTCTGTAACATTGGTAGGTATTACCCAACTCTTTACTGCTTCGATCTTAGAAGGATCCACCATCACCCCATCCTTAGAAACCACGTGCCCCAAGAAGGACACTGAATCTAGCCAAAACCCACACTTGGAGAATTTGGCATAAAGCGTTTTATCCCTCAACACTTCCAATATAATTCTCAAATGCTCCTCATGTTCTCTCCTGCTCTTTGAGTATATCAGTATATCATCAATGAATACAATGACAAAGATATCCAGATATGGGTTAAAAATCCCGTTCATCAGGCTCATGAAGGCAGCAGGGGCATTCGTAAGTCCAAAAGACATTACTAAGAATTCATAATGCCCATACCTGGTTCGAAAAGCAGTCTTTGGCACATCCGCTGCCCGTAGTTTCAATTGATGATAACCAGATCTCAAATCAATTTTTGAGAAAGTACAAGCACCTTGTAACTGATCGAACAAATCATCAATGCGAGGAATAGGATATTTGTTCTTAATAGTTACCTTATTCAGTTGCCTGTAGTCTATGCACATCCGAAAACTTCCATCCTTCTTCTTCACAGATAAAACAGGAGCACCCCAAGGGGATGCACTTGGCCTAATAAAACCTTTACCTAATAACTCCTGAAGTTGGGCCTTTAACTCCCTTAACTCTGCTGGAGCCATTCTATAAGGGGGTATGGAAATGGGGCGAGTACCCGGCTCCAGATCAATACAAAAATCAATATACCTATCCGGTTGCATACCAGGAAGGTCTGCAGGAAACACATCCAGAAACTCACGGACTATCGAAACAGACTCAATCGAAGGTACTTGGGGAGTATCATCCCTGAGATGTGCCAAGAAATCTAAATAACCCTTACTAACCATTCTCTTAGAACGAAGAAAGGAGATGATACGAACTGGGGTGGAAGTATAGTTACCCTCCCACACTAGCGGATCTGTCCCAGGCTTGGCCAATGTCACAGTTTTAGCATTACAATCTAAGATTGCAAAATTTGGAGAAAGCCAAGTCATACGCAGAATTACATCGAAATCAACAATCTCTAGAATAATCAAGTCTACATGAGTATTGTTCCCCACAAAATTCACAAGACAAGACCTATACACCTTCTCAACTATCACAGACTCGCCCACATGAGTAGAGACACGAATAGGCATTTCAAGCAAATCACAACGTAAATCAAGACCAATATTAAATGAGGAAGATATATATGAAAATGTGGATCCAGGATCAAATAATACAGAAGCCATGCAATCGCAAACCAAAAGATTACTTGTGATAACAGCATCAGATGTCTCCGCTTCAGACCTCCCGAGGAAAGCATAACAATGGGCTCTATCACCTGTCTGCCCGTTGCCCCTACTATGTTGCGCTGCAGTAGCTCTAGTTTTCCCGCCACCCCAGTTGATTTGGTGACCTCCATTACCTTGGCCACCACGTCCTCCAGAAAAGTGGCCTCTTCCATGACCACCTCTACCTCTGACTATTGGGGGTCTGTAACTCTGTTTTGGACAATATCTCCTAATATGTCCAGTCTCCCCACATCCATAACACTCTCTAGGGTCAAGCATAGGTCTCTGTGAGAACGACGAAGTTTGGGGATAACCTCCAAACTCATAGGAATGTTGGCTGGTTTGCGATGGACCCCCAGCTACAGCCTGCAGTGAAGACTGAATAGGTCGGGCTGGGTAACCTCCTGAACTCTGCCCTCTGGAGTAAGAAACACTAAACTCACCTCCCTTATGAAACTTCTTAGATGTCGAGGCCATGGTGAAATCATCTGGTTTCACCCTCTCCACCTCTATCACAAAATCAACCACTTCTTGAAAGGATTTTGCTGCAGCAGCTACATGTAAGGCTGAAATCTGCAAGTCTCACCTCAATCCCTTCACAAAACGGCGAATTTGCTCTTGTGGACTGAAGCAAAGCTGGGTGGCATACCTGGATAGTGCACGAAACTTAGCCTCATAAGCAGTAACCGACATCCTGCCTTGCTCCAGGCTCAGGAACTCATCTCTCCTCCTATCCCTCAAAGTCAGAGGTATATACTTCTCCATAAATAAGCTAGAGAATGATGCCCAAGTCATAGGTGGTGCCTTGCTGGTTGACACTCAACATATGACCGCCACCACATTTTGGCATTCCCCTGAAACTGATAGGTCACAAACTCAACACCGAAACATTCTACTATGTCCATCTTATGTAACAACTCATGACAATCAACCAGAATATCATAGGCATCCTCAGATTCAGTACCCTTGAAGACTGGAGGTTTCAACTTCAAGAATTTAGTGAAAAGTTCATGCTGATCACTCGTCATTATTGGCCCTGTAGTTAATCGAGGAAACGTGCCTACTTCCAATTAGGCATTCATGCGGGGAGCCACAGCAGCTGCATGTTGTACTCCCGGAACCTGAGGTGCTGGTGTAGAAAACACTGGAGGTGTCTGTCCCTGATCAGATAACCCGCTAAGATAAGCAAGAACCTGGTTAATCATCTCTGGGGTAGGTTGGGGTGGTAATTCCTCATCTTGCACTTGCTCATTTTCCCCCTCCTCACCCTCTCTTACTACCTCATCAGTCGGTGGAGGAGTCACCGCCCTAGTACTAGCTGGACCAGGTGTTTGTCCTCGTCCTCTATCTCTAGAGGACGTCCTCCCGCGACCTCTACCACGGCCTCTTGCCACTGTTCCTCTTCGAGCTACAGCCCCAGTGGCTAGCTCAGACGCATCCTGTCTTGCCGGTGTTGGTGTTGGCACAATTATTGCTCTAGTTCTAACCATCTGCGAAATAGAGTGAGGATGTCAGATACCAATTTGTATCACCTAGATACCAATTGGATCCAAGTAATAGCACGAAAGAAAGAAAGAATGGAATTTTCCTAAAGTCCTATAGCCTCTCAAGGAAAAGTAAGGCGTCCCCCTACCGTTCCTTAAGACACTACTAGACTCGTTCTTATGCGATGAGACCAACGAACCTAACGCTCTGATACCAAGTTTGTCACGACCCAAAATGAGCCGCGAGTGGCACCCACACTTATCCTCCTATGTGAGCGAACCAACCAATCTAAACCCCAACATTTAGCAACATTTCAACCATAATGAACAAAATACAATGCGAAAGACTTAAAACTTATTAATATAACCAATAAATACCTTCTAAAATTTAATACTTATTATTCCCAAAATCTGGAAGTCATCACCACAAGAACATCTATCCTCATTACTAAATCTAAGAGTATTTAAGAAACTAAAATAAGTAAACGAATGGTCCATGTCCGAACTTCAAGGACATCAAGACATGAAAGAGAGAATCCAGTCTGAGCTAGGAACAATAGCTCACCCTGAAATCTGACGTGATGAAGATTGGCTAGAGTTGCGGACGAGTCGAAGTCGATGGCACGTTTGCTGCATTCCATAAATAACAAATAGAAAAATAGAAGTAGGGGTCAATACAAGAACACGTACTGAGTAGGTATCATCGGCCAACTCAAAATAGAAAGCAATATATATCAAATAATAATATAAACTCGACTACCATACTCAATAGGTGACAACAACAAGTACAAGCACCATTGGCCACAACACCAAGCACACCTATGAGGACTCAAGCCTCCACACCATACTCATTTGGGAAATAGGTTCTTTAAATTTGAGTATATTAACATAATTCCAGATTCATTCTCATTATTCTTCTTGTGTCAGTATGTGACACTCCGATCCCCTACTACTACGTGTCGGAACGTGACACTCCTATCCCCTAATCCTACGTGTCGGTTCGTGACACCCGATCCCCTAATTCTACGTGTCGGTTCGTGACACCCGATCCCCTAGTTCTACGTGTCGGTTCGTGACACCTGATCCCCTAATTCTACGTGTCGGTGTGTGACACCCGATCCCCTAATTCTACGTGTCGGTTCGTGACACCCGATCCCTTAATCTCATTACTTTAGTTCATCAAGCCTTCCTTTATGTCAAGGCATCATCATTAATAGAGAGATTTTAAGGTTTGACATTCATAGCCTCATTTTTCCAATCCATTACAATTACATAATCACATCATGCAACCACACAATTAAGCATATAGAAGACTTTACAATACCATCCAATACATATCATTCGCTATTTAGAGTTTACTATGAAATAGCATAACCATAACCTACCTCCACCGAAGAATCGTGATCAAGCAATCTACTTCCCCAATGCCCTTTGTTTTCTTCTTCGTTCTCTCTCTCTCGCTCGTTCGTTCTTTCTCTTCTTTTTATTTTTCTTCTCCAGATTCTTTCACTTTTACCCTAATTATCATATAATTCATTATGATGAAAGTAGCCCATTATTTATTTCCTTATTATCTTCTTTAACCCCCAAGTAATTAAATTATTAAACTTACCCCACTAATTTCCTAATTATAAGCATGAATAGTCCAAAACACCCCTTAAAAACTTTTAGCAGAAATTTGACCCAGTCGAGGTTACGCATCTCGTGACGGCTCGTCGTGCCTGTGACAGTCCGTCCTGTAGGGTCGTCACAGAGTTCAGAGACTCAATTTCAGTAAAGGGGTTTGTGACGGTCCGTCGTGTCTACCACGGTCTGTGCTGCAATTCTTTCACGAAGTTCAGAGAGTTGATCCATGTACCCAGATTTCAGAGTTTAAGTGTTTTGGAACAGAGATCCTCGACGATCCATCGTGACCATGAAGGTCCATCGTGTGATCCGTCGACACAGTCAGTTTTTTATCAAAAGTAATTCTACTGCACGAAACGACTAAACAGGTCGTTACAACACTGGCCTATGAATGAATTGAACTGAAATACGTATGGAGGAATGAAGCAGACTCTGTGTTTGCTAAAGAGGGCTCCCTAGTTGAGGTCTCATATGTTGAGCCCTCATTTTGGAAAGTCTTAAGGTTAAGTCTTTGATAATAAGGTCTCATGGTATATGAATGAATAATATGAAAGAAACTATGTGTTATATGTTATGTGCTATATGAAGATGTTATGTGTTGTGTGCCATACGATGATTATAATGATGCATGTCACTCTCATGACATAACTTTCCCAGTCTCAAATTAGCAAGTCCGGTGACTTGACTTCCAAACATCATGTTGTTAAGAAAGAGCTATTCTTCCTCATGCATGTCCCTGGTGTGTGCTTGCATATACCCATACTTAGTACAAGTGTGTACTAATTCCATACAAACATCTACTTTAAGGTGCAGGCACAGGTGGACGGTAGAGCTACAGGTTCGTTGTTGCAGTTATCCAGACGTCAGCATTCATCCGGAGTTTGGTAGGTCCTCATTCTTTCGAGGATGCTATTGTTTAACATTCTAGCTTAGTTTTAGAGTTGAGTTAGTGAAGCATGTTCCACTGGTGCTTCTTTCCTATTTTGGTTCAGACATTGTATTGGTGTTATTTTGGCCGATATACAATTAATACTTAATACATTATTTCTTTCAGTTTCTTATCTCTTAATTGTTAGATGGTTGATGATGAAAGATTGAAAAATATAAAGAATGTTTGTAAAGTATGATTAAAGAATCAAAAAATTCAAATTTTCTGCAAAAATTAATCTATGTAAAGTAAGAATGACGTAAGTAGGCTTGTTTGTGACCTCTGAGAGGTCAACGATACCGGTCTCGTCTGGCGTCTAGATTCTATTCGTGACAAAGTTGGTATTAGAGCGCTACGTTAAATTCCTAAAATAATGAGTTCACATCAACCACATTGAGTAGTTTCTAAGTCATGGTAGTGAAGTGCACCACTATCCTGGATTAGAGATTGCATGATGCGTATGAAAAACTTCCCTTCTTCTGATCTTATTTTGCTTTTCCTGATGTCTCAATTCTTGCGGTTATGAACGTCTCTGACATTAATCCTTGCTGTTTTCAGAGAATGAACACTTGGAGAACTAAGGGTCCGAGGACGGGAGCAGCAACAACTAGGGGTAATCAAAATCCACCCCAGGCTCTAGCTGAAGGAGTGGACATGCCAGTTAACCCAGCTGGGTTGACTGATGCGGAGGTGAGGGCATCTCTAACCCAGATGGAAAAGGCCATCACGATGCAGGCCCAAGCTATGACTGCCCAAGTCAACCGGCAGGATGTTCAGAGGGAAAACCCATCGGTTAGCAGCATGGCTGACAGACTGCGAGATTTTACGAGGATGAATCCTCCAATTTTCACAGGGGCTAAGACTTCTGAATATCCTCAGGAATTTACAGATGAGTTGCATAAGATCCTGGTGGCCATGGGGGCCACTGATATTAAGAAGGCTGAGCTGGCTTCCTACCAGCTCAAGGATGTTGCACAGACTTGGTACAAAATGTGGAAAGATAGTCGTATCCTAGGTGGAGTGCCAGTCACATGGGAGCTGTTCAAGACATTGGAAAGGTTCTTCCCTAGAGAGATGAAGGAGTCCAAGGTTGAGGAGTTCATCAACCTTAAACAAGGATCTATGACGGTCAGGGAGTATTCCCTGAAGTTTGTGAAGCTATAAAGGTATGTTACTTCCCTTAATATTTAATAACAAGAATGAGGAGAGTACTTATCATTGTTGTTATTATCAAGGTATGCTACTTTCTTGGTTTCGAACAACAAGGATGAGATGAGAAGGTTCCTCATAGGAATCAATGGAGACTTGGAGGAGGAGTGTCAGTCTGTGATGCTCCATTAGAATATGGACCTTTCTAGGTTAATGTTGCATGTCCAGCAGGTAGAGGACAGCCGAAAGAGGAGAGGTGTACGTGATATTAGGAGGCCTAGGCCTCAAGATCAGGCAGGTCCCACCCATGGAGGCCATAGAAATAATTTTGAGTTGAATCTACGTCAACGCAGATGGTTGGAGATATTGAAGGAATATGACATGAATGTACACTACCATCAAGGTAAGGCTAATGTTATGGCTGATGCTTTGAGCATGATGAGCATGGGGAGTACACAGACTTGCCAGACTGGGTGTGCGGTTGGTTGACTCTACTCATGGAGGTGTTTCAGTTCACCCTAGTTCTGAATCATCCCTGATAGTGGAAGTCAAAAAGGGTCAGCATCTTGATCCTGTGTTGATGGAGCTGAAGGACTCAGTGTTGTTATAAATGAAGGAGTCTTTCTCTTTGGGAGATTATGGCATACTTAGATACCAAAACTGGTTGTGTGTACCAGATGTAGATGATTTACGTACCAGGATTGTGACAGAGGCCCAGGGTTCCAGATATTCCATACATCCAGGTTCCACCAAAATGTATCATGATCTTAACAAGATTTATTGGTGGGATGGCATGAAGAAAGATATTGGAGACTATGTGGCTAAGTGTCCTAATTGTTAGCAGGTTAAGGCAGAGCATCTTTAGCCTGGAGGTCTAACTCAGATTATTGAGGTTCCGACTTGGAAATGGGAGGACATTAATATGGACTTCGTGGTTGGTCTTCCGAGGAATAGGAGGCAACATGACTCCATATGGGCTATTGTGGACAGATTGACTAAGTCTGGCCACTTTATCCCTGTGAAGTCTACTTACAGGTCCGAGGATTACGCGAGACTCTATATTGATGAGATTGTGAGATAACACGGGGTTCCTTTAGCTATCATTTCAGATAGAGGAGCTCAGTTTACTTCACATTTTTGGAGATCTTTCCAGAAAAGCTTAGGCACGCAGGTGAAACTTAGCACAACCTTTCATCCTCAGACAAATGGGCAGGCAGAGTGCACCATTCAGATATTGAAGGACATGTTGAGAGCATGTGTGATTGACTTTAGAGGTAACTGGATGACCATCTACCTTTGATAATGTTCACGTATAATAACAGCTATCACTCCATCATTGGGATGGCACCGTTTGAGGCATTGTATGGTAGGAGGTGTAGATCTCCAGTTGGGTGTTTTGAGGTTGGAGAGTCATCCATTTTGGGTCCAGAGATCATTCATGAGGCCTTGGAGAAAGTTAGAATGATTAGGGACAGGATGGCTACTGCTTACAGCCGACAGAAATAATATGCAAACAACAGAAAACGGCCTCTAGAATTTAATGTTGGTGACCAGGTTTACTTGAAGATATCGCCTATGAAAGGGGTGATGAGATTTGGTAGAAAAAGGAAGCCGAGTCCGAGGTATGTAGGTCCATATGAGATCCTACAGCGTGTGGGTGAGGTGGCCTATGAGTTAGAATTGCCGGTAGAGTTGGCTTCTGTTTATCCAGTCTTTCATGTCTCTATGTTGAAGAAGTGTCTAGGTGATCTAGCATCAATCCTACCTGTAGAAGGTTTGGGGGTTGGTGAAGACTTGTCCTATGAGGAGGTACCTGTCAGGTCAAGCGGCTGAGGAACAAGGAGATTGCCACAGTGAAGGTATTGTGGAGAAATCATCTTGTGGAGGGTGCTATGTGGGAGGCTGAGGCCGACATGAGATCCCGATATCCCCATCTTTTCAACTCTTGAGGTTTGTCTTCCTACTCGTAAAACTATAGTTCCTTATCTATTCGTATTTTGTTGCTATTGGCTGATTGTACATAACAATTGAGCTATGATCTGATTGGCATTATGATGTGTAATGGTAGTGTCATTCGGGGACGAACGTTCCTAAGGGGGGATAATGTAACGATCCCAAAAAATTAAATAAATAAGAATAAATAGGTATTTAAGGGCATAATAGTCCTTTCGCGTATTAATTAAAATAAACCAGATTTTGTATTAATTTAATTTAAATTATATTTGACTAAGTCTTGAATTAGTCTCTTAATCCTAATAGTTCTCTCTCTCTCATGTTTCTTAACTCTCTCTCTCACGTTCTCCATCTTTCTCACGTTTTTCTGCCAAATATCAACATTTCTTCACACTTGAAGAACTCACCTGAAATTTTAAGAAAAAAAAAGCAACCAAAAACATTAAGGCGAAGAGAAGTTGTTCGTTAAGTGGTGTGGACGTTGAGGTAACTTGGACTAATTATTGGAGAGGGTTTTCGGAAGAAAATTCTTCGTTTGAACATGAATAAAGGTATGGGTTTCTTCTCTCTTGGATCCTTTCCCAAGAGGCCCCTTACGATTCAAACTATTCATCTCGAAACTAAGGTTGTTCCCCGTTGTATGCCCTTGTCACTAGCTCCCTATGATCTTAGGTTGGGTATTCTTGTTGGTAGAATTTAGGGATACTTGTTTGTTGTGATGATTTTGTTTCGAGTATGTGTTCATGACTATGTGTTTATATTTTGTGTCGTTCGGGAATATGTATGTAAATACGTATGTATTTGTGCAAGATTGTGATCATGATTTTATGTTTTTCTTTAGCATGTTAATAGCATAGAGGTTATTCGTGTTTTGTGTGAAATTAGAGGCTCTTAAAATCGTAATATTCACATGGTTGTAAGGCTATAAATTATAGTCAAAACAAATGATCAAATCATCCCTCTAAACTTGTCTTAAGAAATTAAACGAATGTATATGAAACAAAAACTAAATTAATCCGTAAAAACGATGTACAAAATTGTGGAGTAATGTCCCAGAACCTGGAAATAAGTTTTAGATGTATTCTGGAAATTTTTAACAAAAAAAAATAAATAATAATAGGGGAGGTCTGCAGGGATCGAACCTGAGACCTCACCAAAGTAAGCCTTAATAAAAGAAATGTGCCAGATGGGGCTCGAACTTGGGGCTGGGGGGCCGGCGAAATTCGCAAAGAAAAGAAAAAAAAGGGGGCTGGGGGAATCGAATCCTCGCCCCTGTATTGCGGAAAAAAAAAGCAGGGGCTGGGGGGCTCGAACACGCGACTTGGGGGAGAGGCGAAAGGGAATAAATCAGGTAATTTAAACGTGAGGCGTGGGGATCGAACCCACAACTTCAAAAACTGTAGCACTGTACAAAAAAAAAATAAAAAAATAGAGGGGTTGTGGGAGTTCGAACCCACCACCTCACAGCCTCCTCTTCAGCGAAAAAGAGAGGAAAATAAGGGGGTTGTGGGGTTTCGAACCCACAACCTCCCTAGAGGCAATTTTAATTTAAAAAAAGGATTTGAATTAGAATTTTAATTAGAATAGAAAATTAATTCTTTCATGTAAATGTTGAGAGTTAATATAAATAATATCCAAATGATTCAAGAATTGGGTTCTCGTGCCCAAACTTCCGTATTGGTTTATAAGTCATACGTGAATAAAATATTCAAGAATAATGTCATCTACTTAGACAAAAAAAATCAAGATCTTGGTATATATACAAGATATATAAATCTTGTAATACATAATTTTAGGAAAATAAGAATCACTTAACGAACTATAAATGAAGCCCCATGGCTTGTATGTGCAGACACATAAGTTTAACATACGTTCAAGAATAATTGAACCTAAAATATACGTAATGAAATGAAGAAATGAACATTCACGTATTAAGAGGTGAATAACTATGAAAAATAAAGGTGCTAATAATGAAGAATGTGGTGACAATCATGATGTGAGACTAATGTACATGATGAGATAAATCTCAAATGAGCCTAAGTAAAGTTACCAATACGAACTCACAAATGGGAGCTTAAGATAATGAAGAGATCAGTTTCGATGAACTCTCTAATGAATATATTGAGTTTAAGACACTTAGTACTAATGATAAGATGAGAAGTCATCTATTGAGCTATGATGTCGTCATACTAGAAGCAAACTTCCATGATGTATGGGTTGAATGTAATGGAACTTTATACTGAGCACCGATAGGCTAGCTATGAGCGGTGCTGCCTTCTTTCGGGAAGGGCGGAGGTTCACGTAACTCTCATGAGATGAGACTGTCCGGCTTGCCGGGTATGGGTCTCTACACATCTCCTAGTCTTTGAACCTATATTGCCACTATAGGGATCTGGCGGAGCTAAATTCCCATATACGCTAGCATGTTATTGAAATGCTTTGGCCGGTGATTCCACCTTTTTCGGTGTGGGGGAGACACTGGATTTTATGATGCTCACATGATCTATGTCGGTTAAAGTTAAAGTTCCCAATGAATGAATGAGGCCTGCCTCAAATGAATCATATAAAGAAATGAATGATACCGAAGGTGTTAGGATAGGATAATCAAGAAGTGAGCTAGATTCAGGTAATGACATTAGGTTATTCATGATCATTGCACAGAAAACCCGATGAAAGTCTTAAACTACATCCTAGGTATAGCTGGTGTTCGCACTGGCCTATTAATGAATTGAAATGAAATACGTATGGAGGAATGAAGCAGACTCTGTGTTTTTGATAGAAGGCTCCGTAGTTGAGGTCTCATATGTTGAGCCCTCATTTTGGAAAGTCTTAAGGTTAAGTCTTTGATAATAAGGTCTCATGGTATATGAATGAATAATATGAAAGAAACTATGTCTTATATGTTATGTGCTATATGAAGATGTTATGTGTTATGTCATACGATGATTATAATGATGCATGTCACTCTCATGACATAACTTTCCCAATCTTAATTTAGCAAGTCCGCTAACTTGACTTCCAAACATCATGTTGTTAAGAAAGAGCTATTCTTCCTCATGCATGTCCCTGGTGTGTGCTTGCATATACCCATACTTAGTACAAATGTGTACTAATTCCATACAAACATCTACTTTTAGGTGCAGGCACAGGTGGACGGTAGAGCTACAGGTTCGTTGTTGCAGCTATCCGAACGTCAGCATTCATCCGGAGTTTGGTAGGTCCTCATGCTTTTGAGGATGCTACTGTTTAACATTCTAGCGTAGTTTTAGAGTTGAGCTAGTGGAGCATGTTCCACTGGTGCTTCTTTCCTATTTTGGTTCAGATAAGGCTGGCAAACGGACCGGTTTTTGGCCGGTCCGGTCCGGTTCCAATCCGGTTCCCGTACCGGTCCGTCCGGTACCGGTTGAACCGGTAAGGAACCGGTCTTCCAGTATACAGGACCGGGTACCGGACCGGTTCCCGGTTTTTTATCCGGTTGAACCGGTTCGGTAAGAACCGGTTCCGGTCCGGTCCAATCCGGTAAGGACCGGTTTAGCCGGATTTTTTTTTTTTTTTATATATTTTTAATATTACCGTTTTATTACCGTTGGGCCCTTCTAGCCGTTGGGCTGGGGCCCAAAACGGTCAAATATGACCCCCCACCCCCATCTAACCCATTTACACTATAAATATACCATTTTTTTCAATTTTAAATCACAAATTCAATACTTATACATTCTTATACAATCTGTCAAAGTCTCAAACTCTCAATTATAAATCTCTCATAAATTATTAATTATTATATTGTGATATTGAGTTGAAGTTTGAATTTCGGAAGCTACAATCGGCATCTATCAAATCCGGCTTTCGTTATACGTCTACATTTACGTAGACGTTTGGTACATTCATTCCAACTTCCAACTATTAACTTTAATTGTTATTTGTTTATTAATTTAGTTGTTTTATCTCTTTTATTATATTATTTTGCTTGTTTTTCTCTTAATATTTAATTGTTTTAAATTTTAACATGAATTCGGAAAGAAATAGTGGTAAAAGACCAATGTCGGAATTAAAAAATAAAAAGGGAGGAATAAATAGTTCTTGTTCTAAAAATTTGCCACCTAGATATTTAGTTAATACTAATGATTATACTTGTGTTAATGAAACTTTTTTTACGTCACCAAGACCTATTGAATTTAATTCTGAAAATGAAGTAGATCATGAGTCTTTAAATAGACATTATACTAATTTTGAAGAAGAATTAGAAGAAGAAGTAGAAATAAATGAGGAAGATGAAGAGACCCCTACCCCGACTAGTCCGGTTACCGAAGTCCCTTCTTTACCTACTTTTTCAAATGTCGCCGCCGTACGTGTTAAAAGATCGTTAGTATGGAAATTTTTGATACAAAATGAGGAGAAAACTACTGTTACGTGCAGTAAATGTAAATTGATAATGAAACATGTAACTACGGGTACGCAAGGGGGAACGGGACGACTAAGAACACATTTACGAAAGTGTAATAAAGAATTTGCTCGCCTAGATGATATAGAAAGAGCTAATAGAAATGGAACACCCATACCCGAAAGTTCTATGGGTGTTGGAGGTTCTAATATGGTTCAAAGTGTATTAAATACGTCTAACCCGGCTAGTCGAAGCACACACCGCACATATAGTAAAGAAAAAGATCGTAGAGAATTAGCTAAAATGGTTGCTGTTTGTGGTTTACCTTTTTCATTTCCTTCTCATCCTGGTTTTGTTCATTATATTCGAGAATTATATAACCCAGATTATGAAGGTATTCCAAGAAATACAATTAAAAGTGATCTTTTTAAATATCAAAAAGAATATTCTCATTTTCTTTGTTGTTTATTTGCTTATTATGATGGTAGGTTATCTATTACTTCTGATATGGGACGTAGTCCTAATGGTAACGATTATTTAACACTTACTGTCCATTGGATTGACCATGAATGGAACATGCAAAAACGAATATTAGCGTATAAATATGTTGAAGAAAATAAAACCGGTTCTTATATAGCATTTAAAGTAGGCTCTATTTTACAATATTATGGAATATGTGATAAAATAATGAGTGTCGCTTTAGATAATGCTTCTAATAATTTAAGTGCCGTTGATTATTTAAAAATTAGACTTTGTCCAATTGATAATAGTTGTTTTCATATTAAGTGTGCCGCACATGTTTATAATTTAATAGTAAAAGATGGTATTTCTCAATTTGGAGTTTCTTGTGAAAAAATTAGACTTGCTTGTAATTGGATTTTTAAAGCTAAAGTAAAAGCTAGAATTACTGAATTTAAAAATCGTTGTAATGAATGTGGACTTGCATATAGAAAAATTCCAAAAGAAATATGCACTAGATGGAATTCTTTATTTGAAATGCTTCAAGTTGCTTATGTTTATCAAGAACCGCTACAATTAGTTTTTAATGCTCATAATGCGGATCCGAATTTAAGAATTGGCTTTGAAGATTGGCAAAATGTTGAAGAACTGATTGATTTTTTAAAAGTTTTTTATAAAGCAACAAATGAATGTTCTGGTCAATAATCCTACTATTTCTTCTGTTTTAGTAAACATTTGTGCTATTTCAATTGAATTTGCTAAATATAAAGGAAAAGAACATTTTAAAGATTCAGTTGCTTTTATGATTGAAAAATTCAAAAAATATTTTTTCCCTATTCCTCAAATCTATTTGACTGCTACTACTTTCAACCCAAATTATAAATTAAGAGGTGTTCAAAGAATGGTTGAAAAGATTTATAAAAATTTAGAAATTAAAGATGACGAAACTCCTAGTGTTGAACAATGTAAAAGTAGCATTTATACAAAAGTTAAAGAATTATATAATGCATATAAAGTTATGGAAAAAAATATTCCAATAGTTGAACCTTCATCTTCTAAGCCTAAAAGTGATGATACAGATGACATGATGGATGAATATCTTGAGCTTGAAAGTGATGATGAAACTAATAATGATTTTGATTTATATTTCAACCAGGCACGGGAAAAGATTAGGCGTGACGAAGGAGAACTTCAACCTCGAATATTAAATTGGTGGAAGAATCGTCAAAAACAATTTCCGACACTTTCTAGGATTGTTCGAGATGTGCTAGCGATTCAAGCATCATCGGTCGCTTCGGAGCAAGCCTTTAGTGCAGCGAGATTTATGATTGGAGATCATCGATATTCATTAGCAAAGGACAGTTTGGAAATATCGGTGTTGTTTCGAGATTGGGTCAATGCCGAAAGAAGAAACACCGGACTACCACTATTAAGTAGCCATATAGAAGACCAAATAGATGAAATATTTGGTGAGAATAGTGATGATGGCATGGAAGCAATGGACGAAGAACGACAAATGCCAATTCCAAAAAATCTTTCTTTTCAAATGATACAAAATTTACAAAAAGATTTTAGAAAAAATTGGAATTGTTAGTATAATAATTACTAATTTACTATTCAATTCCTCCTAAATTATGTACTCTTCTCTTTCTAATATTTGTATTGTATAATTTATTTATTTGAAATTTGAATAAATATACGGCTATTCGCCTTGAGTTTTTCTTTTATAATAGTCTCTTCTATTTAATTCATGTCTTTTTATAAATTTAATTTTTAATTATTTTAATAAAAGTTTATATTATAACTTTAAATTCAATATAAACTTTAAAGTTTACATGTAATTTCAAACTTTAAATTCAATATAAAGTTTAAAAAACTTTAAATTCAATTTCAAACTTAAATTCAATTTGAAACTTTAAATTCAATATAAACTTCAAAGTATAAATTTAATTTCAAAACTATAAAGTTTTCAATTGAAGTTTTAAAATATAAATAAATAATTAAAATAACTAAAAAAAAAAAAAAAAAAAAAAACCGGTAAGACCCGGTTCCAAACCGGTCCAACCCGGTTCCAAACCGGTAACTAACGGACCGGGCGGAACCGGGAAACTTTTCCGGTAAAACCGGTCCGGTAAGATCCGGTACCGGTAAGAAAATCCGGTAAGAAAAATCCGGTACCGGTCCGGTAACCGATAAAACCGGTCCTGTTGACCCGGTCCTGCCCGTTTGCCAGTCTTAGGTTCAGACGTTGTATTGGTGTTATTTTGGATGATATACAATTAATACTTAATGAGTTATTTCTTTCAGTTGCTTATCTCTTAATTGTTAGATTGTTTACGATGAACGATTACGATATATAAAGAATGTTTGGTAAGTATGATTAAAGAATCAAAATTTTTAAATTTTCCGCTAAAATTAACCTATGTAAAGTAAGAATGACGTAAGTAGGCTTTTTTGCGACCTCTGAGAGGTCAACGACGCCGGTCTCGTCTGGGGTCTAGATTCCAGTCGTGACATTAAAGTTTCAACTTAAGACAAATTTGAGACAAAATATGATCTTATATACTTGGTGATAACTGATTCCGTTTCGCGAATTCTCGAGCAGCTTCTACATAATCCGTCTGACACAACAAAATAATGAAGTTCAATATCATTTACACGACCAGTATGTATAAATATGTCAAGAGAGACGAGAAAAGAGAGTATATGAGTTTCTTATGCAGACAATCCAATGAATGAGAAGATTTGTTATATTACACCTGATATAAGATGTCAATCCCAATAGTGCACATAAAGCATGAAAACATAGACAATCATATTACATATTAGATACTTGAGAATTCGAGTATGGCTCCACATGAAGCATTAAAATCTTATTTCTATCAAGGAGATGACATTGACTGCACAGATAGTCTTAGTGAAATATTTCACCAATAATTACTCTACTAATGTATTAACCACCACATTATTTTCAACTCAGAAAACCAACAAGAACACAAAGCAACCAAAAAATAGAGAAAACACAAGCCACACATATCAATGGAGATATGCAATTTGATTTCACAAATATGACAGATAAATAAAAAATTTAAGAATATGCGTACCCTATTTTTTTTTAGAAAACAATAAAATTTACAAAGTGGATACAAATTCGAACCCTAAAAACAAAAAGTCACATACAATCCTTTGTAGAAAAAAGAATTGACTTATACCTAAAAACCAAGATATGAAGATCGAGCAATTAAGATTTGAGCAAGGTTTCTCTTTGTTTAGATTTGAATAAACAATGAGAAAAGATGAAAGAAAAATTCAAGAGCTACCCAGATCCTCGTTCAAGAATCTTTCGATTTTTTTGCTTTGTCACTCAGTTCTATGGAGAAGATAATGTATGAACTAAAATGCTAAAAGGCATAAAGAGGATATACTTTTAGGAATTAAATATTAACTATTTTTTTGTGATATTAAAAGAGGGAAAATATGGAGGGAGTACACAAGTGTTGCAGTAGATAATTATTTTGAAAAAGTGTTGCTATTGATGGATTTATTGCAACAGTTGAAATTACTGTTGCGTTAAGGTGCTATACAAAAATAGATGTTTTTCTAAGGCAACAGTATCATTACATTATGTTCTAATAGAACCAAGAATTTTTTGCAACGGTCAATAAATGTTGTGATAGTGTAGCTATATCAACAGTCAAATAATTTTTGCAAAGAAAGCGTTGCTATAGACTATGTTCCTAGTAGTGTATATATGTCAAAGAACTGAAAGTAGACTCTTTCTTTCATCTCTTCCATTTACGGATGTTGATTAGAATGAGGAATTGAGATATGATTATACCTTAGTCAAAATTAGTTTGATAAATAACTTTTTTGGTTAAATTTAAAATAACTTTATGATTAAATTTATAATATGATCTGATAAAAATATATATAAAGTAAGAAGAGTTGGATCAAGTATTAAATCCAAAAGAAAATTATTTTATTTTCTTTTAGATTGTTTTTTTGTTATGTCAACACATTTTGTTAATTTATTTATATTTATTTATTTAATTATGAAAAGAAGTTTGTATCAATTATAAGTGAATATCTACCTTTTATATCTTCTATTTTATAAAAGTGAAATTGGTGATTTGATATTATGTCAAACAATTGAAACAAATTTATTTTATCTCCATTGCGGCTCTTTTATATTCAAAAATTAATTAGAATAGGAAACAATTACCTTAAGTTAATTGTAATATAAAAAAGAGATTATTTTTTATTGTTGATTCTTGTATGCTATATAAAGTATTTATTGTTTAGTTATCTACCGTTTCACTTTTATAATAATTTATTGAATATAAAATTTTCACATTTAGATATGTTTTGCATTAATTATTTATTATTTAAGTTTGTTTTTCAATAGTATGAATGACAGGTTCGTTTGATTGTTTTTTTACATTAATTAAGTTGATGTTATAGATACTTTTTATGTTAAAAGTGGAAGCTTTTAAATTCAAAATTGAATTACATAAATATCTTTCTCTATTTTATAATTTAAAAATTACTTTTTGCTATCTTTTATAATTAAATCAATAATGACATTAGAAAGTTTGTCTTAAAATGTTGAACTTTATTATATGTTTTGAAAATAAAAATGTAATGACACTTCCATGAATTAAAAAGAGTTTTTGTAATGATTTTACATAACTTATTTTTACAAAATTCTTACTTTACATGGATTCAATGAACCAACTCGGTGGACACAATAAGATAAAGATATTAGAAACATGAAATTGGATAAATTTAATATAATAATAGGGATCAAACGTGCAACGCACATTCTCAGGACTAGTTATATTATATAAGGGGGAAGATCTTAATTATAAAATTGAATTACAAAAATGTTCTTTAAGTTTCTTAATTAAATAAACAAATGAATAGCTATGTTAAACAAATACATTATTAAAGACTAGAATTTATCATCTTTCACTGCTTAATGAGGTTTACTCGTGGGTCCTTTTAACTGATTTTTTATGTTCTTTTTTTAGCATTCCTTTCACTTTGGATTTATTCTTTTATAAATTTATCAAGAAAATGTTAGTTCTCTTATTTTTTGTGTTTCATCATTTCCTTCTTTTTTAATTAATAATATATTGTTTTGTTTAGATCTTCTCATTTTGTATCATATGATGGCACGTATGTGCTGCCGCTTTCTATGTGGATTGGCTAGATGTTATGAAGGTTTTTTTTTAAAAAAAAAATTCATTCTTTATTTTGATAAAATATATTTTTTTTGATGGAAATTCTTTTTACATGCTCAAATATTCATTCATTCATATTATATAAATGATGTTGTTTTGACTTTCATCCATTACTAGCTAGCGATCTTAAATTTACTAATTGGATAGTAATGAAAAACATGCCAATTTTATTTCAAAACTCTACAACGTTAACAATAATGTGGTACCAAATTCTTTGAATATATTTCATTTGAATAGAATAATTACATTATGTCAATCATAGAGGTGTCACACAAAAATGATTGTATTTGTGTCCATACGGAAGCGGACAATCTGGAAATCCATAGAGTGTATTGGATACATATCTTTACTTCTTGAGGAGTTCATTCTAACATTTTCTCTTACAATGAGAGTTTTCTGATTTATCTCTAAAATCTTGTATAAAATGGTATGATAGATACTATCCTAAAACATTTATAAGTGTTATTTAACATTGAGATGGGTTCATACTAATAAACCTAAAGACGAGTGAGAAACGATTTTGTAATGAATTTATTGTCAAATCTAGATAATATCTTGGCATATTAAGAGTCTAGGACATTTTAGGATATGTTATCATATTTTTCCTATTTCTCGATTTGTTATCGTATGAAATGAACGTTTTTTTGTATTTTTTACACAATGCTACAATTCTTTATTTAATCTTAAAAGTCGTAGTTATTTTTAAAAGAGGAAATAATTGCGATCTCTCTTTATTTTTCGTATGATATGTTTTGGAGTAAGCTTTTTAAACTTTCAATGTTTATTCACTCTTTTCTAGAAAGATCAACATGTTAGTAAGAACCCTTATTAATTAATTAATTTGAAATAAATTTGAAGTTTGTCCTCTTATAACATGTGAAGACCAAAATTCATATATATTTTCATCAAATATGTTGATTGATTGATAAATATACATACATTCTTATTCAATCTTTTGAATTCAATTCTTGATAATGATAAGACCTAATAGGAAGTACCCTCACAGTTGAATGTCACACATGAATTTGAATTAGCAAAACACCGAATGGAAAACTAAAAAAGTCTCATACATATTTAGTCAAATGCTTTCATACATAACTAATAATCACACCATATTTTAGTATTGTCTTACAATTTCAAAACTATCTATTTCATATAATTGAGATACACGTGCATTGCACGTGTTCAGAAACTAGTAAAAGAAATATATAGATGTGGAAATCATATGTGTAGAAACTAAACTAAAATAAGTCAAGCTTACACAGTTTTGAGATTATTTATAAACATGGTCCTAAAAATATATAATGAAATATAATTATTGTTAACTAGTAAAGCCGTAGTTCAAATGTTTGTCATAGACGTGATGTTTGCATATTTCAAATCAAATTAAGTATAAATAAAAGGGAAGGGGGGGGGGGGGGGGGGGGGCGAAGCTGTATATCCGGTAAATCATCAAATTTAAACCTATTTTTAACTATCCGATCCTCTGTCAGTTTACAAGACAAGTAAGAGGACATCATCTAACAACTCACATAGACAGCAGAAGACTTTTGCACATAATAGGTTAAGAGTAAGACCACTAACCACATTAATCAATCCAAAGTAAGCACCACCATTCTCATGGTTCGAACTCTTATATTTATTTAATATTTATCAATTTATTACTTATAGCATTGTGTTAAAAATACATACAATAATTGTCCCTCACTTAAATGATATTTTTCGATGTTGAGTTGTTAAAATCATATCTAAAACTAGTAACTGAAAAAAAATATTAAATACTAATAATTTTTTTATCTAAATAGTGTAAGAAAAATAAATTTTGAATAAATACGTATATGAAGTTTATTTATATTTTACGCTGCGAATTGAAATTTCACTTTAGGACCCAATTACGTTAAGTCACCCTGATACATCGAAAATTTGAATGATTAACCTACAAGATTAGTATGGTACGAAGTAGAGCTACTATAAAAAGATAGAACAACGAACAAAATAAGATTATTAAACAATACGTAAAGACAAATGAGAAGAAAACATTAAGATAATAACATGATCATTCCAAATTGGTAAATTACATAAAATAAGATATTTGGTCGTTATTTAACGATGAATTTAATCGATGTATATCAATCAAAGTACACATGATGTTGAAACAACACAATACATTACAAGGCAACGACCATCCAAATTAAATAAAGATGTCCATTTTTATTATTTGTTGGGTCTAATGTCTTAAATTTATTACAAAATATATAAGTCAATTTTTTATTATTTTAACCCAATGTTTGTTTCAGTTTAAGATCCAAAATTATATTGAATATCTAATGACACAACATTTAAAGAAAAATCTAAGACCAACAAGATGATGCCACATGTTTAAATGGTGTGGCAGCTTTGCGTAAAAAATGAATCAAAAGTTGTCAAGGGTTCAAAAAGGTGTGTCTCGGATAATAAAAAGAAAATGTTATACAATATATAGAGAGATACATGCATCATAAAACAATATCGCTTCTACAGAACAAGGGGGAAAAAGATCATTGAAAACTTGAAGTATTCCTTCTTGCTTACAAATTTGGTTGCATTTTTACACAAGCAATATTGATTCATTCTTTTCTAGTAAATACTATTAGTGTCTTAATTGCTAGTTTCTTGGATATCTAACTATATATGGTCTTTTTAGTTAAAAGGTAAGGCGGTGATTGTAATAGGTCCAACAGGGCGGGTAGATGTAGCTATTTCATGGATCTTTAGCCCATTTTTTTGATAGACGTCTTGATATAGGGTCGTCATATGCCATTCTTTTAAAAAATAGTCCTACATCCACAGTCTCATTATTTGTGACTATATACCAAGCCCTTTTGTACACTTTTTTTTTTCCATATTCAGAACATTGCTGGAAAATTGTTAGCTAGATCTATGGAAAGTTTAGATTTTACCATTCCTGTTGCTCCCATAATCATCACGACCTTTTAATGGGATTTTCTCTCCAAAGTATATTCTCATAAGAGGCTTTCATGGGATCTTTCACTCAATGGTTAGACCCTAGGGTGCTCGGAATCGAGTGTAAATGTCCATAGAAATGCGGATCTAGAGATCGAATTCTCTATGATGCAATATTTTGACATTCGTGGATATATATCCGTGTATGGATACGGGTGTAGGAATTCCCTAATTCAAGTATCTATAAATAGAATTATGAAATCATAATTATGAGATATTATGCGATTTAAAGTTAATAGTTTTGGGGAAAAGGACATGTTTTCACAAAAAAAAAAAAGGTTTAGACCTGAAATTTCACTCTTGGCGTTCGCTGGAGCATCCTCAGAGTTGTCAGGAGCTCCTCTATGTGGTGGTGAAGTATTTTTCTCTTCATCATACAAATCTTTGTTCTAAAAAAAGTAAACTATTTCCCATTGGTAATTTAGCTTTTGCATGTTTTGCTTGTAAAAAAGTTATTTGCTTCGTTGTAAATTAGATTTAGTCCTAATTATTTCCTTTAGTGATTTTCATTCTATCATTTGTTCTGGTAAATATTATGAGTTATTTATGTTGCTCTTGTTTATTTGTAGAATGTCATGTATCTTGATCCATATTTAATATTTTCTCTTTTTTTTTGTTGGTTGTTTCGATCTTGACTAAATTCTTGTCTCTTTCAAGACGGTATAATATTATTCTAAATTGGTTTAGATACCAAATGATAGTATGTCTATAGTTCATGATTATTTCAGTTTCTTTCTCAGCCTCGTCTTAATTGGATATTGCATGTTATGGTGTCATTCTTGTCTAGTTCATTGTGATCAACTATTGTGAGTTGTGGCCTTATTTTTACTTGTTAGTATCATATTCATGATTGTTTGTATATCTTCAAATAATTTCAATTTCCTATCATTAAATGGGTGATTATCTTTATCAGTTTTTGTGAATGTATTCCTTCACTTTGGAGTCCACTGGACTCTATATTCTCCCTTTGCATTTCGATGTTGGGCCACGAAGGCCTAAATTTTTCTGATTGAGTCTGCCTTGCCTTTAAGTCTGAAAGGAATCTAATATGAAAGGAATGGAAAAGTGAATATTGCAGGCCTAAGGCAGGAAAATTTATAGCTTGAAATTAAATGGGCAAGGGCCCAAAATTTTGAGTTTCCAATTTGGGTTCTTTTAAACTCCTCTTTAGCTTATTTCTTCATTTTATATTGTAGTTAGTTATTTCCATTTTATATTTAAGTTAACTTTATTCTATTATAATATTTATCTTACAATTGTAATTATTTGATTTGAATTCTATAGTTTTAACTTGAATAAATCTTCTAGAAAAAGATGTCATTTTTGGATTTCAAAGTGTCTTTACTTTGTCAAATTAGTATACTTATCAATTTTAAGTGGTTATCGAATATTTTTTATCAATTGTTTAGTCTCTTTGAAATGAACTTAAAGCTTGTTTTAATAATCAATTCAAGTTTCTCTTATCATATATTTTAAATAAATTAATAAAAAGGTCCAAACTTTATCCAAATAAATGACTCACCGGATAACCACATATTGTTAGGAAATATTTAAAGTGCTAATTCTTTCTTGATACGGAAATAGAAACAATATACCCATTCTTTAGATTTCAAAAGATTTTTCTATATAGATCCTTTGAATTTAATGAAAGGTCCCTTGATTTTCTTTTAAAATTTAAGTAGTGACTTCGTGATATTTCATCGAAAGTGGAATGAAGTTTTGAGACTTCGAATATTTTTCAAATATTCTCAACAACTTTTTACTTTACTCTTTATCATTACTGTACTGAGCCAAATTCCATGAACTCCAACGACTAGTGGCTTGAGACATCAAAAGAAGAGAACACTTTTGTCTATAAAATTCTTTAACTTATAATGCTCTTTTATCTATATAAAATCCTTACATCCAAATATACTGAAATGAAATTTTATTGCTGGAAAGTTTTATTGATTTGATGGTGATGATTTTACAAACTGGGCTCTTTTAGAGCTTTATTTTAATGTAAATAGTGTCCTCAATTTCTCATTTTATATCTGATGAAAACTCTTAAGTTTTAGGTATTTGGAGTTTTAGTATAATTATGGACACTTAAGAGAAAAACAAGAATAAAAAGGGTGAAAAAGAGCTGAAGTTTCCTGAGCATCGCCAAGCACGCTTGGCGATCCGCTGAACAGAGACACTCCGCCCTTTGTTCTAGCAAGCGATACCCTAAGGAAGTGGATTAAAATAGATATGAAAAAGAGTAGTTGAAGCTTCGCCAAATAGTTCTGCAAAGCAGAATTATTCCGCCTTAATGATCCAGAATAGATAGACGCCAAAGGAAAATCAAAACTAGCGATAAACAAGAAGAAGGGTGAATCGCCAAATTTCTTGGCGATTCACGACTAAATTCGCCGAACAAATTTGCCAGCACTAAAGATGAAAACTATAAATACTAGACTTGGTTATTATTTTTAAGGGTACAAACATTATTATCAATTTTTACTTTTGGAATTTAGGTTTTGATATTTTCTCTCATGTTTGGAGATGGTTTTGTGGGAGACTTTAAGAAAAAAGTTCTTCTTTCTCAAATCGGAAGTGGTTCTTCTCCATTCTTCTTACTTAGATCATATTAAAGTTTAATTTATTATACCCATTTCATTTCTTTATCATTTTAGGCGTATTTGATTATTGCTTGATGTGTGGCCAAAAATCTCCATTCTTGGGGTGTGATTTAGCAAATATGTATTGATATTATTATTGGGTCTTGCTTGCTGCTAGGATTAGATGCATTTTAATAGTGATTCACCAAGTGGTTGTGGTTTAATTTAATGTGTTTGTAGTTGCAAATACAAAACCACCCATGTGTTTTGTCTTGCCCAAGAGAGAGGTCGCGAAACTAAGACCGCTAGATTGATTTCTTAATGAGTGGGTACATTAGACTCAGCCCGAGAGGGTGAGACCTTATCCACATATCTAAGAACTATTCATCAAAAGACCGTCTGTGGACAAGAAGTTGACCAATCTTCATCAAGAACCCATTTGACATGGGGTAAGGTGCCGGAGAGGGAATTTACTTTCACCTAAAGCTTAACTTAGTTACCGTTATTTTGTAATTTCCTATCGAAAGCATGTACCCATTGATTTACGTTAACATATATTGTGGTCACAAGAACTCCTCCTCATACTTTAGTTCCCTTTGTATTTTTATTTTTATTACTTGTGGAAAACCCCATGTCATGCCCTGAGCTACCCCCGAGATGCGGACACAGGACCTAGAACTACAAGTGGTCCCAAACTAATACTGCTGGCATGATCATGAGCATATTAAAGATAATAAACTGGTGCGGAAGATAAATCAAATTTAAGTTTAATACAAAGAAGACATTAACTAAACTCTAAGATAAATCTCACTATGTCTAAAATAAGTCTCTAACTGACTAAAAATGTTCGGAAAGGCCCCATCCAGTCAAGAAAAAGTTAAATTAAAGGACTAAAATACTGAAAAGAAACTCATGACAATTGTCGTCGGAGAATGAGAAATCACCACTGATTCTGTGAACTGGATATCGGGATTAAATCTAAGCATTATCTGGATGCTGAGAACCTGAACCTAGATCAGGAGAATATGTAGCACACGTATGCGTCAGTACTTGAAAGGTACTGAGCATGTAGTATAGAGTAAAGCTAAAATAACAAATAATTTCACAAAGCAATAAGACAATGATATAATCTTAACATGATATAGATGTTGAATGCTGAGATATCTGAATGCAGTAACCAATTTGTAACATGCTGAATCTAAATACTGGATATAATAATAAAAATTTAATACAATGGAATCTTGCTGAACTGTGGGAGCTACTAATAACCGATAATAACACCACATTAGCTTATATGGAGTCAGATATATACGCCCCATCGAGAGGACCTAATATACCATTCCAAAGGTATAAAAGCATGCTCGCGTGATCACTAACCTGATTTCCATAGAGGGAACTTACAACCTCCTTTGCTAGTAGTTCTTGGATTATTTGGGTACGCTGAATCCTAGTCCAACTCGGTATAATGCTACTCATAATGAATTATGTAGTTAATTGATTATGACTTAGTTTCTGTAATTAGTGGATAGCTCAAACTGAACATTTAAACTGAGAATGCAACAATTAATCCAATAATGATGCATGTATAGCTGAATAACTGATATATCTGACCTAGCATATGTATTTCAAGAACTAAATATATACATACCTAGGGTTCTGAAATTCATGCACTAACTGAGTAATAACATGATAATCAGATTTAAAACATGTAACTAACTAATTCATGATAATCTGCTGAAATTCTAGAAACCTTACGCCTTATCATGATAAAGAAACAAAGAAACTGACGGAATTTTAGGGATCTAATGGGCGAAAGCAATTTATTACTGAAATTCCACATACCCAGTGATGAATTCCACGGAGAAATCTTTAGATTACTGGGCTTGAACTGATGGAACCTTGATACTTCTTGAACTAGAGTTCTTGACCTTTTTCTCGTCTTTTTTTTCTTCTAATTTTCTAAGTTTTGATTGATGATTTGACTTAGGTAACTTCTAGTTATATTTGTAGGCTTAAACTAACTAAAACATCATGATTTAGGGTCTAAATGACGTATCTTAGGGGTCCAATGACGTAAGAAAAGACCAAAAGACCCCTGAATTAACTGCTATTAGAGTGATCGACGGATTGGAATTATGGGCCAAAGTTCAATCTACGGTACGTAAGTTGGGTCCATTGTTCAAGTCCGCTCAGCAGCCCTTTACTAAAATGAACATAACAATTTACTCAAAGGTTGGATTGTAGCAAACTCAAAGGCACTGGAAAGAGGATTCAATTATCTATCATATCATAGGTCATAGAGAACCTAATTCCTTTTGTTGATAAGATTTATGACCATTTGAAGTTTACACAATGATAAATTTCCCCTAACTCACTGCTAACCTTCACCTAGGATCATAGGTCCATCTACAAAACCGTACTGGTCAATCATGGTTCATTTTAGAGGCTGGGTAAAAGGGACTTGATCCAGGGACACAGAGCACGTACCGTAGGTCTATCCGTGGGTCGAGACTTAGTCAATTTTCTGAGCTACATTTTGGGGAGGGGTTGTAATGGTGAACTACAAACCTACAATACGGGTCGTAGAGTAGACTACGGTCCATAGATGGTGACCGTATGTTACACCAGCAATTTCTTCAAAGAAGATTTCTAGTCTTTTTTTGGATAGGAGGTGTTACATTCTTCCCCTTGGGAGCATTCATCATTGAATGAAGACTAAACTAGATGAAATAGTGGGCGAAAGCTGTAGTCCCTACCACTTATCACTGAGAACTAAGTTTCTAATTTTGTTGAGTTCCAAGAACATGCAATTATGTTGAAAATGAAAGTACAAACTAAGGAGACATGACTCCAAGGCTGGATTCATGCATGAAAAGTGAAGAGGAATTGTTTACCTCAAGCTGGATTGGAATCGAAAGGAAAGTGGTGAGGATACTTGGTTTTCATGTTTGCTTCTGCTTCCCAAATAACTCCCTCTATGAAATGATTCCTCCACAAAACATTGACTGAAGCGACTTATTTGTACCTCAACCTTTTAACCTGAAGATCAAGAATCTCAATCGGTACATCCTCATAAGAAAGTCTATCCTTCACATCCACACTCTTTAATGGCACTATAGAGGCTGGATCACTCACACACTTCTTAAAAAGTGAGATATGGAAGATCGGATGCACTACTGCTAGTTTTAGTAGTAACTCTAACTCATATGCCACTTTTCCAACCCTTTTCAAGTCTTGTAAGGGCCTACATATCTAGGACCAAGCTTCCCTTTCTTGCCAGATCTCATCACCCCATTCATAGGTGACACTTTAGAGAAAACCCAATCATCAACTTGGACGTCTAGTTCCCTTCTCCTTACATCTGCAAAAGATTTCTAACGACTCTGTGTTGTCTTAAGTCTATCTCTAATGAGTTGCACTTTCTCCATAGCATGATGGACTAAATCTATTTCTATCAGGGCTGCTTCACCTACTTCAATCGAGCCAACAGGAGATCAACATCTACTCCCATACACTCATAAGGGGCCATTTAAATATTGTAATGATAACCATTATTGTAGGCGAACTCAATAAGAGGAAGGTGATAATCCTAACTACCCTTGAAATCGATCATACAAGCTCTTAACATATCCTCTAGGTTCTGAATGGTACGCTCTGCATGTCCATTCGTCTGCGAATTAAATGTTGTGCTAAGATTAACCTGAGTACCAAGACCCTAGTGATTTAAAAAATGAGAGGTAAACATAGGACCTTGATCTGAGATGATAGAAAAGGAACCCCATGCAACCTGACTATCTTATTAATGTAAAGATTGACATAGTCTTCTGCCGAATCTGTAGTCTTGACTGCCAAAAAATGAGAAGACTTAGTCATCTCGTCAACCATCACCCAAATAGAGTAATGTTGTCTGCGAGTACGAAGTAACCCTATGATAAAATCCATATTGATCACTTCCCACTTTCAAGTAGGAATGTCGATGTTTTGATTCATACACCCTTGTTTGTGAGGTTTTACCTTGACTTGCTGGCAGTTGGGGCACTTACTCAGAAAATCTGCTATATCTCTTTTCATGTCATTCCGCCAATAGACTTTCCTCAGATCGTGGTACGTCTTGGTGGCACCTGGATGAATAGAATATCCGAAATTATGGGATTTTACAAGAATATGTTGTCTCAGCTCGCCCACATCAGGAACACACAACCTACCCTAGTAGCGAAATACACCATCTCCCCCTTAGGAGAAAACCTCCACTCTTTGATTGTGGACTGCACCCTTAAGTTCAAGAAAGATTGGATCACTGTTTTGCTTTTCCTTAATCTCCACTACCAAAGAAGATTCTGCCCATTTCTGAACTGTTACACCACTATCGGATATACTCATAAGGCGAACTTCCAGGCGAGCAAGCCTGTGAACATACTTCTCTAGTTCCTTCCTTTCTTCCTCAACATGGGCTACACTACCCATAGATAATCTACTAAGAGCATCTGCCTCTACATTAACCTTACCAGTATGGTAATGCACACTCATATCATAATCTTTAAAAAACTCAATCCATCCCGTTTGGAAAAAATTCAACTCTTTCTGGGCGCAGAAATATTGAATACCCTTATGGTCAGTGAGCACCCTTGCCTGAACACCACACAAGTAGTGTCTCCAGATTTTGAGTGCAAACACAATTGATGCAGGCTCGAGGTCATGATTTGGATAATTCTTCTCATGCACCTTAAGATGTCTAGAAGAATAAGCTATAACTTTATCTCGCTGCATGAGCACACAACTTAGGTCAACTCTTGATGCATAGAAATAGATCAAATACCATCTGAACCCTCTGGTAGATTCAAGACTGGAATTGTAGTCAATTTAGTTTTCAATTCTACAAAGCTTTTCTCACAATCACTTGACCATTGAAACTTAGCCATCTTCTGAGTTAACCTAGTCCAAGGTGAGGCTATTTATGAAAATCCTTCCACGAACCTTGTGTAATAACCTGCTAGACCCAAGAAACTTCCAATATTCGTAGTAGAGGTGGGTTTGGCACATTTTTTCACTACTTCTATCTTCTGCAAATCGAGTTGAATCCCCTAGCTAGATACAACGTGACCAAGGAAAGCAACAGATTGCAGCCAGAACTCACATTTGCTAAACTTCACAAATAACTGGCGATCTTAGAGAGTCTTAAGACCTCAAATGACTCATATGTTCTTCCTCATTCCTAGAGTAAATGAGAATATCATCAATAAAGAGGATAACGAACAAATCCAAGTACTATTTGAACACCCTATTCATTAAATCCATGAAAGTTGCAGGAGCATTGGTTAGTCCAAACGACTAAAATACAATTTCATAATGACCATACCAAGTCCTAAAGGTTGTCTTCAGAATGTCACTATCTCTGACTCTAAGATGATGATAACCGATATGCGGTCTGTCTTTGATAAATGATTAGCACCCTAAAGTTGGTCAAATAGGTCATCAATCCTGGGGATGGGATACTTATTCTTAATTGTGAATTTGTTCAACTATCTATAGTCAATGCACATTCTCAGAGAACCATCCTTCTACTTTACGAACAACACAGGTGCACCCCACGGTGAAATACTAGGTCTGATGAACCCTTATCTAAAAAGTCTTTCAACTTATCTTTCAATAGCTTACGCTCTGCTGGATCAATTCTGTAAGGAGGAATAGAAATAGTCTAGGTATCTTGAAGGAGATCAATTCCCAAGTCAATTTTCTTTTCGGGAGGAACTCCGGGAAGATCTTCTCGAAACACATCTGGAAACTCATTGACTACTAGAAGTGACTCAAGAGTTAGGATTTCAAAGTAAGAATCCTTGAACTAAGCTAGATTATAGAGATAACCCTTAGGGATTATCTTTCTGGCCTTAAGGTAAGAAATGAATTGACCCATAGGTGCTAATCTACTACCCTTCCATACTAAGATTGGTTCGTTTGGAAGCTGAAAACAAACAATCTTAGTTCTACAATCGATTGAGGCATAATAGAAATATAACCAATCCATACCTACAAAACATCAAAGACTATTATTTCTAACTCTACAATATCTACAGAGGTGACTTTCAGAGAGATGGCGACATGGCGATTTCTGTGTACTCGTCTAGCTATAACTGGGTCACCTTCTATAATAGAGACTGAAAAAGGTCCTGAGAGAGTTTCTAGACTAACACTTAGTTAGATTGCTATGCTAGGAGTTATAAAGAAGAGAGTATCCTTGGGTCTAACATTGCATAAATATCAAGGTCAAAGACTCGTAACGTACTAGTGACTACATTAGGAGAACCTTTCTAGTCCTAGAGAGCGTGAAGAGCATACAACCTGTTATGGCGTTGACAGCCACCTGTACCATATGAGTTACCCTGCTTAGCTGGGCGACTTGCTGGTGCTACTGAAGTTGTAGATTTATATCTACCATTACTACCTCCTTGACCCTATTTATAAGGACAATCCCTTAACTTGTGACCAGACTGACCACATCCAAATTATCCTTCCTTTCTTTTAAATCACTATCCTGGATGGTTCTTACCACACTTAGGGAAAGTAGTGTAAGTCTTGGTGCCCAAAATACTCTACTGAGATTTAGAGAGTGCTACCATACCCTTCTGATTATACCTGTTCTTGGAGGATGGGACACTAGCTGAGAAAGGGGTGGGCTCGAAGACTTCTGCTGATATTGCGAGCGATTTCCACCATTTGGTTTCTTCATAGAGTAATCATAGTTCTCTGTCCAAGTCTTATTATTCTCCTATGCACAGAGCATGAGTTATTATCCTAGAGATGTTCATGTTTCCCTTTAATATAGCATTTGTGCACTCTATTTTCACCAAATCTGACAATCCATACAAGAACTTATTTATCTGAGCCTTGGAGTCTACAACCATGTAAGGAGAATATTTGGAGAGTTGGTTAAACTTGAGCTCATACTCTTGTACCGTCATGTTACCCTGCCTTATGTTTATGAATTGTTGGGACTTTCCTTCTCTCAACTATGTTGGGAAAATCTATCCAGAAAGGTCTTACCAAAATAATCCCAAGTAATAGGAGTTGGATCTCTATCCCAATTCCCTTTCCACAGAGTGTACCAGATATGAGTCATATCTTTCAGCTGTTATGATGCCAACTCAACCCGATCATTCCTAGTCATCTCAACGATCTTGATGATCTCATTTAAGAAATTTTGAGAACCCTCACTAGTCTACGATCCTAAGAACTCAGGCGGATTCATCCTAACAAAGTAAACCACCCTTGCTATTGCTGGTCCATCATTCATATTCATAGGATCTTGGACCCACTAATTGTTCTTGTTTGTGACACTTTGAGCCAACATCTGAATGGAATTCCTGAATTCTGCATTTAGAGACTTCTTGATCTAGGACTTGAGGAGTTGCGTTAGCTTTCACTTCCTGGTGCTACTTGTACGAGAAGGCATGATCATACAGAAACATAAAACGTCAAGTTAGAATGTAATTAGATCATAACTTATGCACTATAATATTAACAAGAAAATGAAGTTTTCATGAAACACTTTGTAGCCTCCCTCTCATAGATATGGTGTATTTCACACCCATGAAAAGGACTCTACTCAGTGCAATTTTTTAGACATCCTAGGAAACTTAAGCTTGGCTCTAATACCAAGTTTGTCATGACCCGAGCTACCCTGAGACGCGGACACGGGACCTAGGACTACAAGTGATCCAAAGCTAGTCTTCTGCTAGCATGACCATGATCATACTAAAGTTAATAAACTGGTGTGAAAGTCAAATGATAATTAAAATGAAAATATGGGGAAATACACATATACTATAACTAAGATACATGAAGTACTATGAGTTTAATACAAAGAAGATACTAACTCATCTCTAAGAAGAATCTATCTATGTATTAAATAAGCCTCTAATTGACTAGAAATTCTATGACAAGCCCCAACTAAGTCCAGCAAATTAAAATTAAAGGAATAAAATACTTAAATGAAACGCATGAGTATTTTTCACGGAGAATGAGGACTCACCATTAATTTTCTGAATATGACACGGGGAATCAATCTAAGCGTGTTTTGGATGCTGAGAACCTGAACCTACATAAAGAGATGATGTATCACACATATGTGTTGGTAATTGAAAGGTATTGATCATGTATGATAAAGTAAAGCTTAAATAACATATAACTGAACAAAGCAATAAGATGGTGATATGATCTGAACATTATATAGATGCTGAATGCTGAAATATCTAAATGTAATGACCAATTTATAAATGCTGAAACTGAATATATTGATAAATGGTCAATCCAATGGAATCAGACTGAACTATGGGAGCTACTAAAAACCAATAATAAAACCACATGAGCTAATATGGAGTCAGATGTATATGCCCCATCGAGAGGACCCAATATACCCTTCTAGAGGTAAAAAGGCATGCTGGCATGATCGCTAAACTAATGCCCACGTAGGGGACTTACAACCTACTTGGCTAGTAATTCTGGGACTATTTTGGTAAGATAAACCCTAATCCCGCTCGGTATTATGCTACTCCAAATGAATTAAGTGGTTAACTTATTATGACTGAGTTTTTGTATATACTGGATAGTTCAAACCGAACATGTAAATTAAGGATGCAACAATTAATCTGATAATGATACATCAATAACTGAGGCATGTATAATTGAATAACTGATATATATGACCTAGCATGTGTAATTTAAGAACTAAAGAAATGCATAGTTAGAGTTCGGAAATTTATGCACTAACTGAGTAATAACATGATAATCTTATTTGAAACATATAACTAACTAATTCGTGATAATGTGTTGAAGTTCTAGAAACTCTATCTCTAATTATGATAAAGGAATCAACAAACTGACTGAATTTTGGGGACCTAATGGGCGAAAGCAACCCATTACCGAAATCCCACATTCCTGCGATGAATTCCATGGAGAACTTTTTAGATTATGGGGCTGGAGCTGATGGAACATTCCTTCGTTCTTGAACTGGGGTTCTTGACTTTTTTTCATCTCTTACTTCTAACTTTCTATGTTTTGATCAATAATTTAACTTAGGTAAGTTCTAGTTATCTTTCTTTGCTTAAACTTACTAAAATCTCATGATCTAGGGTCTAAATGACGTATCTTAGGGTCCTTGATTTTTAAAAGACCAAAAGGCCCCTGAATTAACGCATGTCAGAGTGATCGACAAATTGGACTTAGACCATCTCCAACCCATCTCTATTTTACTCTCTATTCTCTATACTTAGAGAGTAAAATAGAGATGGGTTCTCCAACCCCTCTTTATTTTACTCTCTATCCTCCATTTATAGAGAGGTGAATAGTTTGGAGAACTACTATTCCCCTCTCTATTTTACATTCTGATTATTTAAATATTATTACCATTGTATTATAAATTACGTCTTATTATTTGTAATTAGTGTCTAATATTATATAACATCTAAAAACATATTATTGACTAGTTACTATTTTATCCAAATTAAAAAATTTCTATTTTTTCTAAAAAATCATTAGTTAAAATATGTAATTTCAAATTATAATAATATTATTTATATTATATGAGACTATATGTTAAGTTTTTAATAGTTGAATCATTATCTAAGTAATATAACATCTAAAAACATACTATTGATAAGTATACTATTTTCATTACGAAATAATAATTTTTCAAGTTTTTTGTAAAAGATTGTCACTTTAAATATTAAATTTAAAATTATAATTATTTTTCGCTATGATGAATACACAAAATCTACATGATAATTCAAACAATCTACTTTTATGTTATAGTGTTGAATTATTAAACTACATTTTTTCATAAGCATGAAAATACTTTTTGCAATAGTTCAAAATGAAATAGGGGAAATAAATTTGTACGCGAAATAGTTGGATACAAGACGAAATTGTTAATTTAAACAATTTTTAGCTATACATAAATAAATGGTCAAACAATTACTCATTTTGAACTCCGTAATGCATTACTAGAGCATTATGGGAGCAACATAATAGTCCTGAAAGTCAAGTATTTATGTAAAATTTAAAATTAAATTTTACAATAATGCATTATTATTATGTAATTGTATTTATCAATAATTTCACTTTTATTTGAATTGTTGTTAATATCTATTATATATAATATTTGTTGTATTTTATTTTATTTAAAAATTTAGAATAAAATATATTTATATATTTAATGAAAAATTGAAAAGAATAAAATCTATATTACACGAAGATTATAAAGATTATATGGCAATTATTTGCGAAAAGAAGAAAGGATTTATATTATAAATTAATAAAATAAAAATAATAATATAATTTTGAGCAGAGAGAAAAAGATTCTTCTTAGAGACTAAAATAGATAATTGGGTTGGAGTTGATTGTTTAAAAAAATAGAGAACTTTATATTTAGAGAGCAAAATAGAAGGTAGGGTTGGAGATGACCTTACGGCCCGTAGTTCAACCTACGGTTCATAAATTAGGTTCGTGGTTCAAGTCTGCTAAACAGGCCTTCACTAAAATGAGCATAACATTTTACTCAGTGGTTGGATTCAGCAAACTCGGCGCACTAGAAAGAGGATTCAAGTATAATATTATAGGTCATAGAACACCTATTCCTTTTGTGATAATAATTATGACCATTTGAAGTTTACACAGTCAAAAATTTCCCCCCTAACTGACTGCTAACCTTTACCTACGGTCTGTAGGTCTATCTACGGACTGTAATGGTCGATCGTGGTTCATGTAAGAGGCTAGTAAAGGGGTCTTGATCCACGGACATAGGCCACGAACCGTGGTCTAACATACGGGCCATAGATTTGTCCATGGGTCGAGACTTTACCAATTTTCTGAGCAGGATTTGGCAAAGGGGTTGCAGGGGTGAACTACGGACTTACAACACGGGTCGTAGATCAGAATGTTGTCCTTAGATGGTGACCACAGGTTACACTTGAGATTTCAGCAAAGACGATTTCTGGTCTTTTTTTTAAATACAGGGTGTTACATCCATTTTTATATTTGACACTTCGGTGTCACCAATTGAATTTAGCTTTTTTTTTTATTTGATACTTCTTAAACTACTACTAATTAGAAAGAAATTCTAGTTTACCTACCATTTTCACTACTACTCCTTGGGACACGACCCCAACCCTTGGCTGAGTTACAATACTCGCTTTGATTCGTAGACAGTTAGACTGTAGGCTAGTGTTGTTTATGACGATTCACAGAGAAGAAGCATCAAAATGGTTTCGCTCTTGGGGAGTGGTGTCACGTGAAAATGTTGTTTTATTGTTTTTTTTTTCATTTTAGTTATTGTTTTGCTAATCTTAGTTTTATTATTGTTTTGCTTATTTCAATTATAAATCAAGAAATAAGAAAATGGATGAGCACTATGGATGTCACACAAATTATCCTCTCCTGAAGCTATTAAACCTCAAGGATACATTACTGACATTCAAACAGGCAAGGGAGGAGACAATTCAAGAAATACGACTGAGGTTTAGAGTAATCTTGCAGACATACCCATCTCATGGAATGCCTGATAAGGCACTGCTTGATTGTTTCTATTAGGGTCTCAAAATCGAAAATAGAAGAATAGTTTAGCACCTTTGTGAAGGGGGAATATTGAACCATCCCTACAATGTTGTTGCTACACTACTTGGTAAAATGGTCGAAACTAACAAAGAATACCAAAAGAAATACGAATGGGATAAACTGGTGGCGCAAGTAGATGCTCTATCCAAAAGGGTGATGGTATTAAAAGAGCAAGATGGAGAGAAGAAAATGAACTTCTTCCTTCGAGGATGCAAATGGAGAAAGAAGAATGAGAGTGTGCAAAATGACAATGCCCTTTCACATATCCAACAAAAACTTGATGATCTTTGAAGCTAGTGTCTAATCTTGAGTTGAGTATCTTATCTCTGAGTTAAGTGTCTTATCCTAGAGTACTTCTGAGTTGAGTATGTTAGTATTTTTAAGCATCCTTGAGTACTCTTTAAGTTGATAAGTTTAAAAAGAGATAAATATAATTCCATTTTTATCGAGTTCAAGCTTATGTTATGCTTTAGAGTTCCCCTTACATTCTCTTACATTCCACGTACTCAATCATTTGTCCTGCATCTTCTGATGATGCAGACACAGGTATTCATGATCATCAACAGGAGTTTCGTTGATAAATCCGAGAGTTTGAGTTATCTATGGTGAGCCTCCTTTCTTTTGGAGGATTTCATTTACCCTTCACTTATATAAGTTGTTACGATGTCGTGGGTCTTTTCCCTACTTTCATGATTGTCACATAAAGGCTTCATAGATAGTTAGTATAGTTGAGGAGTCCTTATTAATCAGTTATTTTGTTATATGTTTTATAGACTTAAGTTTTCTATTTTAAGGCGAATGGAGCATATTATATTATTCCGAGTTTTCTGTTGAGTTAAAGTATTGTATTTCAGTTTTATGAATTTTATTTTGTTTTAAGCTTGTGGATGCTTGATTTTGGAACATCTCATAACTCGTAATAGCTAAGAATAAGCGAAGAAAAAATAAATAATCACTTTTGAAAAGAAAGGAAAAAAATATTAAAAATTTTCCAAGTTTAAGAAAGTGATTTTGGTCATTTTCAAATGAACATTACTCCTAGCTCAGGATGAGTTAGAGATATTTTTAGATATGGTTGGAAATACATTGGAAAGATCTTTCTAACTCTGCCGAGTATGTGCATTTTTTATCTCATATGAGGGAGATATGCTTATTTGAAGTTGGGCTGCTGAAGTGAAGAAAGTTCGATTCCGGATTTAAGGAAGGGCAAACTAGTCTTTTCACCCATTTATTTTGTATTTCATTTTAGAAATTTGTTTGGGGTGAAAGTAATTTTTAGTTCAAATTTAAAAGTTATTTTACGCTTCGGGCTTGTATAAAAGAGTAGAGAAGAAGGAAAAGGGAGAAAAATAAAGGATTCGTCAAGAATGCTAAGGCGTAAGAATCCTTGATTATTCTCCCTTTTCCTTCTCTTCTCTTTTCTCCAAGCCTTAAGCGTAACGCCTTACGATTCTTGAAGAATCCTTGATTTTTATCCCCTTTCCTTCTTCTATTCTCTTTTCTCCAAGCCCTAAGCATAAAATAACATTTCTAATCTGAACTAAAACTTATTTTCAGCCCAATTAAATCCCTGAAACGAAATAGGAAATAAATGGATGAAAAGACTAGTTTTCCCTTCCTTAAATCCGGTATTGGACTTTCCTCACTTCAGCTGCCCACCTTCCAATAGGCATATCTCCCTCATACGATATCGAAAATGCGCAAACTCAGCGACGTTGGAAAGATATCCCCAAGGTTTTTCCAACCATATCAGGACCTCGCTCTAACTCATCCCGAGCTAGAAGTTATGACTTTTTGAAAATGACCAAAACATACTTTCTTAAACATAGAAAAGTTTCTAGATTTTTTCCTCTTTCCAAAAGTGATTATTTATAGTTTCTTAGCTTATTCTTAGATATTAAGAGTTATGAGATGTTACAAAGTTAGTTTTCTGCTTATAGTCAGCCATGATGAGGGTTCATTTGGGGTCCAACAATGATTCTTGTCTGCCGACCACATCCAAGATGTAGACTCGGGTTATGAAAAACATGGTATCAGAGCACAGAGTTCAAGTGTTCGCGTGTCTATGAAGTTGTTTAAAGTAATATCTTTTATATGGTTGTGAGGGCCCACTTCTAAAAATGTACAAACATGTAAGAAAAGTTTTCCATTCTTTCATCCTCTTAATCGTGCAATTGAGCTAAGTCATATAGATCTATTCATAAGAGCTTGAGAAAGTTTCAAAACTTCACAAGGGCTTGAAAGAATCCCAAGAGTAATTTAAACATTCAGTTTTAGAGTTATTCATTAATATGGATCGTGCATTTGAGATAAAAGTGAGTTGTACTCTCTTGTCTAAGCCATGTTTCAGCTAAGATCCTTTTGAGGAAGTATGTATAGAGCCTGGGTAGTAATTTCATTCCAAAATGATAGTATGAATGACGAGATCATGAGAAACAATAATGAAAGATCCAGAGTTAGAGAAAAGTATGTAGAGGTTTAGCAATCTA
Source organism: Solanum peruvianum (assembly GCA_027705065.1). Classification (NCBI taxonomy): domain Eukaryota; kingdom Viridiplantae; phylum Streptophyta; class Magnoliopsida; order Solanales; family Solanaceae; genus Solanum; species Solanum peruvianum. The sequence goes on along the minus strand of JAKWJD010001766.1, from coordinate 50,857,846 downwards.
AGTAAGGAAGATGGCATTTTGGAAAGCTATTGTTATTATAGTCATGCACCTAGTAAGATAATAATGAATAGTTTTCCCTTACGGGTAGATTAAGAAGTGAAAAGTTGTGAAGAATTCATGATAGGAGGTAGAGTAAGTGTTGCAAGTTAATATGAGTTAGAGTATACCTTAACTAGAAAGGGGTTGCAATGATGGGTAATTGTGTTAATAATGACCAAGTGTAAGTGGTGAGTATATAGAAGGGGCAAGAGTGTTTATGAAGTGGTATATCTAATGTAGGACTATGAATTTTTAAAGGAGTACCTCATGGCATTAAGAGGATGATATAGTTATTTGAGAGATAATGTGCGGTAAGTGAGTAAGTATTACTTAAGTTGTGAAGTGGGAATGTGATGGTAATTCGATTATGCAAAATAAGAGGTAAGTCTCGACTAATTGTCATGAGGTCCTAGTGGGCCAGTGTTTCTAAATTTCCATAGTAGTATTGAGGTAAAGCTATAGTAAGCGAGCAATCATATTGATATTCAGGTTTAGTAATAAACATTAAGCTTGAATTCTATATGAGGGTCATGATCAAAAGAATGGCAACATGAGGGTGATGATAATAGTCTTGATATTTGACATGGTAGACTTGATATAGAATAGGTGAGGAATTGAAATAGTTGTTCAAATGATTGTGAGTATTAAAGACCTAACCTTTAGATAAAGGCAGTGAAGTGTGGCTGTATCAAAAGAGTAAAAAGAGCATTAGGAGAATGTACACTAGTTAGATATGTGGAATAGATCCATATCTTAAGTGCTAGCTTTAGACCTAAGGGAAGATGATAAGATGAGAAAGCAAGTCAAGTGTGGAGAATAAGATAGTAATGAGTTCCAATTGGGAGGATAAGGTTTTACTATGAGAAATATTTAAATGAGATCCCTTAGTTGGTTCAGAAGGAGCTAGTTAGTAGGATCCATGAATTGTGCTAAGTTTGAATGTGGTGGTAAGGAGTAATAGTCTTAGGATGAGATTCCCTAGAGATATAGAATCTAAACTTAAGAATTTGTGTTAAGCTTGAATATAGTAAGAGCATACCATTAAAATCAGACCTTAGTAAGAGTAACCTTACTCTATACTCAGGTCAGTTGTCATTAGAGGACGAATGATCCCAAGGGGGAGATATTGTAACACCCCAGAAATTTTTCTGAACTAAAAACTCGAACCTTTATTTGTGGTGAGTGAGAATTTTTAAATTAATTTAAAATTTCGTGAGTTTAAAGGTCACTAGATGTAGAACCTTAAGTTCCAAATAGAAACTAAAGAGAAAAACATTCAAGTTATTCCTAAGTTTGCTTAAGTTTTGGGTAAACTTCAACTAGTTATAACTTTTAGTAATGAAGTTGTTAGGAGACCCATATGATAAAGTCCTTCTAGTTCTCTTTCCAACGCCACAAAGTTTGCTCAATTCCATGCTCTGAGTAAACAATTATGACGGATTTAGTAATGTCACACAAACCTGGCAGCAGCTCCGTGACATGGAGCCAATACGAACCTCACTGCCTAGTGAAAAAATAATTCCGACTCTGAGCTCATTTTATTTATTTATTTAAGGGTATTCTTGTCCTAAAAACCATAAGGAGGTCATCTAAATTTCCCTAAACGTATAGAAAATCAATTTTCACAAATCAAACCCTCTCATTCGCTCCAAAGATTCCACGCTCAAGAAAAATCAAGAAATGCTTAGGCTAGGTCTATCTTGCCAAATTTTGCTTCAAGTTCTTCAAGAATATTGTTGTTTCAGCTATGTAAGCTTCCATAGTGTTGGGTTTATTCACCCACACATCAATCATGTTAATTCCAGCTTGAAATTCGTTCTAAAAGTTGAAGCTTTGATGTTTTTGTAATTTATTCATGAATTTGTTTTTGTTCTTGAATTGGGATAAGATTTAGGAGTTATTAAGGTTAATGTGTCAATTTATAGAGTGGCTAGAAAATGAAGAAGGAAAAGTCTACCTGATTTTGGCACCCAAGTCCGCTTTTCGAACTTGATGCCCCAGTGACCAAAAATTTGCTCCACCTCGTGGTTAGGTCGTATACTCTTCTGTTTCAAAATTATATTTCATGACCAAAAATTTAATGCAACTCCATATCGCAGACTTGTTCCAAGACGATAATTTTTTGACCGATTCACTTGCTTAGATGTCTAAAACTACTCCTAAACATAACAAGATTTTTGCTACCACAAATCACAACCTTGAATTTATAAATAACATTCAAGGTAGAGTTGAGAGTCTAGTCTTGAGAGTTCTTTCAAATATTTTTTGAAAAATCCCTTTTACTCTTTTGGAGGAGTCTTCCACAAATTCTAATAACTTGTTTCCAGACTCGAGCAACTGTGTATGAGAGTTACAAGAATGTATTCATGAGTCTACCTTGTCATCATGAGATACTTCATATTATGAACCATAACTCTTGAATTCATAATTCACATTAAAGAGTTAGGAGTAGAGTTCAACAAAATCTTTGAGTTTAAATGTGAATCTTTTGAGATCAACTACTGATTCGAACCAAGTTTTAAGTAAGTAAATCAGAGAATGAGAAGAGTTGTACACATAAGTTCCATGCATTTATGTAGACCTTCGAGTCAAGTTGTTCATTCCCATAAAATTTTCATCGACTCCATTAGTTGATTATCTTTGAGAGGAGTAGTATCTTCAAGTTCTAAATCTTGAGTAATAAGTTTCTAACACATTTGAGTTTATGTTTCTAATCATGGGACCAGAACATGTTAGTCATGAAATCTTTGAGTTGAGTAGTTCAGGTCTATAATCTCGCATGAACCCTATAAGTTTAACAATCTTGAGATGAGAAGTGTCTTTGAGTCCTTGAGTTGAATAGTTATGCTTATAATTCCGAATGAACCCTCCAAGTTGAACATCAAGAAATAATCCATAAAAATGAGATCACGAACTTTAAATCCATAATCCAATTCAAGGAAAGTGAAAATCAACGTCAAGAGAAGTTAAGAGTCAAGTCTAGAAATTAAGACAAGTCAAAGTGAAGTTTATAAAGTTTTTAAAAGTCTTTCACAAACATTTTCACTTTGTTTTACAGACTTAAAATTTAAAGTTAAGTGAAGAGTAAAGAGTTGGGTTCACTTCTGAAAAAATCTATAGGGAACTAAGTATTCCCAAAGAATTTATAAATGGTTTTTTAGTATTTAAGATGAGAGGAAACTGAGATTTCCAAAAGAGTTTTGTGTAAGAAAAGGTAACATTGATTCCAAGAGAGATTTTAAGCTAAGTTTTGAGTAATTATCTCAAACCGAAGAAAGAAGTTGTTTTAAAAATATATGAGCTAAGTAGTATTGAGCACCGATATGGGGATACCAGTTCATATAACTCAAATATCTATAGGCCATGTAGCCATTATAGGTAGTAAAGGATCATAATTTTTAGATGATCACTTAAGTTAAGCTAGTGGATCCACTAATTTAAGCATTCTATATGAAGGAAAATTATAGGACAGTTCTAGCAGCATGGACAAGACATTGTATCACCACTTAGGCTCATAGTGGTAGTTGTCGGTTAGAGAGAAACCCACAATAGTAATTGCATGGTTCCTCAAGTGGTTCTACATAGTATGAATGGAGGTATGCAACTTCATTCATAGTTTGCACAAGTAGACTTTTAGAGGGAGCATGGTATGTCTTTTATGATATCATTATGAGTTGACATCATGTTTTAAACAATTTTTCTTTATATTGTACTTGTTTTAAACTACTCTACATTGAAATGACTACATTTAACTAATAGGAGTTGAGTACCTTAAGTTGAATATCTTGAGTAGATCTGTGTTTCATTGAGTTGAGTATCATATCTTTGAAGTTGAGTACCTAATATTTGAAGTTAAGTATCTAATCTATGAGTTGAGTATATTATCCTTGAGAACTTCTGAGTTGAGTAAGTTAGTAGTTTTGAGTATCCTTAAGAACTCTTTGAGTTGAGTAATTTTGAAAACAGGTAAGTATGTTTACATTTTTATCAAGTTGAAGCTCATGCTATGCTTTAGAATTCCCCTTTCATGCTCATACATTCCACACAGTGAACCATTTGTCCTACGTTTCTCATGATCTAGACACAGGTATTCAGGATATTCAATAGGAGCTGCATTGATACATTTGAGAGTTCGAGTTACCTATGATTAGCCTCCTTGCTTCTAGAGGATTTGATTTACCTTTCAGTTATATAAGTTGTTACGATGTCGTGGATCTTGTCCCGACATTCATCATTGTCATTTAGAGGCTTCATAGATAGTCAATATAGTTGAGGAGTCTGCGTTAATTATTTTTTTATTAAATATTTTAAAGGACTTAAGTTGCCTATTTTATGGCGAATGTAATATATGATATTATTCAGAGTTTTCTTTTTAGTTAAAGTTTTGTATTTTAGTTTTATGAATTTTATTCTATTTTAAGCTTTTGCATGCTTAAGTTAGCCTTCCTTTTGTAGTTAGCCAGGATGAGGGTTTGCTTGGGGACCAGCAATGGTTCTTGAGTACCCACCACGTCCTGGGTGTAGATTGGGGTCGTGATAATAATAGTTGATTTGTCACCTAAATAAGGATCAGACTATCTTACCCAATTCTATTTAATAGTATACGAGTGGGTAAAGTCATTTGAAGAAATATCGGAAAGTCTCTAAAGCGTATCAACTTCATTAAGTAAGCCTAAGCAATAACTAGCCTATAGGATAAGGCCAACAACAACACTATGAAAACTATGAGGTAAGATATTGTCATACAACAATAATAGGCATGCTTGAGCGCCCAAAACTACTTGACACACACCTAAAATATGAATTTTAATAAATAAACATGATTCGACTATAAGCCCATCCCAATTCTAGTTATTTAACATTTACATTTACAAGATCAATCTAAAGGTCAGTAAAACGTAGCCTAGATCAATACAAACTATCACACTCTAAGTTTTTAATTCTGAATTTTGCCCTTCCGAATGACCTATGATCGCTACCACACTACCGAAAAATGATTGTAACATCAAAATAGATTTTTATATATTAAAATCACAATGATTGGTTACAGACGCAAAATCAAATCAAAATGGAATAATGAGACCCGCATCTGAAATACAAAAATTGACTCCTTCAATGGGTCCTCATTAGCTTACTGAACTTGTACCCCTGAAATGAGTACAATTCAAGGTCGAAAAAACCCAGCAACTAATCATGCATGAAAATGATATGAAAACCACCAGTAAATGGGCTTGGGTATTCCTTCTTAAAGAAAATCATGTGAAACAAACTTTCCATGCCTATCTCATAATCCAGTACAAAGCCATACAAAATCCCGGCAATACTTAAAAATATTAACAAAAACAAAGCTTCACAACTCTAATAATAGGAAAAAGAAATGTGTAACTTAGTTGAAATGATGACTATTACTAGTCAAATGACCTTCGAGATCGTGGAAGGACAGACCTCCAAAGTATCCCAAACATGGTGTCTAGCGCACGAATGTGAAAGGTAAGCTTTTTTTTTCCTACGCAATCACAGTATAGGAATACAAACTTGATGGGAAACCTCGTACATCAGATTAATGCAGACACCAAGCTTGTCAATCATAACATATGTGGCGTGAGATGCATAAACATGAAAGGTAAATGGAGGTTGCACTAGATTATGCACATCAACTGATTCCCAAAAGTTCAAAATCCCTGATGGCATACTCAATATTCATTTGGAACCCCGAACACATGAACAAACTATGCTACCCCACCAAACATAGCTTTTTTTAAACTTAAGTGAGATGTCGAAACTTCTAATCTAGGTATTCTTGATGAAATGTGGGTTTCACATTAAAACTCCATTTTAAGTTATTGCCACAAAGTTGTTCCAAATGAGCCTGGAAGCCTCAAGAATTCTACCACGAGAAAACGCAATGGAACTGTACACACTCAAGTAAAATCCAATCCATGAAATAATTCGATCTATGGACAGCGTTGTGGTAGTAAGAATCTACATTGAAGGTCCTTGTAGGTTAAACTTGGTGTTCCAGAGCTATCAGAATCATCAAACTTGCATTCTGAGGCTATCGACCTAAACTTTTAACTTAAGTCAACCATTAACATAAAAAACACCTATATAAAGAAACTTGCATAGAAACCAAACGAATGATGAGGTAACCGAATTGTCAGTCCCTACAAGTCCTAAATGACATGGGGTTGCTATAAGAATGTTTTAAATGTAAAAAAGGAATGCAATAAGAGAAAATGGTTCGAAAGGTCATTATACGTTTAACATTAAAAGTATCTTGGTTAATGAGTAAAAATCAGAACCTAGTGTGAGTAAGATTTTTGATAAAAGATCACCAAACTTCAAAGAACAATTTCAAATTACAACTATACAATCGATAGGACTAATTCTAATGCCCCCAACTCAATTGTTTAGTCTTGGTATGCCTCCTCAAAGAATATAAACTCTTTTATTAGAAACTTTGAAGTATTAGTTACACAAAAACTACTACTTAATCAAGAATAAGACTAGTAAAGTAAGTAACAACTTCAATTTCAACTTACAAACTCAAATTAGACCAAAAAAAAACTATTCAATTTAGTACTTCGTTTCCAACCCTAGATTTAACAAACAACTCCTTAATTTGATGACTATTGTTTGCTACAGAACTATGTTATGATGGATATAGTACCTGCTTTAATTGTGTCTAGTAATAATCCTTTTGTCAAGATAATCGATAGGAAAATAATTAGGTTGTTGCTCCGCAACATAGAATCATTAAGTATGAGAATACTATATTAATGGGATAATGTTCCCTTAATAGATGTCTCCTCATAAGATTCTTTCCTAGTCATGTATGCTTAATTGTCTCGAGAGATTCTCTACATCTTCACATTTCATAAGTAACGTGTTGTATGAGCATGGTTTACATAACATTACATTTACACATATATGCTTTGTGAGTAAACCTATCTTTTATATAGATTATTTGTCATTTATCAAAATAGTGAACACTATAAAATAAGGGCATTATCCACCCAACACTAACTAGATGTGTATGGATTAGTAATAGTAAAATATTACAACAAACTAACCTTGAAAAGATTTTAACAAAAGTAGAGACTTGCTTTTAAAAAATAATTATAATAGTATTTTTCGATGAAATTAAGTTCAAGTCCTTTGAAATGATAGGAAAGAAACAAATACCAGAGATATATTGTTCTGTGAGTAAAACACAATAGAGAAGAAGAGAGGAATGATAGAAAAGAATTTTTTTATTGACTGAAAAAAATGTGCGATGCAGTCATTCTAATAAGCAAAAACATAGTAAATGTTAAGCTAAAATATAGTAACTATCCAACAAGATTTTCTCCTAAAACCTAGGTAACAACCCACGTTTAAACTACTTCCTAAATACTAGGACAAACAAAACAGATAACAATGTATTTTCTAACAGAACTCTAATTTACTAAATTAAATTATTAAAACAAACACCCTCCCCTAAACTGAAAACTCTCAAGCTTCAGTTTAACTTCAGGTTCCTGAACTCTTCCATTGTGCTGATGCCCATCAACCTCCTCAGCTTTTGGAAAGTAAGAGACCTGAGAGTTTTAGTAAAAATGTCCGCCAACTGATCTTCACTTCAGCAGTACTGAATCTCTATTGTTCCTTCGTTATTGAGATCTCGCAGGAAATAATACTTCACATCGATGTGCTTGCTTCTTCCATGTAAAACAAGATTTTTTGATAGTTTAATGGCTTAGTTGTTGTCGCAGAAAATTATAGTTTCTCCTTTTTGTTTGAATTGTAGTTCTTCAAGAATTTTCCTCAACCAAATAGCTTGACAAGCACAAGCTGTAGCAGCAAAAAAATCTTCTTCAGTAGTCGATAAACTTACAATTTTTTGCTTCGTGGAAGACCATGAAACTAACCCCTGTGCCTACCACAAAAACATAGCTTGAAGTTCTCTTTCTGTCGTCTTGATCACCTGCATAATCTTTGTCAACAAAACAAATCAAATTAGATTTTTCACCCTTCTTGTGGAACAAACCGAAATCCTTAGTTCCTTGTAAGTAGTGAAGAATTCTCTTGGCAGCTAGCAGGTGAATTTCCGTCGGGCTCTCCATATACCTGCTTATAGACTTACACCATACATGATGTCGGGCCTTGTGGCTGTAAGATACATCAAATTACCTACAATTTGCCTGTAGAGTGTGTTGTCTACCTTAGCTCCTCTTCCAGCTTTGTTTAGCTTCAGGACAAACTAGACTGGAGTATCGGCGGAATTGCAATTCTTCATCTTGAATCGGTTTAAAATTTCCCACACATATTTCTTTTGGGAAACGAATATACCATCATCAGATTGTACTGCTTCAAAACCAAGAAAATAATGCATCTTACCAAGATCAGACATCTCGAATTCATCCATCATAGATATCGTAAAATCAGAAAACATGGCACTATCATTCCCGGTAAATATAAGATCATCAACATATAAACACACAATGAGCATTTTCCCAGATTCTCCTATTTTAACAAAAAGAGAGTGCTCGTATGGACATTTCAAGAAACCAACTTTTAGAAAGTAAGCCTCAATGCGACTATACCAAGCTCGTGGAGCTTGTTTTAGTCCATAGAGAGACTTTTTCAACTTGTATACCTTATGCTCATCTCCAATTTTGATATAGCCAGAAGGTTGTTCAATAAATACCTCTTCCTCCAAGTATCCATGTAGGAAAGCTAATTTGAAATCCAATTGAAAGATAGGCCACTAATTTTGTGCCACCAAAGCAATTACCATTCTAATGGTGTCATGCCTTACGACTAGAGCAAACACTTCAGTGTAGTCCACACCATGCTCCTGCTTGTATCCCTTAGCCACCAATCGCGCCTTATACTTGTCAATTTCACCATCTTCTTTCAATTTTATCTTATAGACCCACTTGACACCAATGGTTTTCTGCCCCTTCGGAAGATCTGATAACTCCCAAGTTCCATTTCTTTCAATAGCATAAATCTCATCATCCAGAGCTTTCCTCGATTTCTCCTCTTTGACGGGATTCTCAAAAGTTGTAGGATTGCAATCTGCAAAAATGCAAAATGGGAAACATCTTCATTAACATCAATTCCTGTTACCTTATAATCCGTCATCCACGCGGGCCTTCTGCGAGCACGACGAAGAGGCTGTTCAGCTGCATAAGTTTCTTCAAAAGTTGCTAGTACAGTTTCCAGTTGGTTAAATTTCAGCAACAGCTGGTAGAATTCCAACAGCTGTAGAAGCTGAATTCTCTGCACTTTCAGGCATCGCAGCTACTTCTTCGGCTGTAGTATCAAACACAATTGGAGTAGACTTCTCCATACTCCATTCCCAAGTGTTTTCTTCATCAAAAACGACATCTCTGCTGGTCACAACTTTCTTTGTCAAAGGATTGAACAGCTTGTACGCCTTGGATGTGTCGCTAACACCAATAAAAACACATCTCTCACCTCTATAGTCAAACTTCTTTCTTTTTACTTCTGGGACATGTGCATAAGCAATGGACCCAAAAATTTTAAATTGGTCTATTGTCGTTTTCCTTCCGCTCCAAGCTTTCTCAGGTGTAACATCTCGAAGAGCAAAGTGGGACATCTATTCAAGATGTGAATTCTCCAATTCACTTCTTCCGGCCAAAATTCCTTTGGAACTCTTCCCCGAGCCAGCAAGCTACGAACCATATTGAGAATGGTTCTATTCTTCCTCTCTGCCACACCGTTTTGGTGCGCTGTATATGCTGTTGTGAGCTCTTTCCGAATGCCACTAGTCTCACAAAAATCAACAAATACCTTAGAGAAATATTCTCCTCCGCGATCTGTCCGAAGGTTCTTAACAATCCTTCCAGTCTCATTCTCCACACGAGCTTTGAAGATATTAAACACATTAAAGGCCTCCGACTTTTCTTGCAGAATATACACCCAAGTCTTTCTGGAATAATCATCAATAAAGTAATAAAATACTTTTTACCTCCATTCGAGATTGGTGTTATTGGCCCGCAAGTATCTGAGTGTACCAAACCCAATACCTCTTGGTTCTCCATGACTTACTTTTCGGAAACTGAGAACGATGTTGTTTGCCACCAACATATTTTTCACACATTTGGGAGGGAACAACAATTTGAGGAAGCCCTTTCAGGAAGCCTCGTCACCATACTCTTCCTTTAAAGGATCTTCAAGCCACTAAAGTTCAAGTGACCATATCGAAATGCCAAAACCATGATGGGTTTTTCACTTCTGCCATAGAGAAAGAATGAACATTTTCAATCTTCAAAGGAAACAACCTATTTTGACTCATTCTCACAATAGCAATAATTCGTTTGGATGAATCATAAATTTCAATGCATCATTCCTTAAGGTGATGACATAGTCCTTTTTCTAACAGTTGACCGACACTCAGCAAATTGCTTTTCTAAGCTGGAACATACAACACATTAGATATGATCTCCACACACCCATTTTTGGTTCTAAAATTTATATTGCCCTTTCCCATCACATTCACAGTAGATATATTACCAAAACTTACTGTCGATCGGAAACTTTCATTTAAATAAGTAAAAGAAGACTTCTTCTAGTCATGTGGTTACTACAACTGGTATTCACATACCAAAGAGCTTGTTCGTCAGGCTCTTTTTCAACATGAACTGCCATTAACAAAGTTTCTCCTTCTTTGTTCTCAACGAAATTTGACTTCTCCTGTTTCTCATCAGGAAGCCTAGTATAACATTCCGAACGATAATGACCAAATTTATGACAACGATAACATTCTACCTTGGATTTATCGAAATCCCTTCCTCTGCCTTTACAGTAGTCATTAGCTCTAAAATTTCCACAGCCTTCTTTGTTGCCTCCATCTCTATTTCCACGATCTGCTCTTCCGCTTCCTCTTCATCTACCTCTACCCCTTCCTCTAGAATCGAAAGAAATAAAAGTAGAAGCCTTCAAGGCCTGCTCCTCAAAAGCTGAACTTCGATTCATCTTCTGTTCATGTACCAATAAGGAGCTTTGCAATTAATCAAGCGATAACTCATCTATATCTTTTGACTCCTCAATGGAGCAAACAACATAATCATACTTCGGCATTAAAGAGCGCAATATCTTTTCAACAATTGTGACATCGTTCATCTTCTCTCCTTGGAATCGCTTTTTGTTGCTAGTCTCCATCGTTCTAGCACAGTAATGCATTACAGACTCTCCTTGCTTCATCTGCAAAGTCTCAAAATCCCTTTTCAAGGCTTGAAGCTGTGCGCGCTTCACTCTAGCAGTGCCTTGATATTTATTTCTCATGGAGTCCCATATATCCTTGGAAGTTTCTTTACAAATAATAGTTTCCAAGATAGGACGCTCAATATCCTGAAAGAGGTAACTTTTTGCCTTCAAATCTTTCAACTTTCTTGCTTCAAACTCCATCTTTTGAGCATTCGTCAAAGCCTCGACTTCTGTTGGAGCGCCGATGCCATCCTCCATAATTTGTGAATACTCTTTTGACCGTAAAAAATTTTCCACTAGCATACTCCAATGGTCAAATGACCATCAAAACAAGGAATGGCTGCTTGCAAGAAGTTGCTCTCTGAAGCCATAAACTCACAATATCTCGCTTTGTTTTCTTTTGAAACTAACTTGCAGCTCTGATGCCACTGATAGGAAAGAAACAAATTCCAGAGATATAATGTTTTGTGAGTAACTACAATAGAAATGAAGAGAGAACTGATAGAAAAGAATTTTTTTATTTACTGAAAAGAACTGCGATGCAGTCATTCTAATAAGCAAAAACATAGTAAACGTTAAGCTAAAATATAGTAACTATCCAACAAGATTTTCTCCTAAAACCTAGGTAACAACCCACGTTTAAACTACTTCCTAAAGACTAGGACAAACAAAACAGATAAGAATTTATTTTCTAACAGAACTCTAATTTACTAAACTGAATTATTAAAACTAACATGAAAATCCTTCTCAATACACAATACTATTTTTGTGCTAACCGCACATCATTATGGTAGGTACAAATTCAAATATATTCTCTCTTCGTGTGCATAAAAAAAGAAAACAATAAATATTTATAATCATTATTAAACTATTCGATGTCAAAAATCTTAGAACAAATAAAGCTTTTAGTTTGAAATCATTGTTTTGTGATAACACCAAGTAATTGAATAATATATATATATATATATATATATATATATATATATATATATCTATATATATATATATATATATATATATATATATATATATATATATAATTCTTTCTTATAGCATGACTTTTCTCAAACTGCATCAGAAAATGCATATCGAATGTATTATTTTATTTTCAAATTTGAGGAAACCTATAAAAAATATTTAACAAGTATTGAGTGTCATGAAATAACTAAAAAATTATTTATTAAGTATAGAGTTAATTATAATGTATTGTATTAATCAAGGAAATAAACTTGAGATTGGAACCAAATGAACTATATTACCCAATCAAGCAAAGCAATAAACATAACTAGTGTCATTTTTGTTATATCATAAGAGCAGTAAATGTGAATGTTTTCATATCCACCACAAAACAAATGATGTTGGGTATTAATTGTTTTAACATCTATGCACATCATTAGTTTCACAATAAATAAAGCATTTTCTTAAGAAAAAATTTATTAATCATACAACTGTTAGGTAGTGGAGCCTGATTAATTTTAGGTTTTCCTATTTATTCTCTATTTTAGGTTTTCCTATTTATTCTCTATTTTAAGTTTTCCTATTTATTCTCTATAACTAAAAATACTCTGATTTATTAATATAAATATACCTCACCGCCGTGGAAGTTTAGTCACGGGGTTTTACCATAAAATATTGGGTTTTCTCTCTCTCTCTCTCTCTCTCTAGATTTCTCATCTCTTTCTCTTGAAAGTTCTTGTGTTCTTCATTCATCTAGTGTGTGTGCGTGAATTCGATCCTAACAACTGGTATCAGAGCTAAGAAGATTCAACACAATCACTGAAGATGGATAGTTCAAAGCTTGGAATCGAGAAGTTTGATGTTTCCGATTTCAGTTTCTCGAAGATGCAGATCGAAGATTATCTGTACCAGAAAGATCTTCACGAACCGTTGACCGGGGTGAAGCCGGAATCCATGACGGAGGAGAAGTGGAAACTCAAGGATCGCCAGGCTCTAGGTTTGATCCGGTTGACTTTGTCAAGAAACGTGGTGTTCAACATCGTGAAGGAGAAGACTACGTCCGGTCTGTTGAAGGCACTGTCAAACATGTATGAAAAACCATCGGCTATGAATAAGGTATATTTAATGCGTAGATTGTGCAATTTACAGATGTCTGAGAATGGATCCGTTTCTAATCATATAAACGAGTTCAATATGATTGTGAGTCAACTCAATTCTGTGGATATTAATTTCGAAGATGAAATTAAGGCGTTGATTTTGATGTCATCTCTGCCCGGTCTTGGGATACTGTTGTTGCTGCGATTAGCAGTTCCCGTGGATCTGAGAAACTGAAGTTTGATGAAATCCGTGATGTTGTTCTTAGTGAAAGTATTCGCAAACGAGAAGTGGAAAATTCATCGGGCAGTGCTCTCAGCATTTATCGAAGGGGGAGAAGTAAGACGAAAGGCCAAAATCAACATGGTCGATCAAAATCAAAGAATCGAGGAAAATCACTGAACAGATCAAACGTGACATGTTGGAACTGTGGAGAAAAAGGACACTTTTGGATGAACTGTACAAAGCCAAAGAAGAAACAGAATCAGAAATTTGGAGATGACAATGATTCTGTAAATTCAGCAGAGCACATTGGGGATGCTCTAATCCTTTGTGTGAACAGCCCGGTTGAATCATGGATTTTGGATTCTGGTGCATCTTTCCATTCGTCTCCTGATACGCTCAAACTTACTTCTCAAATGAGAAGTAAAGCGGTCGTGTCAAGTAAATAACCCAACTAGTGAGGTTGGGATCGTTCCCACGAGGAAAGTAGTCTAGACTTAACTTTAACCTAGTATTACTATCGTTTAGTCAATAACTTTCTTTGGAAAGTAAAAATATAAAAAGGGGGGTTTGTATTACCTATTGAGTAAAAATAACTAATGTAATTGAAAGAGACAGTTGACAGCTTTTAATATTAGGTTTTAATCATGAATTAAAGTAACTAGGGTTTACGTGTTCCCCACAGGTTCGTAACTTGATAATTCTAACTATAACAATCCTTTCCTAGTATCTTGCATGCAAAGTGATAAGTTATGTATTTCTAAATCCTTGGTCCGGCATCTAGAAAATCTCACTCCGCACCTTGGTCCGGCTACGTGTGTTGCTTTCCTAACCCTTATCTTTACCTCATATTAAGCATCGTATTCAATATTTGACTAAGTTATTACCTCGTACCAATCAATACTAGCCTATTAGATAGTATACACTAAATCTATGTTAATAATCCTTTTCCTATTATCTACCTCCTTGGTCCGGCAAGTAGCATTAAGGCGAGTTCTAACGTTGATCATCCGTTAAAAAGACTTCTAAGCGAAGAATTATTAATACATGCAAGACACTATTCTAGAATTGTTATTTTAGTTAGGGTTTATCTCATTATTTGCCTATGGTTCCCACAACCCTAGTTATGGAATTTAGTTCCTCATAGCCATAAACACAATATTCAAATATGTTAAACAAGAGTTCATGTACTTACTTTAATGAGAAAGAATAAAGTCCGAAATTATACTTGATTAATCACCAAAAATCACTTGTATCAATCTCCAATAATCAAACACTCAAAAACACAAGTTTAATAATCACAAGGTCTAACTATATGGAATTTTTTAATCAAAGAGTCTAACCCAAAAAACGAGGTTTTTCGAACTATTTATAAAAAAAATAAAAACCTAATTAAATAAGGATTCTAATTTCTGGAAATCTGCCAAAACGCGGCTGGGTCGACGGACCACGCGACGGACCGTCGTAGTCATGACGGACCGTCGTGGGCTCCGTCGTCCCATACTTGTCCCATTTCTTCAGCTGCTTTCTTCATTCCCCTCGACGGCAAGTGTGACGGACCGTCATAGGCACGACGGTCCGTCGAGGGTCTTCGTTTCAAAATACTTCAACTCCTGGAATCTGGGTACTGGGATCACTTCTCTGATCTTCACGACGGACCTGCAGGACGGACCGTCATGGCCATGACGGACCGTCACAAGCTTCGTAATCCCACACTTGGTCAGACTTCCCCATCTTCCCTCAGCAGCTTCTCTACGCTGCCACCTACGGACCGTCGCAAGCACGACGGACCGTCATAAGCTCCGTAGGTGGTCTCTTCTGCATTTTTCGCTCAAAATGTCCGCAATTCAGCTTTAGACAGATTTCCTGCAAAACAAAGAAAAACTTATATCAAAATTAGCACAAAAGGCTTTCGGACACACTAAACTTAAGGAAAAAGTATTAATTATACCGTGAAACCACGGTATATCAACACCCTCAACTTAAATTCGTTGTTTGTCCTCAAGCGACGCACTATGACTCACTACACAATCTTTGTACAATAGTATTCACGTTTTATCCTTTGCAATCATTTGGCTATCAATCCCGATTAATCCCATCAAATCTATGCATGCTATCACTATTAGGCTTGAATTTTGTGGGATTCGAACATGACACAGACTCACCATGCACCAACACCTATCCTCTTCAATTTCTCACCGAGGTGCTAACAGTTCCGGTATTGCAACTAGTGTCCTTACTTTAGAACAAAATCCTCATTTTTCACACAATGATTTCAGTTTGAGTATAAGGATTACATTTCAACACTCGCTCTCAGAACAAAGTCACACTTATTCATACCTATTGCCATAAGCTTGCCCTTATTTTCACTACCTTAAGTTCGCTATACAACCCTTAGGATCACGATAGGACTTTTTTAGCTTGTAACGTGGGCTCAGAGTCAGGTAGGGTATATTTAGGTATACTTTAGTGACTTTTTGCCCTCCTTGACATATCGGCTAAACCTTCCACCCTATATCACTTTATCTCACCCAGTTTCTCCTATTCTTTCACCTTGCTGTTTCCCTTCTTTCTTTATTTGCGTAAGTGACTCTTTTCTTTTCTTGTTTGTAATTCTTGAATTTTTTTTATTTTTTTTTAACGAGTTCTTGAGTCACTTCACTTGTGTTCTTTCTCTCTCTTTGTTCTTTCAACCCCACTTTCCAGGGCATTCCTCAAAACAGCCACCCTCAACTCATGGCTTTTCCATGAGTCAAGGTACACAATACCCAAAATCGGGTCAGGGCCATAACAAAGGTTGTTTATACATTAGCCACCCTCAACTTATGCTTTTGGCATAAGCTGAGGTGCACATGTCCAAGGAGGGACCAGGGCCAACATATTGTTCCCAGAAAAATCAGTTGGGGTGAAAAAGAAAGGTCTAATTTTAAGCTCACATTATTTGGATCAAAGAAGGATAACTTTCATTTGGTTTCTTTATTTAGGCTAGAAATGGGCTTTATTGAATAAGGGCCTATGATCATTTCCTAATTGTTTGTTACAGCTTACTTTTAGCAGGACTAACCAGGCAAGTTCTAGCTCAGTATCGATAGTGGACTATTCAACTTTCCTCACACTCACTTGACATCTCATCACTATACCAGATTATCAGACACCTAGTTTGACTTGAAGATTTAGGGTCATGCAATGGTGTAACTCTATTTCATGTTTAGAGCCACACAATTTTCAGTTACTACGCCTAGTCATGCAACATTTTCCAGTTTTATCGGGATATCATTTTAGCCATCATGCTTCAGAGTTAAACTTATGTACAAAAGATATAACGTGCCGGTTCAACAGAAAAATAATCAGTCTTTTGGGGAAAAAGAACACAGGCAAGAAAACCCCAAAAGAGGATAGTGAGTTGGGCTACTCAGACTTCACCCTAACACTCACTTTCCATTTACCCCACCCCCAACAAAAAGCATGCAATTGTCCCCAATGCATAAAAAAAATCTAAAGATCAGAGGGGTAGGTGAAGCAAACCTGTGGCGCATAGCGCCGTCGATCAGCAAGCTGGTGGGTCCGGTTTCCCGGAACCCACAGCCTCTGCAATCTGGACACCCTCAATAGTGTCCTCAGCAATCTGGACACCCTCAGTGGTGTCCTCAGCAACAACTGCACCCTCAGTGCCTCCTGCGGTCTCTACAGTATGGGAGCTAGATGCCCCAGCCGCTATCTGTGATGCTCGGATCCGGTGTGCCTCCGCCTCAGCAATTGAGGCTCTCCTCGCGGCCTTCAACTCGCGGCGCTCCTTCTTCTTCGCTCGCGCCTCATCCTCTCCGCGATCCCTACGCCTCTTGGCACTCTCTGGAGGGGGGGATGGTGGAATGTCAGGAGTCGGAAACAGGGCCGCCAGTACAGTGTCCTCAGCAGGATCGACAGCCTCCGGTACTCTGGTCGCTAGGATTGTGTCGATGTCTGCCCGAAGACTGAGACTGCAGCCTGAAGAGTCGACACATCTACCGGAGGGGCTGGTCGAGCTAATACTCGCAATTCAAAGGCATCGAGGCGCTGGTGCACCTCAGCAACCTTCCGCTGCATCTGCCTCTCCATGCGCGCTTCAGACTCGGCAATAGACTTCTGCATCCACGGCTGGATATGATGCAGAAGAGTGGCCATTTGTGCCTCCAGCTTTTGGACTCGAGCAAGCGGGGCTGGTGTCGGTAGAGGGGCCGTGCTACTACCCGGGATAGACTCGACCGGGGTAGTGTCCGTGGATGCCTGTGTAGCTGTGCGGGCCTGGGCCACCGTATCTGCAAGATCATCCGATAGTGGTGGCAGCTCTGGACGGGGCCCTCGACGTGGGGCCAACTCATTGGCCTCGTCTCTGATGAGGCCGACGTCAACGGTACCCGGCGGGGTCTTCAACTGATCTATGTGCCACACGGGCACACCTGCAGACCTGCAAAGGGCAAAGATCATACACGGGAAGGGGTAGGTAGTAGTGACCTTGAATGCCCTCTCGTGCATGACCGCCTGGAGAAACCGTGCATAATCCACCTCGAAGCCGGCGACCATCGCCGCCATCAGCACTGCTCGATCCCAGGTGACTATGTTATCAGCAGCTGTGGGGGAAAGGCAGTGACGCACGAGCAGCCACAAGAACTTGGCGACGAACGTGAGGTTGGCCTTCTTGATGGCCCCCTTCGGCTCAGTGACCCAGTCAGCACCCTCTCCGTCGACTGATAGATGGAGGGCCATCCACCTCTTGGTGGTCTCTCTCAGTGTCCGCTTGCGCATGAATTGTCCATCCTTGACTATCTGCCAGCGATAGTCAAACTCGGCAGTGGTGGGGGTCCGAGTAGCAGCTGCACTCTCGCCGTAGAGGAACCGGCGGATGGCGGGCAGGGAAATGTCGACCTGCACGCCCCGGACTAAAACCTGCTCCAATGGGGCCTGTTTCGCGGGAGCAGCCCGCCTGTCGATCTGTGATCGGAGAGTCGCTACGTAGGACGCGTAGAACTCTCGGACCATCTCCTCACTGTAGCGTCCCAATGGACGGGCTGTCCACTCTAGGCGATGCCTGGTGAAGATGTTGTGGATTTCCGGCATCGAGGGGAGACTCCCTGTAAGTACCCGCCGCTCCAGGGTGAGTGTCCAAGTCATTACCCCTTTATCAGTAAGGAATTTTGCATCGGAGTACACCTGAAACTGGCCCTCAACGCACCACCGGTTTGGCTGGTCTGGATCTGGGGTGGGGACCTGGGCTGGTGCGCCGGATGTGGAGTCTGAACTGTCAGCCTCATCAGACGAGGCCGACGCTGCAGCAGTGGCTGGTGCGGGAACCTCAGCAGATCCTGAAGCTTCCTCGGACCAGGATACTCCTAAGGAGCCAGACGCTCCTTCCTCGTTGGTGGCCGACCCAGAGGGTGTGCCGGTCAGTGTGCGCTCCTCATCAGACTGGGAGGCAGTGACTACGCCGGACGCCACCGTCTTCTTGGGTGTGGCTCGGGGGGCACGTGCAGCACGGGAAGGTGCGGAGGTGCCTGGGGGCATGTATTCAGGGTCCCGCTCATCATCAGACCTGATGATCAAGCGTGCAGACGGGGCCACAGACTTGGATCGCCCGCGTGCGTAAGCTCGGTCTTGCTTGGGTGCCATGGTCGATAGTACCTGAAAAGGATCACTATTAGTACGAGTAATGTCAGACAAGACAAGCAAGCTCATTCAACATAAAACATTTCAAATAGTGTGAGAGTGATAGTGAAACGGTATCACACGACGGGACAGATGACGGCTCGTCGTGGATACGACGGACCGTCATGAGGTCCGTCGTGTTGTACTTGGTCGAAGTACATAGAAAGAACCCTGAAAGAGGGGTCTCTGACCGTCATGACGGTCGTGCAGGACGGACTGTCGTGGGTGGGACGGTCCGTCGTAAGAGTCCGTCGTAGGACACTTGGAAAAGTTTTAGAGACCCTTACAAACAGGGTCTCTGACAACCATGACGGTTGTGCAGGACGGACCGTCGTGGGTGTGACGGTCCGTCGTGAGTGTCCGTCGTTGGACACTTGGAAAAATTTTCGAAACCCTTAGAAACGGGGTCTCTGACAACCATGACGGTTGTGCAGGACGGACCGTCGTGGGTGTGACGGTCCGTCGTGAGTGTCCGTCGTTGGACACTTGGAAAAATTTTCGAGACCCATAGAAACGGGGTCTCTGACAACCATGACGGTTGCGCAGGACGGACCGTCGTTGGTGTGACGGTCCGTCGTGAGTGTCCGTCGTTGGACACTTGGAAAAATTTTGGAGACCCTTAGAAACAGGGTCTCTGACCGTCATGACGGTCGTGCAGGACGGACCGTCGTGGGTGGGACGGTTCGTCATAAGAGTCCGTCGTAGGACACTTGGAAAAATTTTGGAGACCCTTAGAAACAGGGTCTCTGACAACCATGACGGTTGTGCAGGACGGCCAGTCGTTGGTGTGACGGTCCGTCGTGAGTGTCCGTCGTTGGACACTTGGAAAAATTTTGGAGACCCTTAGAAACAGGGTCTCTGACAACCATGACGGTTGTGCAGGACGGACCGTCGTGGGTGTGATGGTCCGTCACAGGCGTCGTTGGGGAAGGTGCTAGGGCTTATGCGACGGACCCTACGACGGTCCGTCGTATACACGACGGACCGTCATCGGGGTCTCGTTCCGACTATCAGAGACAGAACTGTAGGTACCCTTAGCAACCCCAATGAACCCACATGGTATTTTAGTCTTGTGGACCTATATGTGTCTATCCCAACTACCTAGGAAACAATAAATGTGAAATCACCTATGTCTAGGGTTATTAACATGGCAAATTCAAACATTTAGAGCCTAGGTCTAGACAGAATCATATCAAGGGAACAAGATACGACTGAGAACGAATCTAACACGAACTAATAAAGAAAAATACAAGAGAAATGAGTAAAAATGTAGAGACACATACCTTGGAAATGGAGAAAACACAAGTGGGGAATGATTCAAGTAGCAAGGTAGATCCCAAAAACAGCAGCACCGACAAGTAACTGATAGTAATGAAGGTTGGGGAGATTGTGGGAGTAATGATCAGTGGGGGAAGTGTTGTAGTGGAAAAGAGAGGGGAGATGAGAGGAAGTTGGAAGTAATGGGGTGGAATATGGAGGGGTGGGGAGTATAAACGGTCAAATTTGGAAAAGGGGTCCAGCCGGGTCGGGTCGGGTGAATTTCATTAAACGCGCGACGGGTCCAGGACGACGGTCCGTCGAGAATGCGACGCCCCGTCGTAGTGTCCGTCGTGTGTGCCCTAATTTCAAAAAAATGACAGAAATACGTACCTGGTGTGACGGTGCATACGACGGTCCGTTTCAGTCGTGACGGTCCGTCGTTGTATCCGTCAGTGGCTACTGCGGAGTAGTTTTCTGCAGAATTTCCTGGTGATGTGCCTGCAAATTTAAAACCCATTTATAGAAAAAAATTTGCTACCATTATTAAAAAAAAAACGATAAGTATTGGGTTGCCTCCCAACAAGCGCCTGATTTAATGTCGCGGCACGACTGGGGCCACTTGATTACTCAGACTTCATCAAGATGGTATGCCTCGATCACTTTATTCCCCGATGCTTTATGCCCAAAATAGAGTTTTACTCTATCTCTATTCTTCTTAAACCGCACTCCCTCCTTGGCTTTTAACTCAACTGCCCCATGAGGGAGTACTTGGGTAACCAAGTAGGGGCCAGTCCACTTGGACTTGAGCTTGCCCGGAAGACAAGGCACCCCAGAACTGTCTACAAGTACCAAATCCCAACCATAAACTCTTGTTTTGCAATTTTTGGTTCAGTTCCCTTCTTCATCTTTCCTTTGTGGGATATGGCAGATACCGATTGGAGCTCACCACTCTGCCTCATGGTCCTACAAATGTTGAAGGTGGCTTCTTCATTATTCAACCGAAATTTCATCTGTCCCTTCTCCATATCAACTAAGGCTCTACCTGTAGCAAGGAATGGCCTCCCAAGAATAATGGGCACCTCAAAATCGACTTCGCAATCAAGAATAATGAAATCTGCTGGGAAGATGAATGACTCCACTTTTACTAGCACATCATGGAGTATCCCTATGGGCTTTTTCACAGTCCGATCGGCCATCAGTAGCCGCATCGCAGTGGGTTTTGGATCCCCCAAACCCAACTTCTTGTAAATTGAGAGGGGCATTAGATTTATGCTTGCCCCCAGATCACATAATGCTTTCGCAAAATGTAATGACCCAACTGTACAAGGAATAGTGAACGCACCCGGATCTTCTTTCTTTTGTACTAGGGATCTTGTAGCGATAGCCCTACAATGCTGCAGTCTATCATCATCCTCAAACGTGACCGATCTTTTCTTGGTGACCAGATCTTTCATAAATTTGGCATAACCGGGCATTTGTTCTAGAGCTTCTACCAAAGGGACATTGATAGAGAGCTGCTTCAACATTGTTATGAAGCGCCGGTATTTACCATCCTCAGTCTTTGTCACTAATCTCTGAGGGAAGGGTGGTGGTGGCCTAGGCATGGGAATTACCTTGATGGGTACTTCTGCATCTGTTCCATTACTTTCATCTGTTTCATCACTACCCTTTACCGCCGTATCATTATCCTTTCTCACATTTTTCTCAGCAGATGGCATGGGTGGGTCAATGGTTTGCCTACCACCCCGAGTAGTAATTAGCATACAGTGGGCATCATTCTTTGGATTTTGGACAGTGTTGCTAGGAAGAGTGCCCGGTTGCCGTGTGTTCACTGTCGCAGATAATTGGGCCACTTGCAATTCGATCTGTTTAATCGAAATTGCGTGTGTATCAACTCTTTGCCCAATACTAGCTAAATCGCCCCTTAATTCTTTAATGTGCTCATCACTAGCGTCGAACCTCCTCATTATTTTGTGCAACATATCCTCAACTCGCGCCATACTATCTCCACCATCCCTAGGAGTAACTTCACGATTTTGAGGAGGAACATAAGGCCCATTCCTATCATTTCTGTTACCGTAATTTCCCCTGTTGAAGTTATTGTCGCGGTTACCGTCTCGGACATAATGACCCTCACGGTTGTAATTACCATAGTTCCGACCTTGGTTCCCTTGACCTTGGCGCCAATTATCCTGATTTGCGCCTTGGGCGCCTGGTCGGAAACCCCCCATCTGTTCGTTTACTGCATAGGAATCCTCCGCATAATAACACTCATCGATTGGAGGTGGTGGTTTAGCCAAGTATTTGACTGCATTAATCTTTTCTGCACCCCCAACGACATGTTTGAGTACCAACCCAAGCTCAGTTCTCATTTGAGCCATTTCTTCCCGAATATCATCTGTGGCTGGGTTGTGAGTGGACTGCACTGCGAAGGTGTTTCTCCCTGTATCGGACTTCCTGGTACTCCAAGCTTTGTTGTTACGGGAGATTTTCTCTAATTTCTCAGCAATCTCAGCATAAGGGCATTCTCCATAAGATCCACCTGCTATAGTGTCCAACACTGCTTTATTGTTATCATTTTGTCCCCGATAGAAGTATTCTTTCAGTGACTCATCATCAATGCGGTGGTTTGGAACACTTCTCAGGAATGAGGTGAATCGATCCCAAGAACTACTAACTGACTCTCCTGGTAGTGCCACAAAGTTGTTCACCCTGTCTTTGTGGTTTAATTTCTTGGAGACTGGATAGTAGCGTGCTAAGAAGACATCCCGTAGTTGATTCCAAGTGAAGATGGAGTTGTATGGGAGCTCAGTGAACCACATAGCAGCCTCTCCCGTCAGTGAGAGAGGAAAAACTCTGAGCCCTATCACATCTAGATCCAAATCAGGCCTCCCCACACAACTTTTACACACTGCCCTTACCTTAGCTATATGGGCATGTGGATCCTCAGAAGGTAGCCCTGAAAACAAACCTCTGGCAGTGAGCATTTGCATCAGACTACTAGTTACCACAAAAGTGTGGCCTGTGGGTAGAGGAGGCAAAACCAGTGGCCCATCCGAATCTGCTATGTTATCATAGCCTCTGTAGTATGCTTGGGGCCGTGGAGCAGGATTCTGTCCCCTCTGTTGATGTTCACCCGGAGCATCGGGTAACATCTGACCATGAACATCAGCAGGAGCAGGGATGTTCTGGTTTGGGTCCTCATCATTGATTCCCAAATTACGATTCATGTTTCGTAGTGTACGCTCTAGCTCGTGATCGTAGGGAAACAACGGTTCTCTTCCTCTCCGTGTATTTGGCATACAAGGAGGATAGTTCTGAAAAGAAATCAAAAACAATAAAACAAAGTAAAATCAAGAAATTATCAACTAAACTATAGTAAGAAGTTCAAGTTAATCTAAAAGCTAAATTCCCCGGCAGCGGCGCCAAAATTTGATACGCTCAAACTTACTTCTCAAATGAGAAGTAAAGCGGTCGTGTCAAGTAAATAACCCAACTAGTGAGGTTGGGATCGTTCCCACGAGGAAAGTAGTCTAGACTTAACTTTAACCTAGTATTACTATCGTTTAGTCAATAACTTTCTTTGGAAAGTAAAAATATAAAAAGGGGGGTTTGTATTACCTATTGAGTAAAAATAACTAATGTAATTGAAAGAGACAGTTGACAGCTTTTAATATTAGGTTTTAATCAATGAATTAAAGTAACTAGGGTTTACGTGTTCCCCACAGGTTCGTAACTTGATAATTCTAACTATAACAATCCTTTCCTAGTATCTTGCATGCAAAGTGATAAGTTATGTATTTCTAAATCCTTGGTCCGGCATCTAGAAAATCTCACTCCGCACCTTGGTCCGGCTACGTGTGTTGCTTTCCTAACCCTTATCTTTACCTCATATTAAGCATCGTATTCAATATTTGACTAAGTTATTACCTCGTACCAATCAATACTAGCCTATTAGATAGTATACACTAAATCTATGTTAATAATCCTTTTCCTATTATCTACCTCCTTGGTCCGGCAAGTAGCATTAAGGCGAGTTCTAATGTTGATCATCCGTTAAAAAGACTTCTAAGCGAAAGAATTATTAATACATGCAAGACACTATTCTAGAATTGTTATTTTAGTTAGGGTTTATCTCATTATTTGCCTATGGTTCCCACAACCCTAGTTATGGAATTTAGTTCCTCATAGCCATAAACACAATATTCAAATATGTTAAACAAGAGTTCATGTACTTACTTTAATGAGAAAGAATAAAGTCCGAAATTATACTTGATTAATCACCAAAAATCACTTGCATCAATCTCCAATAATCAAACACTCAAAAACACCAAGTTTAATAATCACAAGGTCTAACTATATGGAATTTTTTAATCAAAGAGTCTAACCCCAAAAACGAGGTTTTTCGAACTATTTATAAAAAAAATAAAAACCTAATTAAATAAGGATTCTAATTTCTGGAAATCTGCCAAAACGCGGCTGGGTCGACGGACCACGCGACGGACCGTCGTAGTCATGACGGACCGTCGTGGGCTCCGTCGTCCCATACTTGTCCCATTTCTTCAGCTGCTTTCTTCATTCCCCTCGACGGCAAGTGTGACGGACCGTCATAGGCACGACGGTCCGTCGAGGGTCTTCGTTTCAAAATACTTCAACTCCTGGAATCTGGGTACTGGGATCACTTCTCTGATCTTCACGACGGACCTGCAGGACGGACCGTCATGGCCATGACGGACCGTCACAAGCTTCGTAATCCCACACTTGGTCAGACTTCCCCATCTTCCCTCAGCAGCTTCTCTACGCTGCCACCTACGGACCGTCGCAAGCACGACGGACCGTCATAAGCTCCGTAGGTGGTCTCTTCTGCATTTTTCGCTCAAAATGTCCGCAATTCAGCTTTAGACAGATTTCCTGCAAAACAAAGAAAAACTTATATCAAAATTAGCACAAAAAGGCTTTCGGACACACTAAACTTAAGGAAAAAGTATTAATTATACCGTGAAACCACGGTATATCATCTCCAAGCAAGGAGTTGTTCCAAAATTTTAAATCTGGAAATTTTGGAAAAGTATATCTTGCTGACAATAAATCCTTAGAGATTGAAGGAAAGAGGTATGTTTGCATAAAGACCACCTGGGAAACCAGTGGACATTGGAGGATGTCAGATATATTCCTGGGATCAAGAAAAATTTGATCTCTGTTGGTCAGTTGGATAGCACGGGATATGCAACAGAGTTTGGGAAAGGTTCGTGGAAGATCGTGAAAGGTGCTATGGTAGTAGCTCGTGGCACCAAATCTGGAACCTTGTACACCACTGCAGGGTGAATAAACATGGCCGTTGTTGCTGAAGGTGCTTCCGGTTCATGTCTGTGGCACAACAGACTTGGACACATGAGTACTAAAGGAATGAAGATGCTGGTTGCAAAAGAAGCATTAGAGGGTTTGAAGTCTGTTTATATGTGTCTTTGCGAGAGCTGTGTTATGGGCAAACAGAAAAGAGTAAGCTTCACAAAGACTCTTAGAGAGCCAAAGAAAGTGCGGTTGGAAATGGTCCATATAGATGTTTGGGGACCATCTCCAGTATCATCACTTGGAGGATCCAGATTCTATGTTACCTTCATTGATGATTTCAGCAGGAAGGTATGGGTTTACTTCTTGAAGCATAAGTCAGATGTGTTTCAACTTTCAAGAAGTGGAAAGCTGAAGTTGAGAATCAGACCGGTTTGAATGTCAAATGCCTAAGGTCTGACAATGGAAGAGAGTATGACAAATCAGAGTTCAAGGCATTTTGTGCAGCTGAGGGAATCAGATTGATGAGAACAGTTCCTGGTAAGGCAAGGCAGAATGGAATTGCTGAGAGGATGAACAGAACATTGAATGAGCGTGCAAGGAGTATGAGGATACACTGTGGGCTGCCCAAAACACTTCGGGCGGATGCTGTGAACACAGCTGCATACTTGATCAACAGGGGACCATCAACTCCTTTAGGGTTCAAGATTCCAGAGGAGGTGTCGACAGGAAAAGCACTCAAGTACTCACACTTGATGACTTTTGGTTGCACTGCTTATGTTCATGTTAATCAAGAAAAGAGAGACAAGCTTGACGCCAAGGCTGTGAAGTGTTACTTCATAGGATATGGTTCTGATTTGTTTGGTTACAGGATTTGGTATGACAAGAACAGAAAGATCCTGAGACATTGTGACGTGACATTTGATGTGTCTGTCCTGTACAAGGACAAAGACCAGAAGGTCCTAGAGATTACAAAGAAAGTGGGAGTTGAGGTTGAGTTGGAGAAGAGTAACTCCAGAGATGTCGAAGCAGATACTCAACCAACTCCTACCGAAGAATCTGAAGTGGAGCAAGTTACACCTGAGCAGGTGTTAAGGAGATCATCCAGATCCATCAGGGCACCGGATAGGTATTCACCTTCATTACACTATCTATTGTTGACTGATGAGGGGGAACCAGAGTCTTTTGATGAGGCCTTACAGGTGGAGGATTCGATCAAGTGGGAGCAATCCATGGATGATGAGATGAGGTCACTTGAGAAAAACGGCACGTGGGTATTGACTGAGCTACCTGCAGGGAAGAGAGCTTTGCTGAACAAGTGGGTGTTCAGAATCAAGACTGAACCAGATGGCAAAAGAAGGTTCAAGGCTCGTTTAGTGGTAAAAGGATATTCACAAAGGAAAGGTATTGATTATGCTAAAATATTCTCTCCTGTTGTGAAGTTAACCTCTATTCGAATTCTGTTGAGAATTGTTGCATCGGAAAATTTGCATCTAGAGCAATGGATGTAAAAACAGCGTTTTTACATGGAGATCTGGACAAAGAGATCTATATGCAGCAACCGGAAGGATTTGTGGTTCCAGGCAAGGAACACATGATGTGCAAGCTCACCAGGAGCTTGTATGGACTAAAGCAAGCGCCAAGGCAGTGGTACAAGAAGTTTGACTCATTCATGACCAAGAGTGGATTCTGCAAAGCTGAAAAGGATCCTTGTTGTTACTTCAAGAAATACACTGATTCATATGTCTTTCTACTCTTGTATGTGGATGATATGTTGATTGCAGGATCTAGTATGAGGGAGATTAACAATCTAAAGACAAGGTTGTCTGCAGCGTTTGAGATGAAAGATTTGGGTCCAGCAAAGTAGATTTTGAGGATGAAGATTTCTTGGGATAGATCTGCTGGCACTTTAAATCTATCTCAGGAGTTGTACATTGAGAAGGTGCTGAGCAGATTCAGGGTTAATGATGCTAAACCTAGGACTACTCCATTGGCAAATCACTTTAAATTGTCAAAGGAGCAGTCACCCAAGAATTCCGAGGAGCGTGATCACATGGTACTTGTTCCATATGCTTCAGCAGTTGGTAGTTTGATGTATGCTATGGTCTGCACTAGACCTGATATAGTACATGCAGTGAGAGTAGTTAGCAGGTACATGGCGAACCCTGGGAAAGAGCATTGGGAAGCTGTGAAGTGGCTTCTGAGATATCTGAGAGGTACATCCAGTACTTCACTTTGTTTTGGCAAAGGCAAGGTTACTCTACAGGGTTTTGTGGATGCTGATCTTGGTGGGCATGTTGACTCGAGCAAGAGTACATCCAGGAACATTTACACCATAGGTGGAACAGCAGTGAGTTGGATGTCTAGGCTTCAAAAGTGTGTTTCTCTTTCATCTACTGAAGCTGAGTATGTGGCAATAGGTGAAGCTGGGAAAGAGATGATATGGCTGGCAGATTATCTTGAGGAATTGGGCAAGAAGCAGAGCGAGAAGATTCTTTACTCAGATAGCCAGAGTGTCATACAGTTGGTGAAAAATCCAGTCTATCATTCGAAGACAAATCACATCAGAAGGCGATACCATTTCACTCGCAGGGCAGTGGAGGATGGTGATATGTGCTTGGAGAAGATAGAGGGTGCAAAGAACCCGGCAGACATGTTGACGAAATGTGTTAATGTTGGGAAACTGATGTTATGTAAAACCTAGGTTGGTCTTCTGTAGTTATTGCTACAGATGTTGCGGTGCGGTAATGATGTTGATGATGAAGAAATTATTTTTGAGAATGTATTTTTTAGATGACTGAGTCAGTCTCCAAGTGGGAGAATTGTTAGGTAGTGTGGCCTGATTAATTTTAGGTTTTCCTATTTATTCTCTATTTTAGGTTTTCCTATTTATTCTCTATTTTAGGTTTTCCTATTTATTCTCTATAACCAAAAATACTCTGATTCATTAATATAAATATACCTCACCACCGTGGAAGTTTACTCACAGGGTTTTACCACGAAATATTGGGTTTTCTCTCTCTCTCTCTCTCTCTCTCTCTCTCTAGATTTCTCATCTCTTTCTCTTGAAAGTTCTTGTGTTCTTCATTCATCTAGTGTGTGTGCGTGAATTTGATCCTAACAACAACATTTTAAATTTTTGATAAATCACAAATTATTATTTGTGTGTTTTCTCAACGTAGTCTTTTGTCACGACCCAAATCGGGGACGCGACTGGCACCCACATTCACCCTCCTATGTAAGCGAACCAACCAATCTAAACCTTAACATTTCAATTTATATCAACAGAAAATAATGCGGAAGATTTAAACTCATTAATAAAACAATTCAAAACTATTATTATTATCCCCAAAATCTGGAAGTCATCATCACAAGAACATCTGTCCTCAAATTACTAAACTAAGGATATCTAAGAAAACAAAATAAATAGAACGCTAGTCCATGCCGGAAGTTCAAGGCATCAAGACTTGAAGAAGAAGACCCAGTCCAAGCTAGACGCATTAGCTCACCCTGAATTTCCGATGTAGTGAAGACTGGCTAGAATTACTGCTGAGTTGAAATTGACGGAACGTTTGCTGCATTCCACAAATAACAAAGAAGAAAACATAAAAGTAGGGGGTCAGTACAACCACAAGTACTGAGTAGATATCATCGGCCAACTCAAAATAGAAGATAATATATATCAAGTAATATTATAAATCAACTATAAACTCAACATGTAGCAACAATAAGTACTATAATCAACAATAAATACCATCAAGTTCATCCATGAGGGCTCAAGCCTCAATACCATACTCATTTGGGAATTAAGTTCATTATGTTGAGTATATTATCATCTTTCAAGATTCATTATCTTTCTTCCTCTTGTGTTGGTACGTGACACTCCGATCCCCTACTACTATGTGTCGGTACGTGACACTCTGATCCCCTAATTCTACGTGTCGGGTCGTGACACCCGATCCCCTATATGTGTTGGTACGTGACACTCCGATCCCCTATATGTGTCGGAACGTGACACTCCGATCTCCTATATGTGTCGGTACGTGACACTCCGATCCCCTAATTCTACGTGTCAATTCGTGACACCCGTCCCACTAATACTATGTGTCGAAACGTGACACTCCGATCCACTAATACTATGTGTCGGAACGTGACACTCCGATCCACTAACCTCATTCTATCCGTTCATCAAGCCTTCTCTATACCAAGGCATCATCAATCCCATTACTTTAATTCATCAAGCCTTCTTTTATACCAAGGCATCATCATTAATAACGTAGATTAAAGTTTCTTTCAAGATTTGGGATTCAATGGTTTTCATCATGCTTGTTTTATCAAAATCACATAATCATATTCATGCAAGCATACAATTAAGCATATAGGCAGGTTTACAATACCACCAATACATATCATTCACTATTAAGAGTCCACTACGAATATCGTAAAAACCATAACCTACCTCCACCGAAGAATTGGAATCAACAAGCAATTTCCTAGGCTTTGATATTCTCCTTTGCCTCGTTCGATTCAATTCTCTCTCTCTCTGTTCTTTCTCTTTTTCTTATTCAAAAACCTCTTTCTTTTACCCTAATTAACATATAATTAAGTGTAAAAGATGGCAATAATACCCCACTAATTAACCCAAAGTTACCTCTTTTACCCCTCAAGAATTTGAGTTATTAATATAAACCCACGAAATCTATAATTAAGGAAAGAATAGTCCAAAACATCCCTTAAAACGTGTAAAGAAATCCGATTCTGCCTGGGATTTGCGCAACCTGTGACGGCCCGTCGTGCCTGCGACGGTCCGTTACGCAGGTCGTCGTAAAGACCAGGAACTCCCTTTTCCACTACGGAGTCTGTGACGGTCCGTCACACCCGTGACGGTCCGTCCTGTACTTCCATCATGACATTCAGAGACTCGTTTCCCGTACCAAATTCTCAAGAGTTGAAGTGTTTTGCAACGGAAACTCACGACGGTTCGTCATAGCTGTGACGGTCCGTCCTGCAGGTCCGTCACAGATTACAGAGAGTCGATTTTAATACCAAAATTTCAGAATTCTAAGTGTTCTGGAATGAGACACCCTCGACGGTCCGTCGTGCCCATGATGGTCCGTCGTGGTGACCGTCGTCTCAGCCAGTTTTCCAGAAATAAAATCTGCTGCTTAAAACGACTAAACAGGTCGTTACAATAGATACCAATTTACCCATCATTCGTCCCCGAACGATCAAAAGAAGAAAAACAATGGCGAAAAGGAGTACCTGAATCTGTAAACAGATGTGGGTATTTTTCTTGCATATCTGCCTCCTTCTCCCAAGTAGCTTCTTCAACCGGTCGATTCTTCCATTGAACCTTGATGGATGCAATCTCTCTCGACCTCAACTTGCGAACTTCTCTATCTAATATAGCAACCGGTTCCTCCTCATAAGTCAAATTTTCATCAAGCAAAACTGAATCCCAACAGATAATGTAGTTTCCATCTCCATGGTATCTTTTCAACATGGACACATGAAATACCGGATGCACTCCGCACAGCCCTGGGGGCAAGGCTAATTCATAAGACACCACCCCTATTCGCTTAAGCACTTCAAATGGTCCAATATACCTTGGACTTAGCTTACCCCTTTTTCCAAACCGCATCACCCCTTTCATGGGTGAAACCTTCAATAAGACTTGTTCACCCTCCATGAACTCCAAGTCTCTAACCTTTCGATCCGCATATTCCTTTTGTCTACTTTGAGCCGCTAAAAGCTTTTCTTGAATAGCTTTCACCTTCTCCATAGAATCTCTCAACAGATCAGTCCCCCAAGGTCTAACTTCAAAGGCATCAAACCAACCAATGGGAGACCTACATCTCCTCCCATACAATGCTTCAAATGGAGCCATGTCAATGCTGGAGTGATAGCTATTATTGTATGAAAACTCTGCCAAAGGTAAGAAGCTATCGCAATGACCACCAAATTCTATCACACACGCACGAAGCATATCCTCCAACACTTGAATCGTTCGCTCAGACTGACCATCGGTCTGAGGATGAAATGTAGTACTAAGGTCCAATCTAGTACCTAATTCAGCATGTAAAGTTCTCCAAAACTTAGAAGTAAACTGCGTACCTCTATCAGATATGATGGAAAGTGGAACCCCATGTAACCGAACGATTTCTGAGATGTAGATTTTGGCCAATTTTTCTGCATTGTAGGTCACCTTGACCGGAATGAAGTGAGCAGATTTGGTTAATCTGTCCACAATTACCCAGATTGAATCAAACTTACTCAATGTCTTCGGAAGGCCAACCACTAAGTCCATTGCAATTCTCTCCAAGTTCCATTCAGGAATGGGCATCCTTTGAAGTGTTCCTCCGGGCCTCTGGTGTTCATTATTTACTTGTTGACAATTTGGACATTTGGCAACAAAATCCACAATGTCACGCTTCATTCTACTCCACCAAAAGTGTTGTTTTAGGTCACGATACATCTTGGTTGCGCCAGGATGTATAGAATATCCGGAACTATGAGCCTCTGTCAGAATAGTGGTGATCAAATCATCGATGCGGGGTACACATACCCTTCCCTTAATCCTCAAAACACCTTCCTCATCAATTGTTGCTTCTTTAGCCTCTCCTTGTAACGCTTTATCTCGAATTCGACCTAGTTTCTCATCATCAAACTGTCTTCCCTTGATCTTGTCAAGAAAAGAAGATCTTGCCTCTACACAAGCTAACAATCCTCCCTTATCATTCATTTCTAACCTCATAAGGTCATTAGCCAGAATCTGCACCTCTCTAGCCAATGGGCGTCTAGAAACTTGCAAATGAGCTAGACTTCCCATGCTTCCGGCCTTTCTACTTAGAGCATCCGCCACAACATTCGCTTTTCCCGGATGATACAAGATCGTGAAGTCGTAGTCCTTCAGTAGTTCCATCCATCTCCTCTGTCTTAAGTTCAAATCTTTCTGAGTGAAGACATACTGTAGGCTACGATGATCCGTATAGACCTCACACTTAACCCTATACAAATAGTGTCTCCATTGTTTTAGTGCAAATACTACCGCGGCCAACTCCAAATCATGGGTCGGATAGTTACGTTCATGCACCTTTAATTGCCTCGAAGCATAAGCAATCACATTCTTCTCATGCATTAGCACTGCACCCAAACCCGAATAGGATGCATCACAATAAACGATGAAGTTTTTACCCTCTACTGGCAAGGTAAGAATTGGTGCAGTAGTCAACAAGGTTTTGAGTTTCTGAAAGCTTTCCTCACACTCATCCGACCATACAAATGGAACATTCTGCTTGGTCAAGTTCGTTAATTGGGAAGCAATAGAAGAGAATCCCTTGACGAATCGGCGATAGTAGCTAGCTAACCCCACAAAGCTCCTTATCTCTGACACATTAGTAGGTCTTACCCAATTTTTCACCGTCTCAATCTTAGATGGATCCACCATCACTCCATCCTTAGAAACCACGTGCCCCAAGAAGGACACTGAATCTAGCCAAAACTCACACTTGGAGAATTTCGCATAAAGCTTTTTCTTTCTCAACAACTCTAACACCATTCTCAAATGCTCCTCATGTTCCTTCTTACTCTTGGAGTATATCAGTATATCATCAATAAACACGATCACAAAGAGGTCCAAATATGGCTTGAAAATCCCGTTCATCAAGCTCATGAAGGCAGCAGGGGCGTTCGTAAGACCAAAAGACATTACCACAAATTCATAGTGCCCATACCTAGTTCGAAAGGCAGTCTTTGGCACATCCGTTGCTCGTATTTTCAATTGGTGATAACCGGACCTCAAGTCAATTATTGAGAAGACACAAGCACCTTGTAACTGATCGAACAAGTCATCAATGCGAGGAATGGGGTACTTGTTCTTAATAGTTACCTTATTCAGTTGTCTGTAGTCTATGCACATCCGAAAACTCCCATCCTTCTTCTTCACAAACAAAACCAGAGCACCCCAAGGAGACGCACTTGGTCTAATGAAGCCTTTACTCAACAACTCTTGAAGTTGTGCCTTTAACTCTCTTAACTGCGAGGGAGCCATTCTATAAGGGGGTATAGAAATGGGGCGAGTACCCAGTTCAAGATCAATACAGAAGTCAATATCCCTATCCGGTGGCATACCAGGTTGATCTGCAGGGAACATATCCAAAAACTCACGGACTACCGAAACTGACTCAATCGAGGATACTTGGGTAGTGTCATCCTTAAGATGTGCCAAGAAAGCTAAACACCCTTTACTCACCATTTTAATAGCGCGAAGAAAGGAGATGATACACACCGGATTGGAAGTGTAGTCACCCTCCCACACTAACGGATTTGTCCCAGGCTTGGCTAACGTTACTGTTTTAGCATTACAATCCAAAATCACAAAATTCGGAGAGAGCCAAGTCATACCCAGAATTACATCAAAGTCACCCATTTCTAAAATAACCAAATCTACATAAGTGTTGCTCCCCACAAAATTCACCAAACAAGACCTATATACCTTTTCAACTATCACCGACTCACCCACCGGAGTAGAAACACGAATAGGCATGTCAAGTAATTCACAATGTAATTTTAGACCATTAGCAAATGAGGAAGATACATAAGAAAATGTGGATCCGGGATCAAATAATACAGATGCCATGCAATCACAAACCGAAAGATTACCTGTGATAACAGCATCAGACGCCTCCGCTTCAGATCTCCTAGGGAAAGCGTAACAATGGGACCTATCATTTGTCTGTCCGTTGCCCCTACCATGTTGTGTAGTAGTGGCTCCGTTTTGCCCATCACCTCTGCCGTTTTGGTGACCACCATTACCTCGACCACCACGTCCTCCAAAAAAACGGCCTCTACCATGACCACCCCTACCTCTAGCTATCGGGGGTCTGTAACTCTGTTTTGGACAATTTCTCCTAATATGTCCCATCTCCCCACATCCATAACACTCTCTGGAGTCAGGCATAGGTCTCTCGGAGAAGTGTTGACCGTTCTGAGGTGGACCCCCAACTACAGTCTGTAGTGAAGACTGAATGGGTCGAACTGAGTAACCTCCAGAACTCTGTCCTCTAGTATACGAACCGTTGAACTCACTTCCCTTTCGAAACCTCTTTGATGTCGATGTCGTGGTGAAGTCATCTGGCTTCACTCCTTTCACTTCTATCACAAAGTCTACCACCTCTTGGAAGGATTTTGCCGTAGCCGCTATCTGTAAGGCCGAAATCCGCAATTCTGACCTCAACCCCTTCACAAAACGACGAATCCGTTCTTGTGGACTGAAACAGAGTTGGGTGGCATACCTGGATAATGCACGGAATTTAGCCTCATATGCGTTAACCGTCATCCTACCTTGCTCTAGACTCAAGAACTCATCCTTTTTTCTATCTCTCAAAGTCCTTGGGATATACTTCTCCATAAACAAGCTAGAGAATGATTCCCAAGTCATAGGTGGTGCCTCTGTTGGTTGACACTCAACATGTGAACGCCACCACATTTTGGCATTCCCTTGAAACTGATAGCTCACGAACTCGACACCAAACCGCTCTACTATACCCATCTTGTGTAGGAGCTCATGACAATCAACCAGAAAATCGTAGGCATCCTCTGATTCTGCACCCTTAAAGACTGGAGGTTTCAATTTCAAGAACTTACTGAAAAGTTCGTGCTGATCATTTGTCATTATAGGCCCAGTAGTCAGACGTGGAAATGTGCCTATCTCCAATGATGCATCCATGCGGGGAGCCATAGTAGCCGCATGTCGTATCTCTAAAACCGGAGGTGTTGGTGCAGAAACCACTGGAGGTGCCTGACCCTGATCAGATAACCCGCTAAGATAAGCAAGAACCTGATTGATCATCTCTGGGGTAGGTTGGGGTGGCAATTCCTCATTTTGCGCTTGTTCATTCTCCCCTTCCTCACCCTCTCTTATCACCTCCTCGGTAGGTGGAGGAGTCACCGCCCTAGTATCAGATGGGCTAGGGGCTTGTCCTCTTCCTCTAGAGGACGTCCTCCCACGACCTCTTCCACGGCCTCTTGCCGCTACTCTTCCTCGAGCCACAGCCCCAGTGGCTGGCTCAGTCGTTTCTTGTCTTTCCGTTGTTGCTGCTGGTGCGGTCGTTGCTCTAGTTCTAACCATCTGCGAAATAGAATGAAGATGGTCAGATACCAATTTGTATCACCTAGATACCAATTGGACTCAAGTAGTAGCACGAAAGAAGAATGAAAGAATGGAATTTTCCTAAAGTCTTATAGCCTCTCAAAGAAAAGTAAAGGCGTCCCCCTACCGTTCCTTAAGACTCTACTAGACTTGTTCTTGTGTGATGAGACCAATGAACCTAATGCTCTGATACCAAGTTTGTCACGACCCAAATCGGGGACGCGACTGGCACCCACATTCACCCTCCTATGTGAGCGAACCAACCAATCTAAACCTTAACATTTCAATTTATATCAACAGAAAATAATGCGGAAGACTTAAACTCATTAATAAAACAATTCAAAACTATTATTATTATCCCCAAAATCTGGAAGTCATCATCACAAGAACATATGTCCTCAAATTACTAAACTAAGGATATCTCAGAAAACAAAATAAATAGAACGCTAGTCCATGCTAGAAGTTCAAGGCATCAAGATTTGAAGAAGAAGACCCAGTCCAAGCTAGACGCATTAGCTCACCCTGAATTTTCGATGTAGTGAAGACTGGCTAGAATTACTGCTGAGTTGAAGTTGACGGAACGTTTGCTGCATTCCACAAATAACAAAGAAGAAACCATAAAAGTAGGGGGTCAGTTCAACCACAAGTACTGAGTAGATATCATCGGCCAACTCAAAATAGAAGATAATATATATCAAGTAATATTATAAATCAACTATAAACTCAACATGTAGTAACAACAAGTACTATAATCATCAATAAATACCATCAAGTTCATCCATGAGGGCTCAAGCCTCAATACCATTATGTTGAGTATATTATCATCTTTCAAGATTCATTATCTTTCTTTCTCTTGTGTCGATACGTGACACTCTGATCCCCTACTACTATGTGTCGGTACGTGACACTCCGATCCCCTAATTCTACGTGTCAGTTCATGACACCCGATCCCCTATATGTGTCGGTACGTGACACTCCGATCCCCTATATGTGTCGGAACGTGACACTCCGATCCCCTATATGTGTCGGTACGTGACACTTCGATCCCCTAATTCCACGTGTCGATTCGTGACACCCGTCCCACTAATACTATGTGTCGGAACGTGACACTCTGATCCACTAATACTATGTGTCGAAACGTGACACTCCGATCCACTAACCTCATTCTATCCGTTCATCAAGCCTTCTCTATACCAAGGCATCATCAATCCCATTACTTTAATTCATCAAGCCTTCTTTTATACCAAGGCATCATCATTAATAACGTAGATTAAAGTTTCTTTCAAGATTTGGGATTCAATGGTTTTCATCATGCTTGTTTTATCAAAATCACATAATCATATTCATGCAAGCATACAATTAAGCATATAGGCAGGTTTACAATACCACCAATACATATCATTCACTATTAAGAGTCCACTACGAATATCGTGAAAACCATAACCATAACCTACCTCCACCGAAGAATTGGAATCAACAAGCAATTTCCCAGGCTTTGATATTCTCCTTTGCCTCGTTTGATTCAATTCTCTCTCTCTCTGTTCTTTCTCTTTTTCTTATTCAAAACCCTCTTTCTTTTACCCTAATTAACATATAATTAAGTGTAAAAGATGGCAATAATACCCCACTAATTAACC
Source organism: Solanum peruvianum (assembly GCA_027705065.1). Classification (NCBI taxonomy): domain Eukaryota; kingdom Viridiplantae; phylum Streptophyta; class Magnoliopsida; order Solanales; family Solanaceae; genus Solanum; species Solanum peruvianum. Next base: position 50,820,301 of record JAKWJD010001766.1, on the reverse strand, counting down.
CAAAGTTACCTCTTTTACCCCTCAAGAATTTGAGTTATTAATATAAACCCACGAAATCTATAATTAAGGAAAGAATAGTCCAATAAAACGTCCCTTAAAACGTGTAAAGAAATCCGATTCTGCCTGGGATTTGCGCAACCTGTGACATCCCGTCGTGCCTGTGACGGCCCGTCGTGCCTGCGACGGTCCGTCACGCAGGTCGTCGTAAAGACCAGGAACTCCCTTTTCCACTACGGAGTCTGTGATGGTCCATCACACCCGTGACCGTCCGTCCTGCACTTCCGTCATGACGTTCAGAGACTCGTTTCCCGTACCAAATTCTCAAGAGTTGAAGTGTTTTGCAACGGAAACTCACGACGGTTCGTCGTAGCTGTGACGGTCCGTCCTGCAGGTCCGTCACAAATTACAGAGAGTCGATTTTAATACCCAAATTTCAGAATTTTAAGTGTTCTGGAACGAGACACCCTCGACGGTCCGTCGTGCCCATGACGGTCCGTCGTGGTGACCGTCGTCTCAGCCAGTTTTCCAGAAATAAAATCTGCTGCTTAAAACGACTAAACAGGTCGTTACATCTTTCAACAAGTATGAATAATCACAAAGCACAATTTTAAAAGTTTGTGCTAAAAAGGATGACTTAAATAACAAAATTTTGAGGTTCTATCCCAATTTATGTCTGAGTTAACAAAGGTCATATTGATTAGATTAACCTTTATAACACTTGACTTATGGGGGTAGCTTTTGTAAAATATGATTGAAGTTATTTAGAAATATATCAAGTTGTTATAAATATATGTATTCTTTAAACTATTTCTCTCTATGTTAGCGAGATGAAGTTCATTTTATAAGTAAAAGAGAAAATTTCATGTCTTCTTATATTTTGTGATTATGTAAGATATATTAGGTGATATGGACTTTTATTTTCTAATTATTTTTTATTGGACGCGTGTGAAGTTTTCTCATATGATTTCTAGAAAGATCACAAGCATTTATTACAATCTACTTTGCAAGTTTTTTTTCTTAAAATGTCATTAAGTTATAATTACTATCATGGACTTTTTTTTTGTAAATGGTAAAAAGTATTAATTACTTCTTTTATTTTGGCAGAATACGGATAAGAAAAATTTTCTAGAGCATTTCTCAATGAGAGTTTTTTCACCTATAAATTATTAGGTTGGGTTGGATTGGATTGTCAAGTTGAGCTCTTGAGAATAACCTTCCCCTGGCGTTACCATTTGGTTTGTTCTTCCTCATATTATGTCCTTTTACACTTTTTTAGCCTAAACTTCACATGATTTTGGATTGGATTAAATCTCTGTATAGGTGTAAATGTGCATTCCTCGATAGGTTATTAGAAAATCCTCTCTGATTCAGTTTAGGTTCCAAGACTAGGCCTTTTAATCCTCATGTAGGATTTTGTCTTAACTTTATTTTGTTTTCCCCTAATGTCTATCATTTGATTGTTTTTTTTTTTTTTGTTATACTACAACAAAAGAGCTAAATTTCTATGAGGATCAGAATAATTTCCTTCATACTAGAATCTTATTAGTTGATTTCTCTTGTTATATTATCAATTATATGCATGTTGGTCTGATACAATTATGGCTAATTTTTTTCAAATTGATTCTTTCTAATTCCATTTGTGGTAATTTCAGGTCTGATCACTACAATTGTGAGTTGGCAACTTGTCAAATCACAATGGACGATTTTGGTCATTTTCCTACGGTTGTACGAAAACTTTATTCTCTCCTTATTCATGACCTTCATCGTGATCCTTTTGAATCTATGAAGGTATTGGCATTGTGGATTTGGCTTGAGCATACTTGCCTTTTCAGTGATGTTATTAGAAAGATCGCCTCATTCACTCAAGATTTTATTAATCAACTTGCTGATGAGGCTGTAACCTGTCTCAAATGCATTGACGATACAGAGTATCTTCTCTCAACCAATGCAAATGATATTCCGTTAACCAAAAAAGTCACCAGAAATGATTTATCTATCTTATTTTTCTGTCAAAATCCAAATGGTACAACTAGTGGTATAAGAAAAATTGTAATTGAGGTTTGTCTTAAGATACTGCCAGATATTGTGAGGGAATCCTTGAATAGAAGTTTCGAACAAACTTCGATGCAAAGCAATATGTCAATGGGGCCACCTCTTGATGAGGAATATTTAATCAAAAGAGTTTCTGAGTTGGGGCTTGAAGGTGATATGAAGGGACATAACATATCAGGTGAAGAACTAACAATGTTTGTTACTTTCTCCAAGGACTATCCTGTAACTGAATCGGAAATTAGAGAATTCATTGCACCAGTTTTTGGAGAATATATCGAGTACATTCTAATGCAGGAGGTGAAGTCCAATGAACAAGCTCTCTATGCTCAAATTGTGTTTTCTATACCCGGAATTATAGAGTTTATTCTTCAGAATGAATCCAAAGCTAAATTTATTATCAATGGAAAGGAGGTGTGGATGCAAAAGTTTGTCCCAGAAAATGGGAACTCTTCCTTCCCTTAAACGCTTCATTTTGCGTGTGTTTTAACAATAAATGTATTTGTTATAGCAATGAATACAAAGTTTCTTATAATCAATGTATCTAAATATTTTCTATTTTGTCTTTGGATTCTACTTTCTATTTTCTATAGAGATTAGAGAGGGAAAATCATGAAAAATTCCACAAAATTCCTTTCGAAATAGGCCAAGATCTTTGAGCCCTCTCGCGTATGTTGAGAAAACACATAAATTAATTCAAAAGTAATATGAAATATTGTGTTATTGTAATAAAAAGCTAATTAAAATTAAAGTAAAGAAGAAAATTTTATTGCATAACTATTTTTGATAAATATAAAGCTTATTAGACATGATTTAAAATCTAAAAAATGATGCATATCTTTATTTAAGAAATAATCCAAGAATTGACTATAGCGAAAGAACACATTACAAGAATGAGATATCAAAAGTAATTGAAAAAAAGAAATTAATGTAGAGTACAATAAAAAGTCTTTGAACGTATCTAAGAGAATTTGCCATAATTTTCTTTTGTGGTTAGGACAAATGTTGAAGAAGTTTACTATCTCTGCTAAAACTTATATTTAAGAGTTCAGATTCTGACATAAACTATTATTATGACATGAAAATTACATTTAATATACTTTTCAAACAAATTTACTCATAGTTATTAAATTCAAACTCAAACTGTAATACTAAAGAAAATTAACCAGTTTTGAAATATATATGTTGCATGTGAATATCACATCATGTACTACACTATTTTTTAAAAAATAATGTCAATATTATTAAATCAAAACGTTAGGCAAACATTATCTGAAAACACCTTTAACTATTAATACTATAAAACTAAATTTCGATAAGGTAGTGTGACACCTCTCTATGGCCTTTAATTAGATATACCATTTTCCTTTTCTTTTTCTTTTTCTTTTTTTTTGTTAACTTTTTTCTCATTTAAAAATTAATTGTTATATATATAAATAAAAGTATCATTGTTAGAATCTCTTAGTTACACTCTTAAACATAGTTTATTCCCCCTCCTCAATAGTGTGTTCTATAGTTATATTGTACTGTTGGAGTTCTTTGTTTTTAATATAATATAAATAAATGAATATTGATATAAAACATAGAAGATACGGTACCGTGGATGTTTATAGTTGGTGTATCATATTAATTCAACATTTAAGTTAAGGAGTGTTCAAGTTCCTCTGAACCTCATATTCTCAACATTTGTAAATCACACTTGAGTTTTTAAAAGGAGAAGAATAGAAAACTTAAAAAACTCATAGTTTAGAAATGTGAGAATACCCCTCTATTTATAGTTAACAAAGGATAGTATCAACATGTACAATCTATCTTATGTGTTAGAGAGGAAAAAAGTTGACATGGTGCACCAGATGAAATAGATTTCTTAATTATTAAATAATAGGACTAAATAATAAATTCCGATTTTATTTTCTGTCATTATTTTAAATAATAAATAAAATTTTATAGAAATTAAAAAACAAAGTAGAACTTAACGCAGTTCTTAAAAATTTCTTTTTAAAACTTATTTATATCATCGTTCAATTCATGAAGTGTAATGTTATTAATATAAATGAGTTTTAAAATGATAATTTTAAGAACAACTTTAATGTATATTTTATTTTTTCATTTGTTTTTTAAATTTTTTATTTATTAAAAAAATAGTAATTTATTATTAATTATTATTAGTTAATAATTTCAAGAATATATGTGGTGATTGGCGTGTGACTTTTTTCCTCTCATATTATATATAAGATAGATCTTATTGTCTTATAACTTAATAAAAGGTAGAAAAGGAAAATGAAATAAAAATATGTTGTACATAAGCCAATCTAAATAAATACATAGAAAAACAACCCTAATTTTTATTTTTTTTTTAAAAAAAGATTAACAGCAAATTAATTACTTTGAAGTTGAATTTAAAGTGGTTGTCTGTATCTTTCTCTATTAACTATCTCTGTATTTAAATATGCGTGTTTTTTTATCAGCTTTGTTTGAGTCTTTTCTGAGAAAATTAGTTGTTCATTTTCCCATCCAATCCCTTATGTCGGTATAAATTCTAATCATGTTCTCCGATGACTTTAATGTTGAAATGTTGATTATGTAATCTATTGTAATGTGATGTCATGATTGAGTTATTCGTGATTTTATAAATAGTATTCTTTTTTTTGGCATAATTGTTTGAAAAAATATGGTATGTAGTTTGGTCAATTTCTTGATTATCAAAATATATTTTTATAAAAATTAGCACACTGTGATCAATGATATGGCTAATGGCATATGCAAGAAGTAGAACAACAAATTGAGTCACTCAGATATATACTTTATATATCATGCATATTAATTTTCTTTTTCCAAATATATAATATAGTTAACTATGACAAAAAAAAATGAATGGAGGGAGTACAAGATTTACTATATACTGAATAAATGAAATAGTATTAAAATTTCATGCATTTTCATTTATTCAATATTTTTAATAAAACTTTACAATAATAGATCTATTCAGATGCTTATCTTGGATTTAGTGATATAACATATTGTCTTGCAAAACTTAATATATTGAAGTATAAAATTAATATCAGGTATTGATGATGAGTGCGACAATATTTAATTTGTATTAGCTAACTGAATTCTTGTATAAATGTTCAATTTCCGTAGGTTTAATTTCACAGATGTCATGGTCTCATCGATGTCCTTTATGGCATTTCTTCGAGTGGAGAATATTTTTAACCACACTTAGAACTAAGCAAAATCTAGAAACTTAGTTAAAGTTGAAGAAAAATTGAGATGATATAAGATGGATCTACTTCAATTTTCATGAATTGATTTAATTTTTGTAATTTTCAAATTATTATGTTAATATTATTAATTACCTTTTGATATTATTTTTATGTTCTAAATTATCAAATATAGATTTTTACCAAATGTGTTTGTGTTGAACTCATATGTTTATTTTATTTATTTATTTTTATTATGCATGATAACTATTTAAAAGGATACTATCATTTTCAAGATACATTTAATAGCATAAAGAAATGGTGAGTAGGTAAAGGTGAGAAGCAATATATATTACATATTAGTTTAACTTTTCTGCATATAATTTAAAAGTAATTATGGATAGTTAATGACTTTGACATTTTATAATGTTAATAGTGTTACTTAAGATTTTTCTATATTTATATTTTATTATGTCAATAATATATTACTGAATTTTGTTAATATATATAAAAATTCATCTTATTCTAGACATGTAGTTTTTCTATAGTTTCTTGGTCTCTATATAGTTTTTGGTCTCTTTCCACCCCATCTTCTTTATATTATTAAAATGACAGGAAAAAGTCCCCACATCAAGTAATTGACATGTTAATAAAATGTCATTTGCCAATTAAATCTTCTATCTATTTAAGTGATATATTTGTAACGACCCTCTTAGTCGTTTTATGAGTAATAATCATTATTTTATGTTAACCTTTTTAAATAGCTTTTATGAACAATTTATGATTTATAAAAATAAGAGACATGAATTTTATATTTAATAGACAATTATATTGTTGCTAATAATAATGGAAAAAGAATAAATAAATAAATAAATAACAATAATAATAATCATACATATACATATACTACATACATACATATATATAATAATCATACATACATACATACATACATGTGTGTGTGTGTGTGTGTGTGTGTGCGTGTGCGTGCGTGCGTGCGTGCGTGCGTGCGTGCGTGCGTGCGTGCGTGCGCGCGCGCGCGTGTGTGTGTGTGTGTGTGTGTGTGTGTGTGTGTGTGTATATATATACACATGTATATATACATAGACTAGGTCTGCCTACGTGGCGTCACCACAAATGAGGATTCCCTTTTAGTTTATATATTTTCAAAATTAGTCTCCTCTTTCATTAAAAGTTTTGACTTTTATGAAAAGTTACGTCTTTATGAAAAGTTTTGACTTTTATGAAAACTTATAACTTAAATAAGAATTGCGATTTTATGAAGGGTTGCGACTTTTGTGAAAAGCTACGAGTTTTATGAAAGTTTGTGACATTTATGAGAGGTTGTTACTTTTTCAAAGACTTATGACCTTTTCAATAAGACACAATAAACATTTATTTACACTACCCTTTGTTGTTTATAAATAGAGGTATTTCCTCTCATTTTGAAACAACGAAAATTTTGTACTTCTTCTTCTACATCTGAACGATTAAATATTTGTGTACTTTGGTCCTGTTTAGTGGTTCGCTAACATCATTATTTTTGTATCAATACAATGGTGACTAGCATCGTTCCTGAGAGACTCTATTCCTTTAAACCTCAGGTAGCGTAGAGGTATAAATTTTTTAAGGGGAGATGTGCATTCAGTGAGCTCGAATATTTCCTTTCCACTTCATTCTTTTTTTAAAGATCCTTGTATGTTTTTTACGGTCATTAATTTATGTTTGTGTTATTAATTGTTGTTTTTGAGTACATGTTTTAAACTTTATTGTTTATGTTTATGCTTTGATCAGATGTTGTAGTAAAGATATGTTAATCAATTTTTTGATTTAATCATTAGACTATTGGCATCACGTAGATTTAAATTATTGAATTTATAAAATAAATTACTTTGATCTTTAAGTGTTTTTAGTAGCTAAAAAATTCATGGGTTGTCCAAGAAGGGACTTTTGAGGTTCAAAAATTATGGTGTTTTCCACTCTACCATGGAGTTTTAGTTATTCAACTCTCTATGATCTTATCGAGGCATTCAATCAATTAGTGACATCCAAAAAATAAAGTAATGTAGTGGGATGGTAAGCATTGTACTCAACCTTAATTAAAAGTTTGGGGTTCAAATATTGGATTGATGTCAATGAATTACCCCTCAAAATAGGATGAATCCATATTAATCAAATATTAGAGAAATAATTTTCTCCTAATAAACATTAGATTAAAAATTGCAAAAAAATAATGTTTTAACCATATCGGTCAAAACATAAACAATAAAGTATGTCTTTTGGCTATCAAAGTAGTGTCATACACTGGAAATGATTTTGAATAAGAGACTTGGTAAGTCATTATTTAATCTAAATTATTTGAGTGACATACATTATTTCATTGAACTCGAAGAAATGTTTTTCAAATTTTAAATTAACTTGTCAAGTACACAACTAATTATATAAGATGTATAGTATTTAGATTCTTATGCACAGACCTTGAATTGGAGAATCACTCATGCAATTGATGAATAAAATGTTTGCACCACTTTTGAAAATTACAAATATAGAAAATGACATAGTTACCTATCATTTCTGAAGACTTTTGGTGATGAATAACTACACTATAATGAAGAATTACTAACAAAATTCTTAAGCACTTAAATTTTTTTATTTATTTATTTTAAGATTTAAAAATAATTCATTTTATTTTGGGGTAAAATATTATTGACAATTAATCGTTGGGATGTACCCACTTGAAAATGCTTGTATTATCAAATGTTCAGAAGTATATTATTAACATAGTTCACCACTGCCCAAAGCGCGAGCAATTTACCTAGTAAAATAATAATAAGGGCAAAAAGCCCTAGACTTGAATGTCATATGTCTCACGAAAAGTTAAAAAAAAATATGAATAGAATAGACGAAAAAAATGGAGAAGAAGAAAAGAAACGGAAAAAGTGAAGAGGAAAATAAGAATTTCAACCCAAAGAGTTGAGGTAATTATTCTCATCCTTTCTATTAAATTTTTATGTAATTTTGAAAAGATTTTTAGGCTGGAAACGTGTATAATTTATATTGATTTAAGAAAATATAGGTCTAGGGTTCTTAGAATAACATCCTAGTATGGGGGTCAAATAATGATTCGTTTTAACTAAAATTTTGCATGTGAGTTTGTTTTATCATGGGTAAACATACTGAAAGAAAATTTCAGATTTGAATTTGATGGCTCGGGATGACTTTTCTACCCAATTTTCAAGCCGAAACTAAATATAGTAATATGGGTGTCATTAGATTTGCATTCTTATGAAGATTTATATTTGAATAGATTGCATTGATTTGGAGGCATAAAGAAAAGTGAAGACTCAAGTCCTGGAGTGATTGTTCAAATGTTTGAGGTAAGTGGATTTCTAAATCATTATTAAGTGTGTAGAATCATGTATTTCCTTGTGACATGTGTTGGGGAGTAATGAGTCTTCATGATGGGTTGAATTTTCCAAATTGAATAACTCTAACAATGTAAAAGGAGTAATAAAAGAAAATGTGACTAATTTTTGGTGTGTGTGGAGCGAAACAGATTTTAACACAAAAAAAAGTCGATTTAAATGGTACAGTAATAAGGAAATTACAACTAAAAAAGAAATATTACAGCAAAAGAAAGGATAGGTCTAGAAGAGGAGATGAGAGGTCATACAGTAGGAATGGAGATGAGAGAATAACAGAGAATGCATCAACATCAGGATGCCCTCTCATGTTACTACTCTGCTCTTATAATTGCCTTTGTCCTTTTTCTTAACTTTTGCTAACTCTAATACCTCCAGCGTTTAATCATGATTCCAATCAAAGTAGACGAATCTAGCCATTGACATATTTATCTTTTGTCCTCTTCCCAAAATATCCCTACTAGCTTGTACGTCCACCTCAGCAAGTACCTGATCGTTGTAGTTGTATATGATAATAATAAGGGGTGACTTGATGGGAAGACTTTCCCATACGATGTTTCAACATAGAGATGTTTGAAGAGTGGATAGATGCGCATTGCTGCTGGAAGTTCAAGTTTATAGGCGACATTGCCAATGCACTTAATTACCTTAAAAGGACAAGAATATTTCCTTCTCAATTTATAATATTTTTGTAAATGACTTGAATTTTGGCGATATGGTATCAACTTGATATACACCCAATCACAAAGTTCGAAATGATCATCAGTTCGTGCCTTATTTGCTAACCTTTTCATCCTATGTTGAGCCTTTCTCAGATTTGCCTTCAAAATCTCTAGTGTTTCATCCCTTCGAAGCATGTAACATTCAACAATGTAGGGGTTATCTTCCATACAATGCCTTAAATGGAGTCATACTTGATGACAACTAAAGGGCTGTATTGTACAAAAATTCTGCCCAAGAAAGCATGCCTACCCATTCATGTGGTGAATCTGCGACAAAGCATCAAAGATACTGCTTAATGCATTTGTTGAAAGCCTCTGATTGGCCATCCATTATGCATGATATGTTGTACTCATCGCTTAAGATATCCCTTGTAGTGTATTGATTTTCTTCCAGAATAATTGCAAAAACATAAGGTCGCGATCTGTGACAATGGATTGGTGGACCATGTTTAACGCCCCGAACCTACACCTTGGACGTGGCTGGCACCTAATGACCATTGCTGGCATTGAGAGAACCTTTGGCCAGAATTACTTAACTCAGCGGAAGACTTAACTCAATGATAAAATAAGACACATTCTCATAAATACTTAAATCAACTTCTTGACCAAAATGGCACATAAATCTCAAAATGTAACATTTGAAAATAAAAGAGACTCAACTAAACTAACTGGTTATTCGTCTATGAAGACTATAAAATGCTTTGATGAATGTTGGGACAGACCCCACAACATTCTGAAATATAAAAGACTGGAAAGCTTAGAAAGGATCCTCCTGAATGCAAGGATTCTCACCACTGAATCTGAGTGCTCAAACTGGATCAACGATGCACTGGATGCTGATCCTGGTTACCTGCGTTTGCATCATAAGATGATATAGGCCAACTGGCATCAGTACATTAATGTACGAGTATGCAAAATGGAATGCTAAACAACAACTTATGCTTGATGATAATAAGATGAACTTACCTTGACTTTACTCGACTCAAGAATTACTCAACTCAATGTATACATATAAAGTAATTTACAACTCATGTAATATATATACATGAAACTTGTGAAACATTAAATCAAAGTAGTTCACTAAAGAAAATGCAATAGCAAACTCAACTTTACTTATATATGAAAGTAATATAGTTCTGTGGGAGGTTCTCTAAGCGATAGCCACCATTATGAGCTTAAGTGGTGATATAATATATTATCCGCGCTTCTAGAAATGTCCTATACTTTTCCATTGCATAGAAATCCTCAACTTAGTGGATCCACTAGCTTAACTTAAGCGATCATCTAAAAAGTATAACCCGTTAATACCCATGATGGCTACATGGTTTACATGGAGATTTGAGTTAATTTTAAACTCCCATCCCCATGCCGGTGCACAATACTCCCAAAATATGCTTTAGGTCATGCTTTTAAAATAACTTCCTTCCTTTGGGTTGAGATAATTTGCTCAAACCTTTTTAGCTTTTAAACAGCCCTCTTGGAACATATGTTCCTTTTTTGTGTTCAAAATTTTATTGGGAAATCTTAGTTTCCTTTAATCTTAAATGTAAAAAAATTTATAAACTCTCTAGGTAATACTTAGTTCCATTATATATTTTGAGAAATGAACTCCACTCTTTACTCTTTGGTTGACTTGAAAATTTTGATCTAAATCAACACTTTAGGGAATGCATAGTACCTTTATACTTCTTTGAAGGAAAGACTTCAACTTTTCTTCTTTCTTTTACTCGAAGCTTGAGCCTTAAAGCATTTAAATAAGACTCTTGAAAACTTTAAGAAACTTTACTTTAACTTACTTACTTACTTTTAAACTTGACTTTTCAACTTCCTTGACTTTGATCCTATCTTTCCTTGACTTGAATTATGGATTCAATATTCATGATTCATGTACATGGATAATTACATGATGTTTATATGTACCTTAGAGTATTGGAATCAACTAAAAAATGTGGGTACATCACTTGAGAACTAGTACGAAAAGATAGGGAAAGAACGGGGTCTCCAGGTGTCCTTGGCTCTCTGAGAGGCGTGGAGCGCCAGAGCCTGACGGACAGACAATGTCTTGAGGCGCTCTGTCTGGTGCGGCACGCCAAAGCATGTCAGACAGAGACTGTCCTGAGAAGCTCTAGTAGGCACGGTGCCCCAGGGTCACTCAGACGAGACCTCTGACTTTTCTTCTCCATTTTCATCTCTACACCTTCTAAACTTCCATGACTCTTACCCCAATAACATAGGATCACTAATAACCTCAATATCCAATAGATTAAACCAAAAAAAAAAACCAAAAACACGAATCTAATCAACTAAGACATACTACAACTTAACCAACAAGGATTTAACCATTGTTCAAGAATTTCAATGTTCATCATTCAATATATTCAAAATTTTGCTGAATTAATCAAATTGGTGTATGTGTAAACTAACTCAACATAGAAGATCTCACATACCTCAATAGGTATCACCCCCGATGAATTGTACTCGCAAAACCTTAGCGTTCTTGATTGATTCTTGATCTTTCTCTTCTTTTCTCCTTCTTTTCTCTTTTCTCCCACTACCTTAGCATGAATTGGTTATATAAACTGACTTAAGGCTTATTTTTACTCCTACCAAAACCCTTAAAACAAATTAGGAAATAGTTGGGTGGAATGACAAGTTTATCCTTACTAAAATCCTGATTTGGACCTTCCTCAACCCAACAACCCAACTTCTGATAGGCATATCTCTCTCATGAGATATCAAAATTGCACAAAATCAGTGACGTTGGATAGATCTCTTCCAGGAATTTCTGACCATATCAATCAATGACTCTAACTCATCTTCAGCTTTAAGTTATGACCATTTTAAAATGACCAAAATCTAACTTTCTTAACTTAAGAAATTTTCCAAATTTTCCCGTTCTTTCCAGAGGTGATTAATTTTAGTTTCTTAACTTATTCTTGGCTATTTCAAGTTATAAGATGTTATAATATCTCCCCTTGGAAACATTCGTCCTAAAATGATATTTCTTTCACTATGCTAAGGAAAGTAACAACAAACTCAATAGTTAACACTCCAAAAGTAATTAACAATCATGCTTACTCGTAGTTCATAAAGTACTAAGAAGAGAACTAGTACTTTTATCTGCGTTCTCTCCAAACTCAAAGATATGTGGATATCTCTTCTTTATATCCTCCTTCGCCTCCCAAGTTGCTTCTTCAACAAATTGATTCCTCTAAAGGACTTTGACTGATGCAACTTCCTTTGTTCTAAACTTGCGAACTTGGCGATCCAAAGTTTGAACCTGAATCTGTTCATATGATAAGGTATCCTTAATGCCAGTATTTCTATCCGGTATTATCAATTATGGATAACCCATGCACTTTTTTCAACATGGATACATGAAATACCTGATGAACCACTGCTAATTCTGGTGGTAGCTCTAACTCATAAGCAACGTTGTCCACTCTCTTGGATATTCTATATGGTCCAATATATAGGTGTCTAAGTTTCCCTTTATTACCAAACCTCATAACACCCTTCATGGATGAAACCTTAAGATACGCCTAATCATCCACCTCAAACTCTAACAGCCTTCTCCTAACATCTGTGTAGGAATTTTGGCGACTCTGTGTTGGCTTTAAGCTCTCTTCAATCAGTTTCACCTTCTTCATGTCTTGGTGAACTAGATATAGTCCTATCAACCCTTCTTCACCAATTTCGAGCCACCCAATAGGAGATCAATATCTTCTCCCATAAAGATTTTTGTATGGAGCCATTTAGATGCTCGAATGGTAGCTATTGGTTTAAGCAAACTCAATTAGAGATATGTGATCATCCCAATTCCCTTTGAAATCAAGCACACAAGACCTCAACATATATTCTAAGGTCTTGATAGTACGCTCTGCTTGTCCTTCCGTCTATGGATGAAAAATAGTGCTTAAGCTCACATTCGAACCCAAGCCATTCTTGAAAGACTTCAAGAACTGAGCAGAAAATTATGCACCTCTATATGAAATAATAGATATTGGAACTCCATAAATTTCTACCACTTCTTGAATGTATAACTTAGCATAATTCTCGACCGAATATGTAGTCTTTACGGGCAAAAATTTGGATGATTTTTTTATTTATCGACAATTACCCAAATAGAATCATGCTACATGCGCGACCTTGGAAAGCCTGTGATAAAGTACATATTAATCATCTCCCACTTTCATCAGTGAATTTCTATATTCTGGGCCAAACCTCCAGGCCTTTTGTGCTCTACCTTCAGTTGCAGGCGATTTGAGCACTTGCAACAAACTTAGCAATGTCATTCTTCATACCTTCCCACCAATATACCTCTCTCATATCTCGGTACATCTTGGTAGAACCTGGATGAATGGAATATTTGGAGCTATAATCCTCCTCCGTGATCCTATTTTCGAGTCTATCCATCTTAGGTACACACATTCTACCTTGGTACTTCAGCACACCATCTACCCCTTGTTCAAAAATCAATAATCTTTGCTTATGAACATTTGCCTTCAAATCAAGCAAAATGGGGTCTTGATATTTCTTTTCTTTCACCTATGACACTAGTGATGATTCGTCCCTGTTAGTCACTACTATACCTCACTCTATGAAATCCATAAGTCTGACTCCCACGCGTGCAAGTCTCTGCATATATTTAGCTAATTCCCTCTTTTCTTCCTCAACATGGGCTCTACTCCCCATGGATAACCTAATTATGGCATCAACAACTACATTATCCTTACGTAGATGGTAAATGATACTAATGTCATAATCGTTGAGAAGTTCTAACCACCTCTTTTGTAAAATATTGAGCTCTTTTAGAGTGAACACATATAGTAGGCTCTTGTGGTCACTAAATATATATCCACATGAACGCCGTACAAATAGTGATGCCATATTTTCAAGGTGAAAACCACTACAACCAACTCTAAGTCATGGGTTGGGTAGTTCTTCTCATAAGTTTTCAACAATCTGGAGGCATAAGCTATAACCTTGTCATTTTTAATTAACACAACCCAAACCAACTCTTTATGCATCACAGTACACCACAAAACCTTGATTACCCTCCTGTAAGGTCAAAACCGAAGCGGTAATCAGTCTCTTTTTCAATTCCTGAAAGCTTTTCTCACAAACATTAGACCATTGAAACTTTGCAGTCTTCTAAGTCCAAATTGGTTAATGGAGATGAGATAGTTGAAAACCCTTTAACAAACCTTCTATAGTAGCCATCCAAACCCAAGAAACTCCTTATATAAGTTGGAGACGTGGGTCTAGGCAAACTCTGAACCGCTTCTATCTTTACGGTATCAACTTTAATCCCATCACCAAAAAATATGTGGCCCAACAATGCCACAGACTTAATCCGAAACTCACACTTAGAGAACTTGGCATATAGTTGCTTTTCTTTCAAAGTCTGAAGTAATATTCTGAGGTGACTAGCATGATCTTCTTCATTCCTTGAATAGATTAGTATGTCATTGATGAAGACGATAACAAACATATCTAAGTAAGGCTTGAAGACTCTGTTCATAAGATCCATGCATGTTGCAGGTGCATTTGTCAACCCAAAAGACATAACCCAAAACTCATAATGCGCATATCTAGTTCTAAAGGATGTCTTTGGAATGTCACATTTCCTAACTCTTCACTGATGGTAGCCACATCTGAGATCAATTATCAGAAGCAAGAAGCACCCTGTATCTGGTAGAAAAGACCATTTTTCCTTTGAAGGGGATACTCATTATTGATGGTCACCTTATTTAGTTGGCGGTACTCTATACATATCCTAAGGGAATCATCCTTTTTTCTCACAAATAAGACCGAAGCTCCCCAAGTCGAGACACTTGGTCGAATAAAACCTTTATCTAACATATCTTTCACCTGGTCCTTCAACTCGTTTAATTCTACTGCTGCCATTCTATATGGCAGTATATATATATGACGAGTATTTGGAATGATATCTGTGCAGAAGTCTATCTCTGTCTTAGAAGGGACTCCGGGTAAATCATTAGGAAATTTTTTTGTAACTCTTTTACTATAGGAAATTACTAAAGGGAAGGTATCTTAGAACTTGTGTAATTAACTCAGACTAAGTGATAGGTACACCCCTTTGAAACTAACTCCTTTTCTTATGGTACAAAATAATATGATCCTTAGGCACTATTGAACTACTACTCCACTCTATGACTGGCTCGCTAGGAATTAGAAACTCGAAAACTCAAATTCTACAATGTATTGACGCATAACAAACATGGATCCAGTCCATACCTAGAATGACATCAAAATTTAATATGTCCAACTCCACTAGGTCATCTATGGTGGTCTTATGATTAATAGATATAGGAAAATCACAATAGACTCTTTCTGTTAAAATAGACTCTCCAATAGGTGTAGATACAGAGAAAGGCTCACAAAGTTTCTTAGGAAGAATCTCAAACTGATTTTTAACATAAGAGGTCACAAGAGATAAAATTTCTCTTATGTCTAACAAAGCATAAACATCAAAAGTAAAGACTTCGATCATACCCATGACAACATCTGGCGAATTATCTTGATCTTGGCGACTAGTAATTGAATTGAGAGGATTTGCCCCTCCACCAATACCAAATGTGGCTCCTTTATGTGTAGACCTATCTTGTCATTCCCCGAGCTACACCCGAGATGCAGACACAGAACCTATGACCAAAAGTGATCCTAAGCTAAACGTGCTGGCATGATCATGAGCATACTAAAGAAAGTAAACTGATCCGGAAGCTAAATCATAATTAAATATGAAAAGATGGGGAATACCCATATTCTATAACTGAGATATTTGAAAATAATGAGTTTAGTACAAAGGAAATATTAAATCAATACTAAGCTGAATCTAACTATATCTGAAATAAGCCTCTAAATTAGACTAGAAATACTGGGACAAGCCCCTACTAAATCTAGCAAAAACTGAAACTAAATGGCTAAAGACTGAAATGAAACTCATGACTTTGTCCTCGGAGAATGAAGACTCACCACTGAATCTGCTGAATTGGAGATTGGAAATCGATCTATGCGTGATATAGATGCTAAGAACCTGAACCTACATCACGAGAAGATGTAGCACACGTATGTGTCAGTACTTGAAAGGTACTGAGAATGTAGGATAGAGTAAATGTGAAATAAAACATAAATGAACAAGCATAAAATAAAGTATAATAATCTGACATGATATACTGAATTGTGAGGTGACTGGATGCAATGACCAATTTATAACATGTTGAAACTGAATACTGGATTTACTGATAAATGGCCAATGCAAAGAGTCTGACTGAACTGTGGGAGCTACTAATGAACGATAAAAAAGCCACATGAGCTAAGTATAGAGTCCGATGTATACGCCCCATCGAGAGGACCCAATATAATCTACCAAAGGTATAAAGGCATGCTGGCGTGATCACTAAGCTGATTGCCCATAGAGGGGACTTACAACCTACTTGGCTAGTAGTTCTGCGACTATTGGGTACGCTAAACCCTAGTCTAACTCTGTATTATGCTACTCCCAATCAAATCTGTAAATTTATTGATTATGTTTGAGTTTATGTAAATAGTGGACCTCGAACTGAACATTCAAACTGAGAATGCAACATTTAATTTGATAATGATGCGTTAAAAACTGAGTCATGTATAATTGAACAACTGAAATATCTGGCCTAGCATGTGTAATTCAAGGAATAAAGAAATACAAAGCTAGGGTTCTGAAATTCATGCAAGAATATGTGTAATAACATGATAATCTGATTTGGAACATGTATTTAATTGTTTCATGAAGTTCTATCAAAGTTCTAGAAACCATAGGTTAAATCATGATAATATAATCATGAATCTGACTGAAAACTAGGGACCCAATGGGTGAAAGGAACCCACTAGTTAAATCCCACATATTTGGTGATGAAATCCATGGAAAAATACTTCGGTTTTGGGGCTGGAACTGCTGGAACTTGTTGCATTCTTGAACTAGGGTTCTTGAGATTTTTCTCCTTTCTTGTTTCTAATTTTCTAACTTTTGATTTAATAATTTGACTTAGAAATGTTTTAATTATGTTTCTAGGCTTAAATTGACTAAAATATGATGATTTAGGGTCAAAATGACGTAACTTAGGGTTTAAACGGAGTGAGAAAGGTCAAAAAGACCCCTGGAAAAGTTGTTGTTTAACCAGATGAGGGCCAGGACTGACGGTCTATCTGAATTTTTTGGGAGTTTCTGATCCCATCGACGGTTGTGCAGGCAGACCATCTTCTTTCCTACGGACAGTCGCTGACTCCATTGGTTGCACGTTCAGATTTTTCTAAAAAAATGATTTTTGGTCTATTTTGGCTACGGGGTGTTACATATCTGGTAGAGTAACTGATGGAGATTGAGAACTATTGTCCGGATTTCCACCACCTTGCTTATTATTAGGTCACTCTCTCATGAAGTGACCCTCTTGACCACACTTGAAGCAATATGTCTTGCCAGCACAATATATAACGACGTGGTTTCTACTACACTTATCACATGTAGGAGCCCAACTTCGTCCTTGTGACTCACTAAGTTGAGACTGGGCTGGTAAAGCCTTGCAGTTTTGACAATTTTGGCTATTATACCTAACTCTATTTCTGGGTGCAGGCGCACTATTAGATGATGGTGCATGCCCTTTCTCTTTCTAAAATTGTGGTCGATTCAAACAACCTTTCTATAACCAGACTTATTCCCAGTCATGGATTTCTTGTTCCTGTACTCATGTTTGTCCCTAAGCTTCTCCTCTTCAACTTGGTTCACATAAACTATCAATTGGGATATGTCCATTTCCCCGATCAATATTTTTGTTCTGCCTTCTTTACTACATGCACAACCCAAGCTAATGAGAAACAAACTCATTCTGCCCCTCATATCCTAACCATCTCCGGAGTATAGCGAGACAGTTAGGTTAACTTCAGCCTATACTCATAAACACTCAAGGAGTCCTGTTTTAGAGTAAGGAACTGTCGTGCCTTTACCTCCTTCAGCTCTTGGGGAAATAAATGTCCCAATAAAGCCTCTTCGAAACAAGCCCATCTTGGATGTGGTGTATCCTCATCTTTGACCTCCTTCCACAGGTCGAACCCTAGCCACATTCTTCATTCTATAAGTAGCTATCTCAAGCCTTTTCTTATCAACTACATGTATCATATAAAACACCTTCTCCAACTCTTATATGAAATTCTCCAGATCCTCAGTAGTGCTTGAAACAATAATTGAGGGATTCATCCTAAAAAACTCCCAAATCCTCGAAGTGTCAGCCCCTTATTGTCAAGCTTCCTTTTGTTGCCCGACTTTGTTGGTCACCGCTTGTCTAGAATTCGAATAGGATTGTGGAACTTGACATTGGTGATTTCCCCTTGAGGTTGCACGTTCGGTGCACTAGGTACCTTTAGTTCCTCAACATTCCTTCTGGCTGGACGACCTTTGACTGCTCTTCGTGGAAGCATGATCATTTGAAACACGTGCAAGCATGAATTAGAGGGAAACATTTTAGAGACAAACTCTATCGCACAAAAAGGATTATGAAATGAGTGAAGAAATTCCTAGATGTTGTAGCCTTTTAATCATAGATGTGGCACTCTTCACATTGATGACTAAGACTCTACAAACACGACTTTATAGACTTCCTAGGACTTTTGAACTTTATGCTCTAATAACAGGTTTTTCATGCCCCGAGCCTATACCCTAGACGTGGCCGACACTGCTGGCCTTGATCAAACCCTTGTCCCGACTTACTTAAATCAGTGTAAGACTTAACTCAATGATAAAATAAGACACATTCTCATAAATGCTTAAATAAACGTCTTGAACAAAATGTAACATTCTAAAATATAAGAGACTCAAGTGAACTAACTGACTATTTGTCTATGAAGCCTCTAAAATACTTTGAGGACTGTTGGGAAACACACCACAACATTATGAAATAGAAAATACTAGAAAACATTAAAAATATCCTCCAGAATGCAAGAAAGCTCAGCGCTCACTCTGAGTACTCAAACTTGATCACCGATGCGCTGAATTCTTGTCATGGTAACCTTCGTTTGCATCATAAGACAATATAGTCCAACTAGAATTAGTACATTGAAGTATGAGTATACTAGTTAGAATGATAAACAACAATTTAAGCTTGATGAGAATAAGATGAGCTTACCTTTGCTCTGCTCGACTCAAGAATTACTCAACTCAATATACATATATAAAACATTTACAACACATTCGATATATATATATATATATATATATATATATATATATATATATATATATATACATAAATCTTGTGAAACAGTAAAACAATGTAGTTCATTAAAGAAAATGCAATAACAAACCTAACTTTACTCATATATGAAAGTAATATAGTTATGTGGGAAATTCTCTAACCAAGAACCACTAGCTTAACTTACATGATAATCTAAAAAGTTTAACCCGTTAATACCCTTGATGGCTACATGGTTTACATGGAGCCTTGAGTTATTATAACCTCTCCACTCCACATCAGTGCTCAATACTACTCCCAAAATATGCTTTAGCTCATGATTTTAAATAACTTCCTTCCTTTGGGTTAAGATAATTTGCCCAACCCTTATTAGCTTTTAAAAAGCCCTTTTGGAACCAATGGTCCCTTTTCTTGTATAAAAATCTATTGGAAAATCTTAGTTTTCTCTTATCTAAATGTAAAGTCATTTATAAACTCTCTAAGGAATACGTGGTTCCCTTATATCTTTTGAGAAATGAACTCCACTCTTTATTCTTTGCTTGACTTGAATTTTTTGATCTTAATCAACTATTTATGGAATACTTAGTTCCCTTATCCCTCTTTGAAGGAAAGACATCAACTTTTAATCATTATTTAACTCGAAGCTTGAGACTTAAAATGTTTAAATAAGACTCGTGGCAACTTTTAAAAAATCTACTTTAACTTACTTCAATAGCTTTAGACTTGACTTCATAACTTCCTTTACTTTAATCCTCACTTTCCTTGAATTGAATTATGGATGAAAAATTCATGATATATGTTTATGGATGATTTAATGATTTTTATATGTACCTTAGAGTATTTGAATCAATTAGGAAGTGTGGGTACATCACTTGGAAACTCGTACGAAAAAATAGAGAAAGAACGGGGTCTCCAGGCATCCTGGAGCTTTGAGAGGCGTGGAGAGGCGCTGCGTGCCATAGCTTGTCAGACAGAGAGTGTCCTGAGGGGATTTGGTAGGAGCAGCGCTCCAGGGTATCTCAAAGGAGACCTCCGACTTTTCTTCTCAATTTGTCATCTCTAAACCTTTTAAACTTCCATGGTTAGGATCATTTATAACCTCAATATCCAATGTATTAGACCCGAATAAAACCCAAAAACACGAATCCAGTCAACTAAAACATACTACAACTCAACCAACAAGAATTTAACCATTTTCATCAAAAATTTTAATGTTCATCATTCAATCTATTCAAATTCGCTGAACTAACAAATTGTTGTGTCTGTGAACTAAAAAAAAATAGAATATCTGACATACCTCATTAGGGATCACCCCCAACGAATTCACTCGCGAAACCTTAGCGTTTTCAATGGATTCTTGATCTTTCACTCCTTTTCTCCTTCTCTTCTCTTTTCTCCCAATCCCTAAGAGTGAATTGGCTTTTAAAACTGACGTAACACTTATATTTACTCCTAATAAACCCTTAAAAATAAATTAGGAAATAGTTGGATGGAATAAAAATTTTACCCTTACTAAAATCCGGATTGGGACCTTCTTCAACCCAGCAACCCAACTTTTGATAGGTATATCTCCCTCATACGATATCAAAACCACGCAAAATCTATGGCATCAGAAAGATCTTTTAGAGGGCTTTCCAAACAAATAAAAAGTGACTTTAAATCATCACGAGCTATAAGTTATGACCGTTTGAAAATGGACAAAAAACTAACTTTCTTAACTTAGGAAATTTTCCAGATTTTTCCTATTCTTTCCAAAAATGATTATTTTTAGTTTCTTAGCTTATTCTTGACTATTTTAAGTTATGAGATGTTACACCATATATATTGACGATGTGTGTAATGAAAGCTTCGGGTACTGATTAAGTTGAAAAGGACGAAGGCAGAGCAATAAAGTGGCCATACTTTGATAAACGACCAACCACAATCATGATAGTAAATTTTAACTTAGCCACAGGATGACATGTTATGAAATTCATTGCTATTACTTCTAAAACCATTTCAGGATTCGGAAGAGGTTGAAAAAACTGGCAGGACGTCAAGAAATTTCCTTCATTTGTTGACACACTTGGCAAGATCCCACAAACACGCGGATATCACGACACAAGTGTTGCCAGTAGAAATAGGATGCAATGGCATGAAATCTTCTGGAAATTACAATATGTCGGCCTATTAAAAACTCATGAAATTCCTGCAACAAGGTGTTCTTTAGAGAACTAATAGATGGCAAAACTAGACGACCTTTAAAAAATAATAAACCTTCACAGAAAGAAAACCTTGTATATGAATTAGAATTTTCGTCCATGCCTTGTTAATAGATAACAACTAAGGATGTTGTTGATTGGCTACTTTTAAGTCAATTACTCTATCAAATGTTCTAGTACAATATGCACATAGAGATCCTTCATGTGCACGGGAGAGAGCATCTGCTTCTTTATGAGACTTCCCAAGCTTGTACAAAATTTGGAACTCATAGCCAACAAATTTCGTCAACCATTTTTGTTGTTTTAGGGTTTGAATGACTTGGTTTGTTAAATTGCGCAAGGATTGTTGATTAGTAAAAATTCTAAATTGTCGCCCCGACAAATATTATCTCCATTTGGCTTCTACTTACGTGATAGCATACATTTTCCTGTCATATAAAGAAGCCCGATACCTTCTCAACATAGTTTCTTGTTGTAGAAAGAAATTAGGTTCCCTGCTTGAGATAACACCCCGCCAATCCCTAACCCTGAATCATTTGTCTCAATATTGGATTCTTCAGCAAAATTAGGTAATGCAAGAACCAGGGTAGAACTTAAGAGGTGCTTCGATTCCTCAAAGGCTTGTTGATATAATGCAGTCCATGAAAAACCCTCATTTTTAAAACAATCAGTTAGCGGGCTTGCTATAGTGGCATAGCCTTCAATGAACCAACGATAATAATGCATGAGACCCAACAAAATTTGAAGCCCCTTCACAGACTGAGGCACTTGCAAAGACTGAGTGACATCAATTTTGAATGGATCAACATCTAGACCATGGTTTGATGACACATAGCCTAAATATTCAATTTGAGATTGTCAAATGAGTAGTTAGACTTAGTGGCCACTATATGGTTTTCTCTTATAAGTTGCAAGACTTGTGGAAGCTGTTACAAGTGAATTTCCCATGTTTGGCTATTATTCAATATACGTCGAAGAACACCAATACAAAGCGATGAAGATGTGGTCTGGATATATCATTCATAATGGCTTGAAAGGTTGATGGAGCATTAGACAAGCCAAACGACATCACCCTAAATTCGTAATGACTATCATATGTTCGAAAGGCTGTTTTGGGAACAGCATCAACATTGACCCTGATCTGATGATATCCAAAGAGCATATCTAACTTTGAATAATAACAAGCACCAGGTATCTCATCAAATATCTCATCTATTGTTGGTATGAGAAATTGGTCATGCATCTTTAGTGCATTCAATGCACGATAATAAACACAGAATCGCCGAGTTCCATCCTTCTTGCGCACCAACAATACAGAGGAAGAAAATGCACAAGCTTTAGGATTAATGACCTTACTTTTGTATATCAAAAACAAGTTGCTCCATTATTTGTTTCTATAAATAGGAATAATGATATGGTTTCACATTCATAGGCCTGAATTCGACTGAAGAGTAATAACATGGTCTTGTTATTAGATTTGTGGCAATCCTTAAAGCTTCTGAAAAAATTCTTCAAAGTTGGTTTAGACAAATTGAAGACCCGAAGAATGGTCAAAATCTACAATACCTTCAGATTGCACCACCGTGAAGCAATAATAAAAGGCTATGCTATTCGTTGTAGAGTACCTATGTAATGTTTGAAGCTGCACAGGTTGTGCCTCTAAGTGAGGTTCTTCGACCCACCGAATCCCTTTGTTACCCAATGTGAATTAAAAAATACATTTTCCATATCATGTCATTGTTTGTCCTAGGGTGGCCAACCATGAAATGTCTAACACAATATCTGCACCATGCATTGGTAGGACATAAAAGTCCAACGTAAGCTCAACACCCTAACTATTAATGAAATCTCTCGAGCATACCCTCACTAAAGACACAATGGACACTACCAACCATCACATAATTGTTAAAAATGGCTATAACCTTGGGATTTAAAAATTTGGCAACAATAGTTTGCACCAAACAATGTGTGATCCCTCCATCAGTAATCACCTTAATTGGTGAACCTCAAACGTACCCTAAAAATCATAAAGGTATTTTAGACCGCCCTCCAGCCAAAGCATGGTAAGAGAGAGTAGCGGGTCTTCCTAAATGAAGGTCGTGTAGCTCATTAGTGACAAAATCCTCAGGTGAGAAAACTCTCCGACAACTGAAAGGGAGATTCAGTCTCATCTTTCAAAAGTAAGAGTTGGGGAAGAACTCTGCATTTTTGGCCTTGAATATACTTTTCATCAAAGTAAAAACCCTTCTGCCACCACAGTTGTAGCCTAGTGGTTGTGAGGTGCTTGAGCGGAAGTTTTCTGGTTTTATTTTGAATGGAATTGGTAGGAGAGTGAACATTAGGTGTAGGTACCAAGGGTTAGGTTATTTCAAAATCTAGTTGTGGCCCCCTTTCTATTAAAATATGCTGCTCAAGTAAATAGGCTAGGGTAATGGCTTCATCCAAAGTTTTGGATTTATCAGTCAAGATGGCATGTTCAATATCCGTCTGTAGGCCCGATATAAAAAAATGGAGTAACCAGGCCTTCGAAATTTCTTATGTCTCATTCACCATCGCCTAAAATCTAGATTAGATGTTCGATACATAAGAAACTTATTGGAGTTTAGAGAGATGCCTCTTTGGGGACTTAATATTCTTACTTTTGAAACGTCAGAGAAATCGACTGTTTATTCCCGTACTATCATTGGTACCACTCAATTGGTTCTCTATCAAGATAAAATGAGTCTTAAAAGAGATGGAGTTCAGGTAATATACCATAGAAAGTTAAGTAGCATTCTACTTGAAACAACCACGCTTTGGGCTAATGCCATGAAAATGGTCAAGTTCAACAAATGCAAGTTGGTGACAAAGAGCAACGGACCCACCATCGGAAGATCTCTGGTACACTGTCATCTCCGAAGGCATAAATCTAGAAGGATCCGGAGCATATGTTGTTATTCTAGATCCTATATTAGAAAATTTCACCAAAACCTCCTACATCACTTGCTAGTATCGTCTAAAGAAGAATGTATATCAGAGACGTCATTTGATAAAACATTATGTCCATCTTACAACATTTTTTGACGAGTATGCACCATATTTCAATGCAATGAAAGCACCAAATGTAGCGAAGCAAATTTTACATTAGAAATAACTCGATTTCAATAGAATAGTAACAAGGATATGACAACTAAAAAGGGAAAATTATAGGAAAAGAAAAGATAGATCGAGAAGAGGGGATGGGAGGCTAGACATTAGGAGATGAGAGAATAATAGAATATGCATAAACATCAGGCTGCCCTCTAACGTCCCACTACTCTGCTCTTATAATTAATTGGCGTTGTCCTTTTTTCTTTCTTTTTGTTACCTCTAATCCCACCATCTTTTAACCATGATTCCAATCATACTCAGCCAACCTAGCATTTGACATTTTGATTCATTGGCCTCTTACCAAAATATCGCTACTCGCTTTTATGTCCACTTCAATAGGTAACTTATCGTTCACAACAGTGTCATGCATTGAGAATTGTTTTGAAAGGATTATTCATTTATTTTTTATGTTGTATCACAATTGTAATATTGTGAATTGTGCAATGTTATGAAAATGTGCATCGCCTAATTATTTATGTCAACATGTCATCTGTATTATTCTGAAACATGGTTGTGACAAGTAGTATGTGAGTTGAGAAAGAATAAGAATGAAAGAGGATGTACCATTTTGAGGAACATGTAGCACGCCACGATGGATACTATAAATCAAAAGACGTGTCGTACATCACGGCAAATACTATATATCAATGGATATATCACGTGCTGTGATGAATATTATAATTGAGGGTCGCTTTATATACTACGATGGATGCATGGAAAAATGTGTCTCTAAGGGTCCCTAACTGTGAGACAATAGGTGTGTATCACTAGGTCATACATGAATACTATACTTGACATCGCATTTCATTACATTGCACATATTTATCGTTAGTCATCTTGATATTGTGTTTCGTTGATCATGTGAGTACCTTTATGTGGAACTTGTGATTAATGAATATTGAGTTTGTTGTTGATATAGAGTATTGTTGTTGGGTTGCATGTTGTGCGTTGTGTAAATTTTAAATTGTTATGTTGGGATGGTTTTATGCAGACTGTAGCAATGGAGGTTTTGTTACAGTGTAAGGAGTACCCATATTTCATCCCCTTAGCTTCTGTTTTGAAGTCTACTTGTTGAGTACCGTGTGGTTTGGTACTCACCCTTTGCTCACACATTTTTGTAGGTTATTAGCTCGGATCTTCGTGTACTTTCTATCATCTTCTTTTCTGATGCTTTTTGTGGAGATTCTTGAGGTAATTTTTTTTCATCCCAACTTACTTCTATTTATGGGGGTAATTTTAAGTTTATTATAAATTTCTGCATTTTATCATAATTGTTGAGTTCTAGAATGACTTGTATTGGTGAGATACGACAAGTGTCATGACCTCAATTTTTGAATCATGATAAAATGGTAATAGATCCCCAGGTTCATAGGTCTCACGTGTATACAAGTTTATTCTAAGTAGAGTATCAAGGGTTTGTACGGAGACGTCCGTACTTATGAGAGGCTACAGTGACTTTGATCTCTATCGTGTATCCTTTGAGATTCTGGCTTATCATTTTATTCCATTCACTCTCACTATTATAGTTATGACTTGTTAATGTTTCTTTTATGCGAGTAGTTAGGGTTGTGTATTACTTAGAAGTCAAATTTGATTGAAAGTAATATACTTATGAAAAATCTGTTTGGTTATACTTGGAATGTTGAGTAATTCAGAGGGTTTATGTAGGGTGATGGTTTGATTAATCCCTATGTGTCATGCCCCAAGCTACCCCCGAGACGCGGACACGGAACCTAGGACAACAAGTGATCCCAAGCTAACCCTTCTAGCATGATCATGAGCATACTAAAAATAATAAACTGTTGCGGAAGCTAAATCAAACTTAAAATAAAAAGATGGGGAATACCCATATTTTATAACTGAGATATTTGAAAACAATGAGATTAATACAAAAGAAATATTAACTCAATACTACGCTGAATCTAACTATGTCTGAAAATAGACTCTAAACTAGACTAGAAATACAGGGACAAGCCCTAGCTAAATCTAGCAAAAACTCAAACTAAATGACTAAAGACTGAAATTAAACTCATGACTGTTGTCCTGAGAGAATGAAGACTCACCACTGAATCTGCTGAACTGGAGATCGGGAAATCAATCTATGCGTGATCTAGATGCTGAGAAACTGAACCTACATCACGATAAGATGTAGCACACGCATGCGTCAGTACTTGAAAGGTACTGAGCATGTAGGATAGAGTAAGGATTAAATAAAAAATAACTGAAAAAGCACAAAAACAAGTATAATAATTTGAAAGTGATATGCTGATTTCTGAGCTAACTAGATGCAATGACCAATTTATAACATGTTGAAATTGAATACTGAATACACTGATAAATGGTCAATGCAGAGAGTCTGATTGAACTGTGGGAGCTACTAATAACCGTTAATAAAACCACATGAGCTAAATGTGGAGTCCGATGTATACACCCCATCGAGAGGACCCAATATACCCTACCAAAGATATAAAGGCATGCTGGCATGATCACTAAAATGATTGCCCACAGAGAGGAGTTACAACCTACTTGGCTAGTACTTTTGGGACTATTGGGTAGGCTAAACCCTAGTCTAACTCGGTATTATGCTACTCAAAATGAATTATGTAAATTAACTGATTAAATTGAATTTTTGTAAATACTGGATAGCTTGAAACTGAACATGAAAACTGAGAATGCAACAATTAATCTGGTAATTATGCATTTATAACTGAGGCATGTATATCTGAAGTGTCTAAAATATATGACCTAGCTTGTGTAATTCAAGAACTAAAGAATTACAAAGTTAGGGTTCTGAAATTCATGCGATAATCAGAGATATAACATAATAATTCTATTTGGAACATATATTTAATAAATTCATGAAGTTATATCAAAGTTCTAGAAACCCTAGGTTTAATCAAGATAAGAGAATCAAGATACCAATGGTTGAAAAGAACCCACTAGTGAAATCCCACATACCTGGTGTTGAAATCCATGGAAAAATACTTAAGTTTTGGGGCTGGAACTGCTGGAGTTTGTGGCATTCTTGAACTAGGGTTCTTGAGCTTTTTTCTCCTCTCTTGCTTCTAATTTTCTAAGTGTTTATTTAATGATTTGTCTTGGATATGTTTTTGTTATGTTTCTAGGCTTAAACTAACTAGTATATGATGATTTAGGGTAAAACTACATAACATAGGATAAAAAGACCCCTGGGAAGGTTGTTGTCGGGTCTCACGACGGCCAGGACTGATGGTCTATCGTGCGCTCGACGCCCCATCGTTGGGTCCGTCGTGAGGGCCTGTTCGACAGGCCATTACTAAAATGGGCATAACATTTTACTGGGATGTCTAATTTTAGCAAAGTTTGTGGCTGTTGAAAGATAATACAATTATCTATCTGTGGGTAGGTCATAGGAGACCTAATTGATTTTGTGATAAGAGTTATGATCATTTTAAGTTTACCCAACTGCATTTCCCTTTAACTGGTTGCAAATTTTCAACCTACGGTCCGTAGGTCCACCTACGAATCATGCTTGTCATACATAGCTCTTGCAGAGGGCAGTCTTGATCGACGGTCACAGACTACGGACCGTTGTTTGACCTACAGACCGTAAGGCTGTCCTTCGTCCAAGACTTAACCAGTTTTTCTAGGCTTAAATTTTTGGGATTTTTTGATCCCATCGACAGTTGTGTAGGACGGACCATAGTTCAGGCTACGGTCTGTTGATGCCACTATAGGTAACACCAGCAGATTTTTCTAAAAAACTATTTTTTGGTCTGTTTGGGCTACGGGGTGTTACACTATGAGGATATATAAATTATGAGGTTGAACAATTGTTTAAGGGACTTCATGAACACTTTATCTATTTCGGGTTAGCTATCCGATGGGAGGAACAACACTTGTGTAGTATATATGATATTCAGAGTGAGTCGACAAGTGAAAATGGATTGGTTAAAAAATAGGACTACATAATGAACAGTTTGACATTTGAAACTACAATTAGCACAGTTTTCATAAACATATATGGGTTAATTAGAGAGTGATGAGAATGATGTTACGATAATGATGCCTATTTTGTTAGAGTTATGGGGTGTCTTATTTTTGTCTTCGGCCTTATCCACAAAAGAATGCATATCGCTATGGATAAACATATTTGATTATGTTTTGCAACTAATCAATGAATAGAAATGTGTGGGTTATTTGGATATTATCTTTTCAATAAGTTTGAGGTGTTCTAGTAGTTGATCTAATGGACTTTCATGGTCTCATACTAGTTATATGTTGAAATGAATATAACAGTTTTCAAATGTGAATCTACCTACTTAAGGTGTATCAATTGTATTACCAACTTGTATAATGAGATTCGATGTTGCATTCATATTTCAGAAGCAAACTAGTTTGTTGTTATGCGCCCTAGGTTTAAGCTTTGTTTATAATAAAGGTTTTAGTGGTGGATTTTAGATACAATATTAATACGTTTAGATTCTGAAGTGTATTGCGATTTTTCTAAATGAGGATTGGTGATTTTATTATAATGTCTAAATGAGTTGATCAATATCGAAATAACAAGCTTATGGATAAAGAAAGTCCCAACAAGTGTATATGTGTGAAGGCAATTGAAATTTTAGTAACAATGTGCGTATAAAATTGAGTTAGTTCTTTTGAATTCGATTGGTATAACTTGGTTTAGGGTTCCATATTAATGAAAAGCTTGACTCCGTGGTGATGACAAGATATATCTGAGCATGATGGTAACAAGAGTTCGTGATGGATTATAATTGAGGTGAAACTATAAAATACATATTGAAGGTTAAATGAATTTGGTATGGTAATGACGACTTGTGAGTATTTAAGGCACTGGTCTGATACTATTTGGTTAGTAGATTGATTGCATAGGAAGTCATAGGAGGTGCTAAGACACTGCTTAAATAAAATTGAAAGAAGTTAGAGCTAAGATGAAAAGAATTAGGGTAATATAGCTAAGTCTTGTTAAAGAGGAGATCGAGAAAAAGATATTTACTTTGAGCAAGGAAAAAATGTAATTTCATATAGAAGAAAATTGTGTTCTAAGACGCATGGTTTCGTCTATTTTGGTCTATCTATGACAACTGTGTCACGGGTTCATCATATTGGTTAAAAATTATTTGATAAAATTTGAAAAAGGAGTGTACATACGTTCAACTTGAGTGTGATGAGAAACTTTTTTCTTGTGGTTTTAAGTTTTGTAATGAGTATAATTGAATTTTTAGCTAAAGAAATGATTAAGGTCGATGGAGAGGCGATCGATGATAAGCTAAGATATATGAATTCATAAACATATTTAAGGTATGGGTTAATGTTAATAAATAAAGGGACAAGGTTAAACAATTGAATTCAAATTCAAAAATTTTATGGTGAGTTTAGGTTTGTGGTAGTGTGTTTTGTCAAGGTATGGATTCGTAAAGTAAGAAATAATTGATCTCATTGAGTATGAAACATTTAGTAGGACTAAAGTTTGAGTAGTAAATTTTGTTACTTTTGATTGTTATACCTGGGGGAGGGGGGGTTTCACGTAATGTTATGTGTTAGAGGATAAGGTAGAAATAGCATGGTTTGGTTGGACAAAGGATAAGATTGGTAAGAAAGTCAGCGAAAAAACAAAAAGTATGGTATACTAAAGAGTTCAGCTATTTAAAATTTGCATCATCGGAAGAATTTAAGAGATGTGAAGGAAAAAGACCTCTCATTTAGAATATTAATTCGAAGTTGAAGTATGTATTGATTTTCATATATAAGTTCTAATATGATTATGGTTGTAAATTGGTTGGTATAGACTTACTAGGACTTTCTCAACAATTTCTATGAAGATATGGTTTTGATTTTAGTTAAAATAGCAAGGTGTGGAAGATTATATGTTGTTATGGAGGATAAATTGTTTATATTATGATAGGCGACTGATGGATACACAACAGTATGGACCTAGAGTTATACAGGGTTATTGAGGATTTTGAGTGAACTTTTTTTATAAGACAACATAAATTTTTATGATGAGATACATAGGCATTTGATGGTGAGTAGAGATTATGAACTTATAGTATAAAATTTATAGGAGTAACCACAAATTTCTTTGAGTTTTTTCATGAAGTAAATGATGGTATGAAATGGTAGTTGAAAAATGATATGTGAAAGTTTGTGTGATGTTGACATTAGGTCTGATTCAATTGTTGTACCTCAATGAGAAAGTATTTTAGATTTGAAGTTAGTGCTATCAGTCTTTGGTGTGACTCATATCTTTCATGTAATTCTTAAATAAAAAAACAGAGAGCCATATTTTGAAATTTTTAGAGGCTACAATGTGTTTGCTACGAAACATTGATACTAGTGACAGTTTGAACTAAGGTAAATGATTGGTATAGTTAATGATGTTTGTTGGTAATAAGAGTATTAGCTTCAATGGATTACTATGAGAAGTGTGTGGGGTTTAATGAAAGTGTATTTGTAATATGGTGATGAGGACCATACTAGTTGATTGTTGATGGATAAAAATCGAGAGACAAATTTTGAATAAAATTTATTTATATGGGCACTTGGGAAGAAGTATCTTGTGTTATTCGAACATGCTTCCAAATATTCGTATGTGATCACGTACTTCGTTTTGGACATTATTTGAATACCTATGCCCACTCATATTTTCACCTTTGTGGATGATTCACTACCTATGCCCACACATATTTTCACCTCTGTGGGTGGATCCCTAGTGGAGGATTGGGTTTACCGATCAAGTGATATCCTTTTAAAAGGATAGGATTCTTTGGAAAATTTAATTATTTTAGATGACATATTTGGTGTTATCTTGGAGTAGTTGAAGTATTTTAGTGGTTCTATATGGGCCACCTTTCTTATGAAATTATATAGAAGAGCTATAATGGATATTTACAGTTAATAGACAATTTTAATATTCATCTAGTCGTTGAGATAATGTTCCATCTATGTGTGGTTTAATGTGGGGATAATACAATCTAATTCTGTTGTTCTTAAGGGTTGTCTACAATCATAACTGCTTATCTAGCGTTTTCAATAATATTGTTAGAGGTTTAGTATACTTGGATGTACCATTTGTATGGTGGTAACTTTATCTGGTTCTTTTTTGAGTAAGATAAGTTGAATTCTCCCTTGATATGTACGTGATGTCTAAAGATCATATTTTTATAACTTAAACTCATGAAAAGATTTTGTTGTTAATTTTCTATTGTGATAAGATTTGTGATGGTTTTTGCATTATGAGTGTGTGGTGGTTGATTAAAGTTCACTTCAAGTTATAGTCAGTATCGATTTAGAATGTTATCTACGTTATGTGAGAAAATATTCGTCATGATGGCCGTGTTATGGTTAAATAAAATGAGCTTCAAGATAGATTGGGTTCATGGGTTATTCCATGTCTTGGTAATCAATGCTGATTTGTAAGTCTGTCAAAATTTGATTCAAAAGTTCAGCTCTTGGTAGTTGATTTAGGTGGAATGTTCCTAAAGATGAGTTTATCACTTAAAGAGATGAACACGACCTTGAAAAATCATACCTTGAGCTTTTGTTAATGTCAATTATTCTTAATTCTTCTTCTTTATATTCAGAACTAACATAATTTTTAGTGGTGGATGACGCAATAACCATCTTAGTCGTTTTATGAATTTTAACCATTATTTTTATGTTAAACTTTTTAGTAGCTTTTATAAGCTTGAAATGACTTTTTGATCCAATTATTGAGACAAAACTAAATATAGTACTATGGGTGTCATTAGATTTGTATTCATATGAATAATTTTAAATAGATTGAATTGATTTGGAGGCATAATGAAAAGGAAAGGCTCAAGTGTTGGAGTGATTGTTCGATTGTTTGAGCAAAGTAGAATTGTTAAGTGTGTAAAATCATGTATTTCCTTTTGATATGTGTTAGAGAGTAATGAGACTTTGTGATTGATTGATTTTCCCATATTGAATAATTCTAATGATGAAACAAGAATAGTAAAAGGCTATGTGATTTGTTATTGGTTGGTGATGTATTGATAATGACTTTGAAAAGCTTGTTAATTCATTGTTAATGTTGTATCAGGATTGGGTTGTTGTGAATTTGGCAATGTTATGAAATGGTTATTTCCTTAGTATTTATGTGAACATGTCATTTGCATTATTTTGAAACATAGTTGTGACAAGTGTTATGTGAATTGAGAAAGAATAAGAAATTAAAGAGGATGTCCCATTTCGAGGGACGTGTCGCATGCCACGACATATAATATCTTTTGAGGGAGGTACCGCGAACCGTGACAAATATTATATTTTGAGAGATGTATCGCATGCTAGGACGAATACTATATATTGAGGGACGTGTCGCGCCTCGCGATGAATACTACTCACATGTCGTGACTGATGTATGGGTAATATGTCGCCTTGTGTCCCGAACTAAGAGACAACGGGTATGTGTTACTAGGTTAGAGATGCATCACAATACCTGACATTGCATTCTATTGCATTGCACATCTTTATCATTAGAGAGCTTGATGTTGTGTTTTGTTAATCTTGTGAGTACCTTTATGTGGAATTTGTGATTGATGAATATTGAGATTGTTGTTGCGAATATGTAATTATTAGAGTGTTGTTGCTAAGTTGCGTGCTGTGTAAATTGTGAACTCTTATGTTGGGTTGGTTTTGTGCAAGTTATAGTTGTGGAGGTTAAATTGGGGTGTAAGGAGCATATATTTTATCCCCTTAGCTTGCGTTTAGAAGTTTAGTTATTGAGTACCGTGTGGTTTAAACTCACCCTTCGCTACTACATTTTTGTAGGTTATGAGTTTGGATCTTTGTGTACTTTATCTTATCTTCTTTTCTGAGGCTTCATGTGGAGATTTGTGAGGTAGTTGATTGTCATTTCAGCTTACTTCTATTTATGATTTTGTTTTATTATAGAAACAATGTCAATTGAGACTTGTATTTTTCTTTTGAATCAAGTGTAATATTTTAGAGACTTGTACACGTGGTAACAGGTTGTGGGGGTAATTTTACGTTGATTATAAATTTTTGCATATTATCGTAATTGTTGAGTTTTAGGCTGATTTGTCTTGATAGGATAAAATGAGTGTGATCACCTCTATTTTTGGGTTATGAAAATGTTTCTCATCAGTTAACTAATAGTTACTCTTCATTTATGTATGTCTCCATCTTATGTTATTGGATTTATGTAACTTATTCACCTCACTTTTGTTGTGATATTATTTTCAATATCACAATTTCATACATATATCTTAGTATGATTTGTATAGTGGATTTGATATGCGTTTAGCAACACATGATACTTTGAGTGCATTGATTTCTTTCAAGAGCGTTAAGATATTAAATTGTATCGATTTGAAGATTATATGCTTTTTCTCTTCTCACAAATCAAAATATATCTTATATGTAACTATAGTCATTCTTTATTATATTTTGATTACATATTAGTACAAAAAGAAATGGATTTTTTTAAATAATATAAATACTTCTATTAGTGTACTATTTTACATGTAAAAATTAATTACATGTAATAACATTATCTAATAAATTACTATGCTCTTTTAAGATTGATGTTAAAGATTTTTTTGCAATTAAATAAAAATAATTTTTTTTGAAAAAATTAAAAATGGGTGTTGTAACTTGTAACTATAAAACGGTATATAACTGATATACAAAATTTTAAAATATTAAAAAATATTGACATAAATTAACGTGAATTTTGAAATGAGCAATTATAGTAGAACTACTTTTTCAAAAGAAATATATATACTCCTTTTTATAGCAAAAAATATTGAATGAGCATATATCATATTTTAATGCAAAATATTTCAACTACATCTCACAGCTTCTTCTTATTTATAGCAAAATTAAATACATATTATTTACATTTATTTTTAAAATATAAAATTTTAATAAGCCCGTTTATTTTATTTATGTGGGAAGTTGTCATGACCCAACAAGTCAGCAGAACTCAACAATTACAATAAAATGTGAAATTCCATAATTAACACAAAAATACCCTCAAAAGTTTGGGTTGTCGCGTGTACAAGTCTCTACAGTATTACAACTGATTGAAAGGAAAACTCAAATTTCAAATTACCTTGTTTCTATAATAGAATAAGATTATAAATAGGAGTAAGAAGATCTAATGAGATGACAAACAACTATCTCACAAATCTCTAAGAAGCCTAAGAAAATAAAAGAATGGAAAGTATTACAAAAACCCAAGTTCGTAACCTACAAAATAAAAAATTAAAGCAAGGGGTGAGTACCAAACCACACAAAACTCAAAAAGTAAACTTCTAAACACAAGCCAAGAAAATAGAATACGGGTGCTCCTAAACATACCAACCGAACCTCCAAAACTACAACATGCATAAAACTGGCCAATCAAACAGTTCACAAGTTCAAAGCACACAACTCAACAACACTTTACCAATTTCATATTTTCAACAACAACAATCTAACAATTTCATATCCTCAACAACGACACTCTAAAAACTACATATATTCAACAACAAACTAAATATTGATCAATCACAAGTTCCACAAAAAGGCAGTATGGAAGATCAAGTTCACCAATAATAAACAAGTGCAATGCAATGTCAAGTATCGTGATGCATGTCTGACCTAACGATACACGCCCGCTTTCTCACAACACGGGATGCATGAGGAACATAAATGTTCATGCATCTATCGTAGTGTGTGATACGTCCATCAAAATGGTACATCCTCTTATCATAGAACACTTTTCACAATTATGTCTCAAAAGCAATGCAAATGACATGTTCACATAAATAATGAAGAGATTATTATTTTCATTATAAGGCACAATTCACAACAATACAACTGTGATACAACATCAACAATTAAGCAATAACCCTTTCAAATCATTGTAAAGAATCGCACACCAACAATTAATCACATTACCTTTTTATTACCATTTTTCCATCATTAGAATGATTCAACAAGGACAAGTAAACTCCTCACTAATTCTCATTACTCTCAAACATATACCACAAGGAAATACACAATTCTATGCACTTAAAAAGGGTTTAGAAATTCACTTGCCTCAAATAGTTGGACATCGGCTCCAGAACTTGAGCATTCATCTTGCGGTTGACTTTCAAATCAATACAATCTATTCATATAGATAATCACAATAAGATTTCAAAACTAAAAACACTCATAATACTACAGGTGTACCTTAGACCCAAAATTTCACTCACATTTATAATCAATCTCCTAATCTTAATGTCAAAAACATGTCAACTTCTTTCAAATTTCTCCAACTTCAACCAATAATTAAGTTCCAATTCCTTCAAACATCACGAATTTAACGAAATTCATATAATATGATACACATATTATTCAATTACATATCCTAGTAGTATCAAAACTAATTTGATAATTAAAGGAAAAACCCAGAGGAAATAAAAGTGCTCTGCTAACCCATAAAATTAATAATTTTTACGCCTACTGGAGCGTACATCAATATTTTTATTGGCAATCAATGCCTTCTCATTAGCCTATCACTAATTTTCTTTACCTAGACCACAGAACACGTGGTTCAACATTAACTGTTATTAACTGTTTCCACTTTCATTCTACCAACCAAACTAACATAACAACAACACAATTTATACTCCATTCCAAATCTAAGTGTAAAAATATTAAAGAAAGGCTAGCAATTACATTTTTGCCTGAAAGTGAAGTTTGCCATTCTCACGTAGGTCGTCTTTCAAAAGTGGTAAATTTTCGTATCCATTCTTTATTTTATTTTCTAAATTAATTATACATTATAAATGATAATTCCTAATAACTTAATTAATATTTACTGTTTGGCTCATTATATTTAACAATAAACAGATTGCCCGCAAATTAATTAATTATACCTAAATAACTATTCAAAATTATTAAAAAAATGATATTTCGGGTCCGGGTCATTACTTTATTCACCACTAAAAATCATGTTCATCGTCAAACATAAGGAAGAAGAAGGAAGGACAACTAATGTTACCAAAAGTCTAAGATAAGACCTACCATTCGGTGTTCATATCTCTGACTGAGCTCCTCCTTAAGGTCATTCTATCAAGATCAACTAATAAGATTAGAACATTCAAATCAAACTTTGGAATATCTACCAATCAGGAGTGATTATTAAGAAGCAGACTAACCCATGAACCCAATCTAAACTAAAAGTCATTAGACTATAACACAACATCATGACGAATCTTTTCTCACAGAGAAAATAACATTCTGAACTGATACCGACTACAATCAAAAGTAAACTTTAAGCAACTACTACCCACTAATAATTTACAAACCATCACAAAACTTATCAATATTTTCTTTTTACAACACAATCTTTTCACGAGATTAAGCTATAAAAATGTGATTTTTAAACATGGAGTTGTCATCAAGGAAAAATTAAACTTATCTAACCCAAAGAAGTAAATGATAAGGTAGTCACCCAACGAACGATACAACCGACCATACAAAACCTTTAACAACACTATCGGAATCCTAGATCAGTAGTTGTGACCATAGTTAAACCTAAAAATTAGTAAAACTCGACCCACTTGTCCCCCCCCCCCACATCCAATCACACCTAGTCGGAATGTGACATCGGCAACTAAATAAATATTATGAATTTCAGACGACTGTAAATATTCATGGTAGCTCTTCTATAAATTATCATAAGAAAGTTGTGTGTGTATAATCACTAGTATACTTCAACTATCCCAAACAACATCAAAAATTCTAGAACTAAAATGAATGAGTTTGTCAAGGATTCCATCTTACCAAGAGAATGTTGCAGGACCAGTACACCCGATCCACCACTAGGGATCCACCCATAGATATAGAAACACATGTGAGCATATACAACGAATTATACTTCAAATCATATTCGAAACGAAGTAGGTAGGTCATATAAGAATGTATGGAACCACTATCGAATAACACAATATATTTCCTTCATAATGCCCATACCAAACATTTCCATTCATATGACTTCATCTCTTTAAATTTTAGCTACCCACAATCA